>CM032805.1:517500-522500 GCA_019155185.1 Beaufortia kweichowensis | reverse complement strand
TCTGTCTGTCTTTAACATTCATCTGTCTGCCTCTGTCTCTCGCTCTGTCTGTCTGATCGTCTGTCACTCTGTCTCTCTCTCTGTTGTCTATCTCTCGCTCTGTCTGTCTGTCTCTCGCTTTCTTGTCTGTCTATCTCTCACTCACTCACTCTGTCTGTCTCTTACTCATTCTGTCTGTCTCTCATTCTGTCTGTCTGTCTCTTACTCACTCTGTCTGTCTCTTACTCATTCTGTCTGTCTCTCATTCTGTCTGTCTCTCATTCTGTCTGTCTGTCTCTTACTCATTCTGTCTGTCTCTCATTCTGTCTGTCTCTCATTCTGTCTGTCTGTCTCTTACTCATTCTGTCTGTCTGTCTCTTACTCATTCTGTCTGTCTCTCTCTTACTCATTTTGTCTGTCTGTCTTCTCATTCTGTCTTCATATTTTACCCCGTCTCTCGCCCTCAGTGTCTGTTTTTCTAGCATCTTTCTGTCTCTCCCCCACTCTTGTTCACTGTGTCTATGGGTCTGTCTGCCTCTGTCTATCTGTCTCCCACTTTCTGTCTGTCCTCTTTCTGTCTGTCTTTTACTCTGTGTGTGTGTCTGTCTGTTTCTACAGGAGTATCTGTCATCATTATATACGCACACACAGTAGAACTGAATCCTGATATTTCCTCTTCCTGTTGCTTGTGATGTGATCTCTGAATCTCTGTAGTTTATTGTGTCTCAACATGAAACCAGTTCACGAGTCTTATCTTAATCACGCGTCCTCTCGTGCATGAATCCTGTCTCACGAGCACACGCTTATTCATATTCACTTGTGTATGTTTTTGGTCTGTGAGCTCCCCCTGCTGGAATAATGCTGAAGTTTATTTAAAATGCTTATATAAAAATATAATAACGTATAATAATAATAATAATAACTAGCATCAGAATCAAAGGACAAACAAATTAATTTGAATTCAGAGGTATATTTGTTAAAATTTTGGTGTTTGATTTACAAAATGTCTCTATGTGAATTTGAGATTGATCTACATTTATGTTAAAAGCAGTTTAATTTATTCTTGTCATGACAGGTAAAGCAGGAGACCGTGTCGGCCTGTACTCCAGTGAGAGAGATCTTCTCTTCTCGAGAATTCGTGTCCTCCGAACCCTTCCGCGGGTCTTACGTTCGAGCTCCGCCCTTCGATGAGGGTCTCAACCATCGATTCCTGCCACCGCAGGTACTTTTATAAGCAAATTGAATTTAATATCAAGAAGTTTCAGGTTCTTTGATGCATTTTGTGATTTTCAATTCTTCTCGTGTCGGCAGGTGTCCTTCAACACCACGCGTCACGTGAGCTTTCAAATGGACGACGAGGAGATTGTTCGCATCAACCCTCGCAAAGAAGTTCTCATCCGAGGCTACGAGGACTACCGGCATCCCGTCCTTTGGAAACGAGACGCGGAGCGCGAGGAACAGGACTTCTCCGCCGCCTTCTCCAAGCTAGAAGGGAGAAAGTGCGAGTACTCGTATCCCGACGGCCCGGATTCTCGCGGGAACCTCAAAGACTCGGTAAAGACCCAGCAGCCATCCAAGTCCAGCGTCCCGCAGGCGGCGCGAGGACGGCGAGCGCTCGCGCTGCATCTACTGCCGCGAGATGTTCAACCGCGAGGACAACCGACGGGGCCAGTGCCAGGACGCCCCGGACCCCATCAAGCAGTGCATCTACAAGGTGAGCTGCATGCTGTGTGCCGAGAGCATGCTCTACCACTGCATGTCCGACTCGGAGGGGGACTTCTCGGACCCGTGCTCCTGTGACACCAGCGAGGAACAGTTCTGCGTGCGCTGGCTGGCCCTGCTGGGACTGTCTCTGGTGGCGCCGTGCATGTGCTGTTACCCGCCGCTGCGCGCCTGCCACCGCTGCGGAGAGGCGTGCCGCTGCTGCGGGGGCAAACACAAGGCCGCGGGGTGAGCGCGTCCCTCGACGACGCCACGTGGCTGTTTTTTCATTCGCCCGAGACGGGTGAAGCGTTCCTCGCGCTCCTCGCTGCGGCGGCTGCGACGCCGAGCTCGTAACGTCGGGAGGAAGTCCTTCGGCGAACGGAGAGAGCGCTTGAACTTTCATTAACACGAGACAAAAGAAAT
This sequence comes from Beaufortia kweichowensis, assembly GCA_019155185.1. Lineage (NCBI taxonomy): Eukaryota > Metazoa > Chordata > Actinopteri > Cypriniformes > Gastromyzontidae > Beaufortia > Beaufortia kweichowensis. The sequence goes on along the minus strand of CM032805.1, from coordinate 520,394 downwards.
ATTGTCCTTTGTACAGAGATCAACTGATTATAAATATGTTATACTGTACGCTTAAAGGGATTTTAGTTTTGCTTTCTTGTGAATTTGCTGTGATTCACGTGTTTTGAATCAGAGGAGTATTAAACAGATAAATGCACTAGATCACTAGAAACGTTTACCAGGTTATAAAAATGGTACAGTCACTTATTTTCGTGTCTTCGAGGGGCATATGTTCTTTATGTTTTGGCCAGTATATATATATCTGTATTATCCTTAACAGGAGATCAGTTTGACGTATTTACATGAATGCAGATGTTTATTTCTTTTATTTACAGTGTTTGTTGAAGAAGGTCCATCATGATTTCACAGAGGCACTTACAATGAACTGGATCTTTTTTTCTTTCATCTTTGGACTTTGTTTCTCTACAGCTACAGTTCTTCTTTATAGATATAATATTAATTTATAGTCTAATATAAACCTTTTTAAGTTTCTAATCGAACCTTCACATTTACAGATTCTCATGTAATGATATAATAGGCACAGATGTGTTTCAAATCTGATTTATTAGACGTTTTACTTTCTATGCAAATATTCCCGTCTTATAAACACTCGGTGTATATAGCTAACACTGTATTTAGGCAGTGATTTCATTGGACGACTGCTGATGGTGTATATCGCGGTATGTTTCGACAGCATCATGTACATTTTATTTCACGCTGAAAAGCGGTGGACGTGTTCACAGAGATTCTCTCTAGTTTTGTATTTGACGGTCCACGTGGGAAGCTTGTCTTACGACGCTGATAGAAACAATCACAAGAGTTCTGAATGACTGTTAAAATACGATATAGTTGGCAAACGTCATTTAACTTGTATTACAGCGTTTCATTTGATTGGTATGTGTTGATGTTTTGTGTTGCAGTAGATTTCTCCAGGTTTGTTTGATGGTGATCTTAAAGATCTTTCTTTTCTAACTCATTCGTCGGTTTACTCACGTGCTGCTATTGTTTTATCCTTTTCTACATTTTCTAGGTTTATGAGAGTTTTCAGTGATGGTTCAGTGCTTTGCTCGCTGTGGTGATATTGTGCATGAGCCGTTCATCTCTTGCTTTAGTTTCATTCTTCGACCCTGATAAAGTGCCTGACATCCGTCATTAACCCTTCTGTTGCTTTATATCTACAGTACGAGTAGGTATTTCCGTCATGCTTCTGAAAATACTAAATCTATATGATGTAATATTTATAGTTCAGTAACTCATAGTTGTATTTTCTGTATACAGATGTAGCTTGTTACTTTGGTAAAGATACAATGTACATATGCATACAAATGTTTGTAACTGTTTTTATGTTACGCCATATACACTTATTACGTCAGTTAACGTTACCGTAATAAAAAGGTAAATTTAAAATAATACTGTGTATGTGTGTGATGTAATAATGATGTCTGTATATCGCTCTGTATCTTCTCAGACAACATTTAAAGACAATCAATTCCACTTCAACTTTCATTTATTTCTAAAGCACATTTAAATACAATTTTGTTGCACGGAAATGCTTCACAATTTTAAAACAACGAACATCTGAATTCTTATGTTATTTTTTTAGTATATGTTTTTATCATACACAAAAATCTCTTGAGAGTCACGTGAAGAACACAGACAAATAGATTTACTGCAGTTACTATAAATCTGTGTATCAAATCAGACTATGCAAAAGCAACTTATATAACATATAAAAACAACACAACATTCATATTTTTTCCATGCATTAGAAACAAGATTTAAAGTGGCAAATTACTTTTTAAGTATTTATCACTGATTTGTTTCAACCCATGATCTACACAAAGAAAAATGGTTATCAAATGTGTATTTTCTTGGTTTGTGTCCTTTAATTAAACAAAACATTTTTGTATGTATTGCTCCACATATTTAGATAGTTAAGTGATGATAACCTTGACCTTGATAATGACTAATATTAGCAGTTTCATGGCTAATTTTACTGGAAAAATTTATATCAATTAGAGCCCCACGATTCTGGCAAAATTAAGAATCAGGATTTTTTGTTTCAAAAAGAGATCACGATTCTGAACAGCAACTATAATTAAATTTACTCAGTATTAATTGTTGCAGTAATTTTAATTACTCACTAATAAATATTTCACTTGATCAATTACTGGATGAATCAGCAATGAATGAATGATTTATGAAAAAGACATTTTTAGAGTCTTTGGCTCCATCTAGTGGCGAAACAACAATTCTCTGCTCCGCCAACGAAAAATCAAAATTGAATGAAAAATTGAATTAATTGAATACTATTAAAGACAGCTCTGTCTGCCCAAACCCCCCCCCATATCATATTCCTGCAGTTTTAGGACCCTCGTTTTTCAGTGAGAGCGCCACCTACCGAACTAGAAGCTGCAGTGCAGGAGGCTAAAGTTTTACGACCGCAGTTCTAATATCCTGTTTTTCAAGTTAAAATGCGCAAGCACAAAAATACTAACAATTTACAGTTTTATGCAACGTAATGACAGTCATATTCTACTTTTTTTAGTTGTTTTAAGTCTTTTGTACAGTTACTTAATGGAGCATATTTAGCGTTGGTTTTTTAGTGTTGATTTGATCATAAAATCATATGATAGTCACAAGATTATTAATCATACATATTAAATGACAGGACACAATGATTACTCTGTATTTTATACAAAAGTAAATGAGTCCATCAGCATCAAGACTGCTTTACTAATTCCTGAGACAGGATCAAAGAAAGAGAGAAAGAAAAATAATAATACAATAAAATAAACAGAAGAAAACACATAAACCGTCCTAAAACCGCGGGGCTGAAACTGCTCATGCGCAGCTCAGAGGCTGTCAGCTGGTTGTTGTGAGTTCAGCGCGCATGCGCAGCTCAGAGGCTGTCA
>CM032805.1:445000-515000 GCA_019155185.1 Beaufortia kweichowensis | reverse complement strand
AATCTCAAAAATCTGTTTCGCATGTGGTTTATAAACGTTAAATTGTAGGTCATACGAGCTGACGCGGAAAGACCGGCTCTACAAAAACATTCAGAGGATGCAGGAAACGCACGGCTTTCACGACTTTCACATCGTACCCCAGACCTTCGTGCTTCCCGCCGAGTATCAGGAATTCAGCAGTAAGTGATCGCCGCTCTTCTTTTGACCAATCACACGACAGCTTTAATAACAATCTCTTTGTGTTTGTGTAAACCTCAGACTCATTTAGCAAGGACAAGGGCCCGTGGATCATCAAACCAGTGGCGTCCTCCAGGGGACGAGGCATCTATCTGATCAGCGGTGTAAGTGATGAAAGTCAACCAAAAATAAAAATCATCACCATCAAGCTATTATTTGTTTATTTTGTTGTAGAACACGTCGTGGGCAGAACTATTAATACAAATTATTGTAATACATTGATGTGAGAAGTAAAATGACCTAAGATATTACAGCGCCCTCCACAATTATTGGCACCCCTGGTTAAGATGTGTTCTTAGGCTTCTAGTAAATTCATTTTTTTAAGCAGTATACAAGCACAATGCAAAACGAATGCAAACTTTCATTAAAGTACATTATATTCAGTGAAAAAAAATACTTTGTACAAGCCCCTTTTTCCAACAAGACGGCACTTAATCTCCTCCTATAACATTACAGAGAGAGGGATCTTTGGCCATTCCTCTTTGCACAATCTTTCTGGATCATCCAGAGTTCTGGGTCCTCTCTTATACACTCTTCTCTTCAGCTCACCCCACAGCTTTTCAATTAGGTTGAGGTCTGGGTTTTGATTTTGTGTCTGCTAAACCATTTTTGTGTCGATTTCGCCACATGTTTCGGGTCATTATCCCGCTGAAAGACCCGATGACGACACATCTTCAGCTTTCTGACAGAGATCATCAGGTTTTAATTTAAAATGTCCTGGTATTTCAAAGAGTTTATGAAGCCATGCACCCTAACAAGGTTCCCATGGGGGCCTTTGGAAGAGAAACAGGCCCACAGCATCACAGATCCTCCACCATTCCTCACAGTGGGCGTAAGGTGCTTTTCCACATACTCATATTTTGTTTTACGCCAGATACACTTAGAGTGTTTGTTGCCAAGTCTCATTTGACCACAACACACACTGTAAACACTAAAGGATCCTGGAGGAATCATTTGGGGTCCGGCGAAGCCGTCAGGAGAACCTCACGGCACTTTATTTTACAAAGAGCAGTTCTCTGAGGAATCATTAAAAGTCGTGGGAGTTGTTGCAGAAACTTAAAGATCCTTTAGACGCTTTCAGTTCTGAAGTTCCTCAGAGGTCCTCCTGACGGTACCGCCGGTGTGAGGAACCCCAAATGGTTCCTCGAGGATCCTTTTGTTTTTACAGTGCACGGGCTCAGTACCGCTTAGCAAACTCCAGATGTTTATGTTTGTGATTGTAGGTGAGAAAAGGCTTTTTCCTTGGCATGTCTGATGGTTGTTATGGAGACTTTGTGACCCCAAGATGGCACTCTTTGATGCAGTTCTCTAACAGTGAGCTTTGGAGATCTCGTCCAATCTTGTTCCAGTTGTTTTAAACTGCCTAATGATTCCTCTGACTGTAGATATTTTCTTATGAAGGTCCACACACATCTGCCTTACATGAATGGGCTGGTTTCTTGTCTTTCCCATGTTGAAAAGTGGATAAGAGAAATGGGCCTTTGTGTCATGTCATATTTATACCACAAGGAATTACTAATTAAAAGTTTCTAGATACTTTGATCAACTGTAAAGACTACAGTAAAAATTACTGTACATTTATTTTATAGGAATTGTTAGGAGTGCCAATAATTGTGGAACAGGTGATTTTATAAAAAACAGTTATATTTTAGTCATGGATTTGTTTTGTTTTTTACATTCACTTGAGTTAAAGGTTAGATTTTTCTAAAAATGTTCAGTGTAAGATTACGCCTCTGCAATAAAAAAAATTGAATTTATTTTAAGGCTTTTAACAATCTTAACCAGGGTGCCAATTATTGTGGAGGGCGCTGTAAGGGTTAAGTCTCATTCAATGACTTAATTTTCTAAATTTTTTGTATTTTTGTCTTTTTTTTCCAGTAGAATTGTCTATGGAAAGAAACTCTCTCAATACACGACACTGGGTTCACCAGAATAATTGTATCATGATATTTGAAACAGAATGTAATAAATGAAACTGGCAGATTCATCTCCAAAACATTAACAATTTTCAATAAAAGAATTGGCAATATTCAAGGTTTAATTGAATGCGTGTATGTAAATCAGCTATTAAAACGGAATCGATCTGTCACTTAAAAATAAATATAAAATTTTAACGTGAAACAATTGCCATAGCGCTGTGCTACATATCTTAATATGTGATGCATTGGTATATCTTTACACCTATAATAATTTATGTACAAAAATAGAAAAACTCAAAACTTAAAAATACACTTTCATAAACTAAAAAGTGGACCAATTTTTCCCCAAAGCAGTATTAATATAGTACACGTTTAAGTGTACTTGTACTAGTACTTACTACATAGAGTATACTAAAATAGAAACTTCAGGTTTACATCTTTTTCTGAAGTGAATAAGAGATGTTTTGTGGAAATAATGTTGTATTGTCTGTATATATTATCAGTTGAGTGTGTGTTGTTTGTGTTTCAGTTGAGTCAGATCCCGCTGGATGAGAATATTCTGGTATCGCGGTACATCAGTGATCCTCTGCTGATCGACGGTCAGTCTGAAACATCATCAGCACACGCATGAGCTTTAATCTTCACTTTATGAGACACGTTTGATTCTTCTGCAGATTTTAAGTTTGATGTGCGTCTGTATGTGCTGGTCACATCATATGATCCTCTGCTCATCTATCTCTATGAGGAGGGACTCGCCAGGTAAATCTCATCCATCACAACATCATTTATTACATAACAGCCTGTTTATTATTAATGTCAAATCACTCAGAAACATGTCCGATTATAGAAATAAACTATGAATGCACTTTCTGTTGACTTTGAGGAATGGCTTTTGAGCAAATATGAAAATAAAAACATCATCTTCTGATAGTAGAAAAGAAATATTTAGGACACTTGAATGTAGGGCTTCAGTTGTACAATAATGGCTATGTGAATGATAATCAAGATTATTTTGCTCAAACTTTTAATGATAACGATTATTCTGTCAGTTTAGATTTGTTTTATCTCTTCAGCATATTTATTACATTTTACAGCCAATTAATACATTTTGATAATATAATCTGCAGCTGTTGCAGATTATCACACTGATCTTATCATGATGATGATGATGATGATGATGATGATGATGTGCCTGCTGTTAACGCATCACTATCACAATGATTATTGTGGAAGGCATAAATCATCATCACGATTAAAATAGGATTAATCGTGCAGAATGTTTTAGGTTGACTATGATTGAGATCTTTCACTGTTTGACACACGCTGTCCATCAGTGCAGAAAATCATTTCAGCTTGTCTCTTCATTTGTTAAAAAACTTCAACATTATACAGTGTTAACACGAGACTGTTGTGATAAAATTGACATTTTCTGTGCTGAGTTGACTTGACTAAAATGTTTCTTATGATCTTAAAAATGTGAGATTTTGAACATTTTTGAACAATTTGAAGATGTACATTTACATTTAGCTAACGCTTTTATCCAAAGCGACTTACAAATATTAGGAGACATGTATGCTTAAATGTTTGAAATGTTTATAGCTATAATTGTGCAAACAAATGAGTTTTCTACTGCGGCTGCACAATATATCGAAATTATCGCAATATCGCAATGCTTTGCAATAAATGAGTGATTTAATTTTAATACTTCAAAAAGGTACTTATGGTGACAGTTTTAGGTTGGAGCAGATAATACAGTGTGATGCAAGACAGTCAATAAGCCAAAGCTTTCAGAGTCAGCTGATACTTTCTTTTCTATGTTGGTTATATAATTCAAAATATATATATTTTAATATAATTTAAATGGGCTTTAGAAAAAGAAATATTGTATCGCATATCGAATATCACATTATTTAGCATGTTATGGCATATCACATTTTTTTTCAATATTGAGTAAGAATGAGTAATTAACCCTAGCCCTTCAAACACATAAGCCTTATATATATATTAAATCTAGTACATTTATAGCCACGTAATAAATATACCTAAAGATATACATGTCTGCTTTTAAAACTCCCATAAATGTCCATTGTACCCATGATTTATGTGTGATGTTTGAATAATTCAGACACTAGATGGCAGCAGATGTGTTTTCAGAGCTGGTCTGGAGCTCAAACAAAGATTTCCATTGTCTCATTGCTGGAAGTACACAGACGAGCGTTTTTTTTCTCATATATTTTTCAGAACACATTTATCACCAGGAAATCTGACACGGAGTCTCTTCTCAGTCTTATGTACTCGTCATTGTCTATGATGTCGTCTGTCTACAATAACATTTATTAATAAGGTACAAATATTCTTGAGAAAGATTTCCCGTCCGTTCCCGGCCCGTTTAACTCATTCTCTTGCTGTTGTTCTCTCCGACATGTGAGCGAGAAGCTCAAACAAACGCTCTGGTTTGTGGATGACGTGTGGTGTGAGACTGTGGGAAGTGGATGTGCAGTGCATTGTGGGCTGGTGTGTGTAAAGCGTTTGACACTGGGGTTTGTTTTCAGCACATGAACACGTTCTGGCACTTTTATCTCAGAGATCCCAGAATCTTTGGAAGCGTTCAGGTGATCTCTGTATGCCAGGAAATTCTTCTTCCACATGTGCCGTCCACTCCAGTCCTGTCATTACAATCTCTATTTCTGATACTAGTAATACTATTTGTTTATTCACTCTCTTAAATAAGTAAATGTCTGTGTCTTGTAACTGCATAGTAAGTTATAGATGTGATCAATGGACATTTGTGTCCTTTATTACAGATTGCATCTATAACACGTCATGTCAGGCGTTTAAAGAGTGTTTGTAAATCCCTGACCACTGACTGTTATCTGTCCATACATGTAAAGCTGCTTTGGTACAATGATCTTTGTGAGAAAGTGCTATACAAATAACATTGAATTGAATTGAATTAATAATGGTGTATAGCAGTTTTATCACCACACTATTAAACTTGCTGATTTGGTACCTGAAAACATTCACAAAACAACATTTTGTCAAGTGATTCATCTGTCGTCCTGGAATACATTATAATACATATATACCTTGGATTCTTCTGTGTTTTAGTTGGATGACTTTGTTCTTTCTGCTATTAATGTGCAAAATACATGGAGCAGGAATTTAAGACGTGTTTACACATTTAGTCATTTAGCTGACGCTTTTATCCAAAGCGACTTACAGATATTAGGAGACAATGAAGCGACACATCAGAAGAGGAAACAATAGTATGAAGAAGTGCTTTACACGAAACCGCTGGCTTTGATACTAGACGTATTTCTTTTTTTCAACAGGTCAATTGTACGCTGTACGTCCTTCACACAACCGAGTTTATTTTGATGTCTTTGTGTTGTAGGTTTGCCACAGTGAAGTATGATCAGACCACAGCAAACATCAAGAACCAGTTCATGCACCTGACCAACTACAGCGTCAACAAAAAGAGCAGCGACTACGTCAGGTGAGCACCTTTTTTTTAGGTTAATGCAGTTACGTCACGTTTGACACACGTCGTAATACCTGATGATTGTAGTCGATCTATATCATGTGTTGTGTGACTTCATACACTGAAAAAAAGCTGAAAAAAAAATCTCCTGCCATTGTTCCTCGTTCTCGGGAATGTGATGTCAGATACGAGCTAATCCCCGGGTTTGTGTGGCCATTGTTGCGTTCGGCTCATTTGTTCGTGTTGTTTTGGCAGTGCTTGACAGTCAGAGCTTTTCTTCTCTTTCAGCTGCGATGACCCTGAAGTAGAGGATTATGGGAACAAATGGAGCATGAGCGCTATGCTGAGATATCTGAAGCAGGAAGGCAGAGACACCGCATGTGAGTAGAGCTCAGACGCTGCTTATGTCATTATATACTTTCATCTTTAACGGTCTGTGACTGATTTACAGTCAGTCTGAACCTCAGAGCAAATCAGATGTTTGATCAAACGCTCAATAGATTTATAGTGATCGTAATTCACTCGTGCTCATGTCGTTACAAACCCCAACACAAAATGAGATCATCGTCTTCACTAATAGACTGATCAATCTACCAGACCGATGGCATTTTGAGATAAGAACACTTATCCAGTCAAAATTAAACCAAAATATGAGCAATTTTGTCATTAGATTAATCACTAGCCTCCTGTACGTTATTGCTTTTATAAAACACTTACGACACGATGCAAAGTTAAAGCCTAAAAAATGTCTTAATCAACAACTTTCATGAAGTAAAATGACTAAAAGTTTTTCTTCGGCTGGATAAAACCGTCTGTGCTGATACACACAATCATAACTTGATAAATGTATGTTTAATAACAACTGGATAGTTTCTCATTCAGTCACCTGTGATTTGATGAATAATTGCGAGTGGTCTTGTGTTTGTCAGTGCTGATGGGTCAGATTGAAGATGTGATCATTAAAGCTGTTTTAAGTGCTGAGATTCACATCGCTCCAGCCTGTAAGATGTTCACTCCTCACCGGTGGAACTGCTTCGGTAAGAGAGCGATTATATCCAACAATCTTATACTTTCATATTCTCATATGGTTCAGTGATGTAGGACACTGAATATTGTATGAGAATATAATTAACCATTTAAAATTGTATTTCTTTACCTCCTAACGCTTGCATTCCCTCATTTCATAAATGTGGCTCTTACAAATGATAAAAGTAATGCTTTGAGTCACTTCAGGGAAGTCGGTGAATGAAGGGAAGACTGATAGATCTAAAAGCGCTAGATATAATCACAATTAAATGACATATTAAACATATTATATATCAACTGTACTCAAATTTAGCTTAAAACACATTTTTGGAGGTCACTTCAGTTAATGTGAACAGATTGTGTCTTATGAGACTCTGTATAGAGAAGATTGACGATATTAAGCGTTGCCTTACGTCATGTTCACACCTTCAGAGACTTTCTAGTTTTGGTCGTCACAGAAAGAGACGAGAGACAAACTGATTTTACTCCCATTGGTAGTTGATCCTGAAAGCCATTTCCCTCGAGACACGTCTACATCATGTCGCCCATGATCACTGTCGCTTGTGCCGCCGAAGCTTTCGTTGAAATCTGTTGCTGGCGGTATGAAGGGGGATTCACTTCACCATTTATAGTTATAGTCCTGACACCTCTCAGTAATATTTATTATATTTGAGTTACATTCCCTTCTGTTTCTGGAAAATAAACTTTATTGAACCAAGTGATGGGAGTCATTTTGCCTCTATTCAAACCCATTAGTTTTTGTGCACACCTCATGTAGGGTCAATAAATAATGCCTTATACAGACAAAATCTACCAACTTCAGAGTTTTTGGTATATGTTTGAGTGTAAATATAGATATGCTGCATGGGTTTATATTCCATCTGTGTGATGAATGTGAATAAACAGAACGTCTGCCAGAGAAGAAGTGCAGAAATCACTCTTTATAGCCCAAATGTTTCTCATTCTGAACTCTTATGAGGTGATAACTACCTACATGAGCACATTTAACCCCCAAATATTCACTCTGATTTATGAGCTTGAAATTCATCAATTAATGTTAAATAGCTCCTCATTTAGTTTGAGAAAAACAGATGCTGTGTGGTTGTTTAGTTCTTCTCGTGTGCCAAATCACTCCAAGCATGAATATCCATATGAAGTAGAAAACCACATGAATAAATGAACACATGAACATTAAAATAACTATTTGATGTTCTTTATAGAGTCATCTCTTTATCATTTGTTGGGTATTATTGCTTCTGCTTTGTGTATTTTAATTCACAGAAATCCTACAAAGTATGTTGAATCTCAAAAACACGTGTTCTTTTTCGTCACATTTATAACACATGAATATATCAATTTTTTATAATAGATAACTCGTGTATAGACTGATATTTTTCTGATGTCTGGACTCTATCAACAAGACTTTAGTCAAATATAAACACATGATTCAATATATTAATAATAAATTCATTTTTCGAGAAGTTTTGATTGAAAATACATGCATAACACTGGAATTGCCCATATAATTATGCATGGGCTCCTTTTCCTAAAACTAATGTGCTCCCTACATAGGTGGTATTTTAAGCAATCATATGGCACTCTTTTAAGATACCTTCATTCACCTTTATCACATTTTCAGACATTGTCGCCAATAATGTGAGTAGATGAGTGTAGACATAATATTTTCTCTGTGGAAAATCTCACAGCTCTGTTATCTGCCCATCACCTGCATGAATATCTTCACACTGTACCCATCTCACGAGTGAATGACGTCACGTGACTGAATCATGCAGGTGCATCAGTGGAATGTGATGGATACACTGTGATTTTGGATAAAAGACCCCTAGAGGGATTCGCTCGGGCCTGTTTAATGTCATTTATTACAGGCACAGTAGCATCATTTCTACAAAAGAAACCCGCACAACTCGAGTAATGCAGATGATATGATGATTATGGTGCGTGACAGTGATATTGAGTGAATATTATTACATGATGCTCTGAAATACTTGATTCTGATTGGCCGGTCGCGACAGTTCTATGGCATTGACCCTGATAACATCCTCTCTAAACTAATAACACAGACTCATCCTGGTACTGTGTGTAACCCTGATCTTAAAAATAATTTACTTGTGGATAAATCACGTAGAAATATGTCTAATTAATAATAACATATATGAGATTATATTAGAAATGATTAAACCAGATATTAAACAGATATCACAAAATGAAGTGATTCAGAGCGATACCAGAGTCTTGTGCTTTACATCAGGGTCCAGATCTATCAATATTATCACACAGCGATAAGATGAGAAATTAGAGAGAATAAATGAGAACGGCAGGAGAACATGATCATTGTTTCATGACCTGTTCTCTCAACCATAACAGATCTTTAATATATCAATCTTTAAGATTGTTCTTTAAGATAGTTTTCTAAATGAGCTCTTGTTTCACTGGTCCCTCTTCATCTGTCACGTGAAACAGAGAAACAGTCCCTCGCTAGTGAATAAATCAACTTCTCTATGTGTGTGTGTGTAATGGCCATTCATAAAGAGTGTTTCTTTATACCCCGTGCACACCGTCTGTACATGACCGGATTGAATTACACGAGTAAACATGTCGATTATGGAGATCATGTCATGTGAGAGTGTTTGGTGTGACTGTGGTACGTGTGCCGCCCATCGCTATGTTTCCGTCATGAATTAACATCTCGTCTCGCTCATTAACAAACATCATTTTTTATTCCTGATTAGTCGAGTGAAAGCTGTTTTATCACACACTGCCAACGACTACAGCGCATTTCACACTTTACACAAACACCAGTTGCCTTGTGTGCGGTCGTGAGCTCCCAGCAACACATGCATTACTGAACACCGTGTGTGGTGGTGAAACCTAAAGCCGTGACGCTTACAGAGTTTTCTTTTCATATTTGAAGATATCTTGCAGTCGACAGTAACACCAAACTGTCGTCATGGTCAGATTTTGTGGTGTTTTACAGTCAAACGGCTTTAAAAATCAGTACACCACACTCGAACAAATGGTGCTAAATAGCACTAAAAGTGGTTCTTTGCTCGTAATCATAAGTGCTCATATAGCATAAGTGCTCTATATATCTATATATCACCTTTTTCTGTGCGATACGGCACATTTCTGTCAAATGGAGGTGCCCTACATCACGTCCACCATATAGACCATTTCACCAGATGTAAACAACACTGGTCCAGAAGCACTTCCTGTTTCAGTTTTTTGTATTTCACATATGTAAATTAAATTAAATCTTAAAGATGTTTGTTGTAAATGTTCTGTTGATTGTATTTTGTTCTGACATTTGTGTAGTGTTAAAAAACTGAGACAGGAAGTGCTTCTGGACCAGAACTGTTTACATCTTGTGAAATGGTCTATAAAGAACCTGATATGCATCTTTACGGTTCTTCGGTGGTTCTTTAGGGTTCTATATGACACCTCTAAGGGTTCTACATTGCACTTCTCGAGTGCTATATATGATTATGAGCAAAGAAGCACATTTGTTTTTAGTTTGTTAAGCTTGCTCTGCCAGTTTTAACAAGCTTCTTAGGTTTGAAGATCACTTTCAGACAACAGAAAGATATCAAGTCAAATAGCATGATTATACAAATAATTCCGTATGAAACAATCTTGAATTGAATCTAAATTTAGATGCGTTTGCATTACAAATCACTTTACAAATGTGTTCCTTCATATGAAAATCGATTATTAAAACAGTATTGAAAAGTCTGGCATGTATACCTTGTACAGGCAATATTTAGTTCGATTAAGTAAGTTAATCTCTATACTAACTAAAGAAAAATACATTTCAACTCATCAATTGTTCATTTATTTAGTTTTATTGTGCAAAGTAATTAGTAATGATGCCATAGATGAACTGTTTTTGGCTGTATAAGAACCTTTAACGTTCCACAGAGGGTTCTCTGTAAGGGAAACAGATTATAAAAAAGGAATATGGTTCTTTTACTGCATCACCTTTTGCAGCACTTTCAGTTTTAAAAGTGTAACTCAACACTGGATGAGTGAAGAAAATAAACAGCAAAAACTGTTGAAATCTAATTAAAACCAGATCTGATATTTGTGCACACGGTGTATTTTTCTATCGATTACATCATGTGTTAAGATCAGTTTGGAGTCTGTAGTGTTACATGTTTTTATCAGGGTAATGTGTGTTTTAGAGTAATGGATGTGTGTATGTATATTGTTGATTGTATGTTTGCCAGTGTCAAATATGAACGTCTGTACAGACAATAAAGTAAAGTAGTGTTGTTTGTTTAAATTGGAGTCGAGCGCATGAGCGAACATCATCTTTCACGACAAAGGTTATTTTTCACCAGTGACCTCACTTATACTGTTTATGAAAAGACACCCAGAAGCAGCGGTTGTGTTGTGCAGCAGGCGACACCCTGCCAGATGATATGTTATGAGCTTGTTATTGTTGTTGCGGTGAGGGTGGTTTGGGCTCGTGCTTTCTCTCCATCCCGGCGTTCCGCTTTGATCTTCCCCGGCTGGTGGATTTACTCTTCTGGCTGTGAACGTTTTGGGGTAATGTTAACGGTCTCTCGCAGCACACATGAAAGCGGCGAGGGCCGAGGTGCGGCCCGGGCCCGTGTCTGCTCTTAATTGGGAGAAAATGTCTTTCACATGAGCTCTTGGCGGTGGAGGAGCATGAACGCCACACGCTGTTGGTGTTCGTACATGCTGGAGACGCGCGTTCACCGTGCGCATCTTGAGCGGATGATAGCTGGAATGACGTTAAAGGTTCTTTATGGAACTGTACAGCAAATCAAAGCAAAGACATGGAGAAGGAAATCTCATCTCATGTTCTTGTTAGGAGAGCGAGTCGTTTCGTTGACGTGAAACACATGTACGTCAATCAAAATGTGTGTCTGTAGACGTGGAGCCTATGATAGTTTTCATGTCGGATTGGATTTGTGGAACATCAGGTTAAATGTATTGAAAGCATCTGGACGCGGTTATGGATTGATTCAGATGCGGTGTGGTCTGTGATAGATGAGCGTTCGGAGGTCTTCAGTGATTACATAACAAACATCAGATGCTTATATACATCTGTTTGCGTGGGGTATGATTGTACAGCTTTAGAGAAATCTCATACCTGCAACAATCTGATTTGTGCCTCAGTATCAGTATGGTTACAGGTTAATAATTAGAATGAAAAGTGAAATTGAAAAATAAGAAATAACATCAGGGTCCTGATCAATCAATCAAAATAAAAAATGTAAATGATATTCCTGGCACAGCTTTGTTAGAATATATTTGCTCATTTCTTTTTCTTTGTAATTGTGTTTTTCTTGAACAAATGTTGTTGGTCGAGCTGCCAACATATGGCATGCATTGACATGTTTTAATGTCATTTTTTTTGTGGTTTCTTCTGTGTTTTATATAAGTGCTTCGGTATAGAACAGAAGTTTCAGCGTTCTGAAATCATTGCAGTGTGTACGTGGCTTGTGTTTTTTTTTCCATCACTGTTATAATCTTTTGATTTTGGTTCACAGACTTGTGGAAAGTTCCTCTCATTCGCCCGTTCATCTGACTGTGTGTGTGTGTGTGTGATTTTTGCAGAGCTGTATGGATTTGATGTTCTTGTGGATTCTAACCTCAGGCCGTGGCTGCTGGAAGTCAATCTCTCTCCATCACTGGCCTGGTGAGCATCATTTACACACTCATCCATTGGGCTGTATTTTCTCCTCTGTCTCTCTTTTTCCTGGTGATAGAATCTATGAGCAGAAGTTGTTTAGCCAAAGATTTCAATGGCTTTGTTTTTATGAGTCATCAGAGGTTTTAATAGAGCCGTTTTCTGTAAAATACACAGATAATTGTGTCCTGGGACTCGTCACGAATCGTTCGGTTTTGTTTATTCACACTGCCAGTCGTTTTACGGCATCTCTGCTTGTATTCACACACATTCTGTAAAGATCCCTCATCGAGTAGCGTTCCTTTAATGCCTGGCTCACACTACAGGATTTTTAGCCCGATTTAGCCCCGATTTTCCTCTCCCGAGAATCAGAGCAGAAATCTTGTCGAGCACCTCGATCGGTCCTGATGTTCGACGCAGATTATCTCATAATGTGAGCCGTTCACAGATCGAATCTTGCACTTCCCGATCCGCTCGCACAAAATCGGGACCGCCCGATTAATAACAAACATGTTTGATATTTAGGATTTTAAATCGGGATGATGGCGGCTATGATTACGTCAGTAAATTCACAATAGCCAATAAGAAAAGTCTACAAGGAGACGGAAGTGAGGAACATTTTGAAATGGCGACCGCGAAACCTGTAGTACGTCCCCGTTGGACTGCAGAGATGGAGAAGCAACTTGTTGAGATGTGGCAACAACATGATTGTCTATTTAATGTGTCTCGCTACAAACAATAAGTATCGATACAGCAAGTTGTGGCGCTACAGTATCCATTTCGTTTACATCCGCTTTTCCGCGTCTCCTCTAGATCACGTGAGGTGCTCCCTCTGGCACGATAATCTTAACAACATCTTGTAGTGTGTGATGCTCCGAGAATTTCAAATCTTGTAGTGTGTGTGCATGTTTAAGATTCTCCTTATGTGTGTGTGCTGCAACCAGATTTCATAATCGGTTAGGAATCGGTTAAAAATCCTGTAGTGTGAGCCAGGCATAAGGTGACAAACGATCTCCGCTTTAGCACGGGTAGTTATGAGCTCTCTGGTTTGCTCACTGGAATGAAGCATTTGCGTTTAAAGCATCCGGCAGAGTCTCACGATAATCACGCGTCATCACTACGACACATCCCTTACGGCATTGTTACTGCTTTCTGTTCACACATGAGATCCATGAATTATTGTATCTGCTACACAAATAAATGTGCCTGTAAACTAATATAATGTAATGTGAAGGACAGTACTTAAGTAGACCTGCAGAAACTTCTCAGTGTTTTGCCCAAAGCTCTCGGTCCCTGTGTTAGGACATAAAATCACCAATAAACATCATCATCATCATCATCATCATGAAAGTCAAGTGTGAATGATGTGCTTATTGAAAACACATCTGATTAACAGTGTTTAGTATCGCTCATGCCTGATGGACTCTTAAGAGTTCAAGCATCTGTGCCGTGTGATCGTCTGACAAAATCAAGACTTTATGAGGAAATGTATAGTCCTCATGTTTATAAAACACTGAGCCAAGAGCATTCCTGGATATTCACATAGATCCAGTGTGTGTTAGATACACAAACACGAATTAAAGCATTTATACACGTAGACTTTAACATCAATGTAAAAACACATGATATAACTCATCTGTCATTATTTTGGCATAGATTTGAAATGAAGGAATGCAGTGAAAGAAATTCTTCTTCAATAATGTCAAACTTACTCTCTTTTATTACAAAACAGCAAGATTAATGTCATTGATTGTGTTTACTTCAGTCATTCATCTCAATAATAGTCAAAGTGTTAATGATTTCTTATTTTGTCAACAGAAGTATAAGAAAATAAATGAGGATTTGCTTTATAATGAGTTTGTCTGTTTATTTTCAGCGACGCTCCTCTCGATCTGAAGATAAAGGCCAGCATGATCTCGGATATGTTTTCTCTTGTGGGTGAGTCGTTTGAATCATATTTCACATTTACATGTATTATCTATTATACGTCCCCATCACAGATGACTGACGGCGGTGAGTTTCTCTCTCATCACTGGATCCAGATTCATGAACCACTAATGACGGTCGTTGCTTACAGGTGGTTTGGTGTCGCATGTTTCAACCCTGAAGTGTCTTTCATGTGTAAATATGATCTGCTTGAGATCATTGAGATCAGAGTTTGGCTCAGATCAGACTCGTGCTTATGCAACAGGCTGTCAGCGCTCCCAAAACAAAGAGATCGGCACACCGCAGGGCCAGTGTGACACCGGAGAAAATAATTCACATTCATGCTGTAGATTTATGCTTTTATCTGCTTACTGATTTTTACTTCATCTCAGATTCAACTGATAAACAGAGACAGAGAAAATGAATCGTGATTTAACTACAGTAACCATAGCGACCACAAATGAACCGTGCTTTTACTACCACAGTTTAACCACAGTTTAGCCATGTGTGTGCCACTGTGTCCTAACCAAACACGACATCACGGCACACCGTAAACGGTAAATTTCCATGTAAATCTGAGTTTTTGCATCGACAGTGGACTTTTACAATCAGTTTCCATTTCTGCGACATCACGGCTGACAGCTCCACCCAAACAGTGATCTCATTTAATGAAAATTCTCATGAACATTAATCATCAAACGTTGACAATAAAAGACTGATTATAGAAGTTTAGAATCAGAAATGATATAAAACAAGAAAAAGTCATATAAATCACTGAAGTCATGACAGTACAGGACAGAGAAATAACTCTTCTGATGGACCGTGTTCTGCGATCGATTGTCACGTTACGCGTCTTATTTGCGTTTATTGTGGACAGTCAAATTGCTGATCACTGAAATCTTATTGTGATGTGGTTATGACACGGTGTAAAGTGAACAGATCTGCAATGAAAGCGTCGGCCGGGAGAAAAAGCAGCTGTGTTTTCTGTCGGACCTCCTGAAGTCTTTCCTGTAGCTCAGCGGTTAGATCATGGCGATAACAATGCCAAGGTCATGGGTTCGATCCCGTACTCAGAAACATGTGTAATATACTGAAATGAGTAAATGTAACTTTTGATCCGATTAAATCTCAACAGTTACAATCATCAGCTCAATATCTGAAATGTTTCATGTGGCATTAAACATCTGGATGAAAACAAATCGCCTATATTCTCACATATTAATCATCATCAAAGTTCTCAACACAACCTGTTTCTTGTTCTTAGGTTTTGTTTGTCAAGATCCGTCATTACGACAGCTGCGTACAGACAGATCTGGGTTTGATTCAAGAATGAGGAACCCATCCCAGAAGCCTCAGGTAATTCTGAAAAATAAGAAAACATGCTGCATTCATCTGTGAAATTTCACGTTTTTTTATTCATCTCAATCAAATCGAGCATCTTGTTTTGCAAATGACTTTAGCAATAGACTCTTAATGTGTGTCCCTCAGCGCCAGAGACCACCGTCTGCCCACCGGCCCGACCCGGAGGCTCGGAGAGATAAACAGATGGACAGCACTGTGGGCCTCACAGCTGACGAGGTCTGTCTCATTATCAAACGATGATTCTGATTGGCTGCTCGGGTGTGTGATGATAAACATCAGGTGTGTTCCATACAGGTGAAGGTTTTGAGGAGGGTTCAGGAGGAATACGAGCGGCGGGGAGGATTTATTCGCATCTTTCCCACTCCGGACACCTGGGACATCTACAGGTGTTGTGTTTTAGCAGATATTATCGTAATGTGTGGAGTATAGACAGAAGTGAAGAAGAGTGTGTTGGATGGACACGTCATGCTTTTCCATCAGTCGTGGATGTCTTTCTCTGAGTGTTGGGAAAATAAATGACATGTGTTGCCCTCAAGCTCACGCCGTGTGTCTGACCGCTGTGAAATTACACAACATGAACACAATGTCTGTTAATGGATATCAGAAAATAAGCGAGAGCTCGGAAACGTCCAGATCTGAAGAGTGCTGCTAGTGCTGGATGTACATTAAGAATAAATGAATAATAAATGACTGCTAGTTAAGGAACCAGTCATGACATGTTGTTAAACTCATTTATAGCTGTGTGATTTTACACCAGCTGATCTCCAAACAACAGAAGTGAATTATAACCTCAGACTTGGTTGAGACTTGTTATGTAATTAATGTCTGTCTGTCTCTCTGTATGCATCTCTGTGTCAGTGGTTATCTGGAATACAAGACATCTATGAACGCCATGTTGGCTAATAAACTTTTCCACGGAAGGTAAGACTTTCCATCGTGCTTGGAAGGATCTTCATTTGTTTAAGAGAAACTTGAGCTACATTTTTATATTCATGGGAGAATGTCATAAAAGGCAGACATGTGGTCTGACATAACTGCTATAATTTCTCAGAAGAACATTTACATTTAGACATTTTATCAGAATAAAGAGATTTTTTTTCAATTAATATTAGTATTAGACGCTTACACATTCTGTTTCTTTTCTCAGATCTGTGGCTTCCAAGTCGAGGTTAGCATCTCTAATTATCACCATTAAATCATAACACACAAACTGAAACTGAATGAGGTTTGTGTCTCATTTATTCTGCAGGAATAGAGTCGGCGATAATGCAGCTGACGAGGTGACGGCCTTGCGCACACATCATCTAGTCCAATACGAAAGAAAACTTCTCTCTCTGGAGGCGCAGAGAAAACAGAGACGAGCCCCCAGCAGAAGAAGAGAAGCAGGTGGGACTGTCACACTGTTTAGACAGGACGATGTTTCAATTACAGTGATTAAGATCAAATGTCAGTTCTTTCATGTTCTGATTAGGTTGTTGGGAGTTTCTGAATGGTCATGAGCTCTCATTATGTCATCATAACATTATTTTTATAATTATAGGGAGAAATTAAAGGTGTTGTCAGCAGTTTAATTATAAAATTCTCCGTATTCCCTGACTTTTCTCTGAAAGCACGAATAAAACAGCAGGTCAGGTCGTCAGTTTGGCCAATCAAAACACTTTATTACAGGTTGGAGAGAAAAGCACAGACATGTTTTTTCAAATGGTAAAATAAGTGCATGGCAATATCTGATGTGTGTTTTAGGTTCCAAACTCTCTTCTGCTCACGTCAGTGAAAATGAAGACGGGGTCGAGAAAGAGGCGGAGCTTAACTCGTCTCATTCGCATGACCAAACTCCTTCAGAACAACAACAATCCAAACCCAAAATCAATCTGCTGCACATTCTCCAGCAAGGGTGGCATCTCAGGTAAGAATTATGGGAAATAAAACCTGCACACTAAACTTTAATGATGTTACGGTCTGATTCACAATCCATCCCCGTGGAAAAGTGTCCAACAAACATCACCATCAGATTTATTCAAATGACTTTCATTCTTTCCTAATGTTATGAAGTTTTGGAAGTAGATTCCGGCCAATCGGGTGTCGACCCTGACCCTGTGTTTAGAGCGTCTCGCTCTGATTGGCTGCCCGATTGCTGGAGTCGGACTGTCTTTCCTCCGTTAAACATTTTGCTGGAAAAACTTGAAACGTATTCCCTCCCGTTCATGTTACACGATAGCCCTACACAAATATTTGTAGTTGCTCTTTTTATGTGTTAACAGTAATGAATATTACTGTCCAGAGATCCCAGTTTCCTCTGTGAACTCCAGTAGGGAATTATAATGCAGACGGGACAGTTACTCTTTACCAGTTATTTCTGGTGCTCATCTTGTTCACTTCTAGAATGTGCGAGAAGTTTGTGTGTATGTATATCAGTAAGGTGTGTGTATGTTATATGCAGGGCTTGACACAGTGGCTAGTGGTTTTCCAAAGTTACTAGCCACCCAGCCACAATTGTGTTTTTATACATTTTATATGATTAAAGTTGGCATGCTAAAATTACACGATTACTTAAATTAAAGCAACAGTGTTTATGGCCAAAACGCACATGGATTGACACAAAAAAGTAACAATATTACTACATTCATTACATTCATGTTATGTCTGCTGTGTTTTAGTTATAATTCCCTAAAATCATAAATGATATCTCATCATGCTGTCAATCATCTCTTCTGAACGATCATTTCTTTTCATCGTAACCTTCAGAGAAACATGTTATATGTTTATATTGTAAGTATGTGAGTGTTGAAGAGGATTGCTAGTGAATCTATTTAATATAACGTAATGCAAACTTGCCATGAATATACTTGTGATACAGTCGAGTGCGCTCACTCGTGCGATGTGAAGCTGGGGTTAAACACACAGACAGCACTCATGACCGGCAAAAGATGCGAGACGACGGTAGTGCGTTCACATAGAAAACAATGGAAATGGCCAGCAAACACTGGGTGCAGGGAGTGCTCATGGGAGATGTAGTTTCATAGTGTCGCATCGTGCATTGTTTGTTATTTCACACGACTTGTAGAAAACTACAATAAAAAAATGATATTCAACCTGCCAAAATGGCTAGTGGGAGTGTGTGTCTTACCCGCCACAGCTGAAATCTGCCCTCGTGTGTTAATGTCAAGCCCTGGTGAAATATGTGTATTTACTGTTTTGTGTGTCTGCAGTAAAGTACAGGCGCGCATGACCTTCTCCTGTTACCTGCAGCGCGTTCAGCTGCGACTGCTAGCCGAGAGCAGACGACACACAAACACACAGTGGACTCACAAAGAACATGAGCAGATGGTAATCACACACACACACACACACACACGTGTTGTCATTGTGCTGAAGCGTCTCTCAGGGGCTGATGGGAATGGTGTGTGTGATCGCGTAGGAGCTGGTGGTTCGTTTTCTGAAGCGAGCCGGCAGTAATCTGCAGCAGGACATGTGTATGGAGACGGCCGGTCCTCATCTGTCCCTGCAGGAGCGTCAGTGTCTCCTCTCGCATCAGCTGGGACACTTCATCCAGCTCTATAATCAGGTATCATGAATCATGAAGGAAATACATGAACAAGACATTAGTAGAAAAAACATGAGAACACGCTTTTGCTTTATTATCTTCAGGAAACAAAGGAACTGGTGAAGGGTTTGGAAAAGCTTCCAGATGAAGATCACTGCATTAATCCCAGTGTTTTCCAGGAGTTTATTCTGGAGGCCAGGTTTGTCTCATGATAGCATCTCTTCCTTTACATTAAAACACATGAAGAGATTCAGTCAATGTTCTTTATTGATTTCATCTGTACTTCATTCATTTGGAACTTGATCTATGGTTTATCCATAATTTCTTACGATCTGTAGTTTATCCACAGTATATCAGTAGTTTGTTGTATTTTATGTGTAGTTGTTGTGGTTTATGCAGGGTTTATTTGTGTTTGGTACTTTAGCAGTGGCTTATCTGCAACATGCTGTAGTTTGTCCATAGTCTATTAACAGTCCTTTATCTATTTATTTGTAGTTTATTCTCCAGAGGTTTTGTATGTACAATACCATGTTTAATAAAAAATCTCATTAAGATTGCACAATTAGATGTTCAGTAGTTTATTTAAGGATTGCTGATTGATAAGGATTTCTCATTATTTCTTCATAATTCTTAAGCAGTTTGTTGATGATTTTGTAATATTTTATCTGTTGTTTATTTGTGGTTTAGTTTGTTTTACATTTTATAGATTTTTTATAGTTTATTCATAATTTTTCAATAGATTATCAGTTGTTTTTTCAGACATTTATATGTGCTTCATTAGTAAGAGTTTCATTTTTGTCTTTTTCTTCAAGTGAAAGTGATCTGGAGGAGGTTCTGACGTTCTACAGTCAGAAGAACACGTCTGCCAGTGTGTTTTTGGGCACGAAACATCACAGCAGTAAAGCAGAGAGGAACCGTGATGTTAAAGAAGACACGGCACATCACAACAGACACAGTGAGTGTGTGTTAGGAAATTTAAGTTTGTTAGAACAGACGGTGCTCGTGATTTTAAGAGAGTTTAATGTCATGTTTATGTGAAACAAGATATCATGATAGTTCTTACTCCAATGATACTCCAGTGACCTTCATTTAAGCTAAAACGATCATATTTTCAGTGCTGAATGGGCCTGAAATAATAAGAGTTCAAAATAAACTTCAGCTGTTCATTCTACAGAGCGGCAGGTGCTACACACATCTAACACTTACTGATCATTCTTATGCTTTCTTTATTATTAATAATAGTATTTTTGCTAGTTTCTGAAGATCTGATCATCTGTGAACTGAAAAGATTCATTGCAATCTTTCGGTTTGTTCATGAATGAGACATTATTATATGGATTCTTATATGGTCTTCTTTCGTACCGGACATTCACCAGAATAATCTTCAATGGATATTTTAGGCTGAATAAATAATAAGAAGATGTTTGTGGTGTAGTAATTACAATATCAGCAGAAGTTATTCATCTTATTTCCTCTTCTTCTTTGAGCAGCTGTGTGTGATAATACAGACGTCTGCGGTGCTTCAGAGAATCCAGACACGATCGTCGAGACCAACAACACGGACAGCAGTTCAGTTCTGACGGACAACGGCACACGTCACACATTTCAGAATGGATGCATCACAAACACATGCCAAAATGGAGACTGTGCCATTACTGATGCTTCACCTGCTGCTGAGACTCAATCGAAACCATCTTTACAATCGATCAGCACCCGCAGAAAAATCAGAATCAGAGATCAGAGTCCTTTAGAATGTGAACACATCATCCTACAGCACTGCGGCCCGCCGTCCACATCTGAACCTCCACCTTACATCCAACCTCCACCACATCCTCTGGCCAACACCTCCAGCGTCACGTGGGCCTCGGCACGCACCGATTCCACTCATGTCTTCAGCAGGAGATTCGCTCGACCCGTCTCAGCAGAACAAGGTATTAATATGATACATTTCTTTTGATTTGATCTGGTGATTTGTTTGGTGATGATCTTTGTTCCGCCTCACAGCAAGTCAGAAGATGACCACGCGTAAGTCCCGGCCGGTTTCTGCTGGATTTCTGAAAGAGAAGGACTCGCTGTCGGTTCAGTCTAACCAGCAGGACATCGTATCTGCTCTGCGGAAACTCGTGGAGAAACAAGCGGCACGTCAGTATAGCTCATCCAGTCACATCAGTCTCCTCACACAACACGTGAGTTCTGACGTACCGACACTATATACAATATCAAACTCTCACGTATTTTCATTTGAACAAACTTTAATTGAGTGTTTGAGCTGTAAATACACACTTTCAACATGTTTATTTATAAATGTTTCATTCATTGAAAGCATTTCACATCACATTGGTTTTTCTGTTAGCTTTACATGACATGATTCATTTATCATTGTTTAATTAGTAGATTTTCAGTGTTTATCATACTAGTTAATCTTCAGTAGTTTATCTGTGTTTTATAAGTATTCTATCATTCGTTTATCAGTGATTTATCAGGTGATTATTAAGTTTTACTGGTAGTATGTCATTAGTAGTAGTTGTCAAAGTAGTTTATCTGTGTTATATTAGTACTTTATAGTAGTTTATCGGTGTTTCATTAGTAGTGTATCGGTGTTTCATTAGTAGTTTATCGGTGTTTCATTAGTAGTTTATCAGTGTTTCATTAGTAGTTTATCGGTGTTTCATTAGTAGTTTATCGGTGTTTCATTAGTAGTTTATCAGTGTTTCATTAGTAGTTTATTGGTGTTTCATTAGTAGTTTATCGGTGTTTCATTAGTAGTTTATCGGTGTTTCATTAGTAGTGTATCGGTGTTTCATTAGTAGTTTATCGGTGTTTCATTAGTAGTTTATCGGTGTTTCATTAGTAGTTTATCGGTGTTTCATTAGTAGTGTATCGGTGTTTCAGAGGTTTATCTGTATTGTATCAGTAGTTTATCATTAGGTGTATTACTCCAAACATCTTCTAAAGAGATGTAATAATCAGTTCTGCTTCATGACATGTGAATGTGTTCATAAATACATATTAAATACAGTGTTGTGGTGTGAGAGAAGGGCTGTATATAACACTCAGTCACATGGATTGTGGGAGGATTCAGTAGGAAAGGATGATTTGAGGATACAGCTCGATCTGTGTGGTCTCATTATCACAGCGCAGGCACTTTCTCTTCATATTTAACAAGCAGACGCTTCTCCCTCGTTCTTATAAATAGAAGAATGTTAGAGATTGGCACCAAGCGAAGCCTTTTTCTTCTCTTCTTTAATACCTGAAGCTGTTTGAGATGAGACCCGGACCACACAAGACTTCACGATACTCTAGAAGGTGTTTGCTTTAGTTCTGTCGTCTCATGCCGTCTCGTCTACGCTTTCACCGCTCCAGTAAACACGTGAACGCACTGAAATGCTCTTTTCTGGAATGAAATCAAACGTCTGGATCTACACAACAGCTCATAAAACGGCTTGTGTATTTACTTCACATAACAAGCATTGGTTTAATGAAAGACACTCAGCTCAGCCTCTTTGAGTTATTTTGTTGCTGTAGTTTAATAAATCATCAGAAGCCGTTGTGTTTTGACCTTGGATTCTTCGTTCGTTCATATAATTGCTGTTTAAATGAGTAAAAACATATATTGACATCGTTGTAACCTCAGTTTACTGTAGGAACAGAAGCGAGCCTTTCATAAAGAGCGTTTCAGCTTCAT
The DNA here is from genome assembly GCA_019155185.1 of Beaufortia kweichowensis. Taxonomy (NCBI): domain Eukaryota; kingdom Metazoa; phylum Chordata; class Actinopteri; order Cypriniformes; family Gastromyzontidae; genus Beaufortia; species Beaufortia kweichowensis. The sequence continues at coordinate 492,143 of CM032805.1, read as the reverse complement.
CATGGACCATTAGCAAAAACCATCATCACGGCCCAACATAACCCGCCTCATTTAACTCCAAATATAGATTCAGAGGTGAACCGGAGAGTTACTGTAGAGAATAAAACTGTTCGCTCAACATCAGCTCCGATCATTTCACCGTGTTAACTGAAGAACGGCATGATCTGTTGACACACAGGTTCAATGTTTGTCTTATATTTCGATCAGAACTCAACAGGGAGGAGACGGTGAAGAGTTCCTTCATGTGCGGAGAGAAACGAACTTTTCCAATGAACAAAACTCATCCTTTTTAACATAACATATGTTAAAGAAATTGTAAAAAAACAGCTCGTTTTTTTTGTTTTACATTCGACTGGACAATCAGTATAAAGTCTGGTTTACTGAGACAGGAAGTGATGTAATTTGATCCTGTTGTTATATATTAAAGTCAAACTTTCATGAAGTAAAATGACTAAAAGTCTTTCTTCCGCTGGATAAACCGTCTGTGAGAGATATATGTTGATGTGGTTAAGGGTGATGTGCAGTGATACACACAATCAATGATCATTAATAAAATAAAACACAATTCCTTTTTTTTCTCCACAGCTGACGAATCTTAACGTGTCCAGCGGTCTCTTCAGCAGAGGTGCTCTTACATTGGGCTCCGGGGACCGATGGGTTCCCGTAAGAGCCGTACATTCAGACACGACGGGTGGGAGCTCAGGGTGAGAGATCTTTCACACACAGAGCCGCTCGACCTGCACTTTACAGTCTTGTTGTGTGAATGACGTGACAGTGATGTGATAAGTCCTTTCACTAACAGCCTCTTGTGTGTTCAAGATAACACAAGTCAGCTGTATATTACACACACATTGTGCTTCTGTTGTCTTTGAGCTCAATCTTTGTAATATTATTCTGTTTTTGCACTGGTATGTCATACTGGCAGCGTCAGTGTTTGGAGAGGTTTTAAAGACACAGTTGACCCCAAAATGAACACTCTCATACTCACAGAAGGTTTTCCGTTTTCATAGTATAATGTAATACTGTACTTTCTTGCACTGTATAGGTCAAAACATTGACGAAGTTTGATTTATTGTGTTTTATGCATAAAAGAATGAGTAGTTTGTTAAACACAGCCACAGTGCTAAAACTAACTTCAAAACTTAAATGTCTTTGATTGATGTGTGCAGTATAAACAAAACAAAAGATCAACAAGGACCTTTGTTGTAATAAAACATTAACATCACTCCTCCAGGCCAGTAGGTGTCATTATAGAGTTTAGGTTCACTGTAGAAAGAAGAGTTGTGTAAATGTAGGCGTAACATTTAAAGCGAGACACAGACACAGCAAAGTTTGACTTCTGTCTTCCTGTCCCATGTATTTGAATCAGTAGTAGATAACAGTTGCCCAAAGTTCACTGTAATTACCGTACTGTACATTTCTTCACTTTTAAACACTTTTTATTGTGTCGACCGAATGGGTCACAGTCAATATTACCTTTAAGAAACTTAAAATTGGTGTGAAAGTCGTATATGTTAAGGAACTTGTCTCTGAAATCATTCCTTGTGATGTACTGTTACTTTTCAAGTTGTTTACATAGTAAAGCGTAAAATCAATACGTTTTGTTTTGCTCTGTGTGAGCACATACAGTAGATGAGCTGCAAAGATGCTGTTCTACACGTCACATGTTACCCGGCAGTGAAAGAGTTAAATATCTGCAGTTTCTCTTGTGTTTTTACAGTGATATGTGAGTGACAATGTCTCAGACACTTTGGCCCTGATCTCCCCTTCGCTGTTTTTCCAGTCCAACCCTTCCTTATGTATGGAAATGTCAGGGAATTCCTGGAATGTCTGCCTTTTTCCCTTTTTAACATGCTTTTATTTCCACAAACGATGAGAACGGTCAGCGTATAGAATCTGTAATGTTGGCAACGTGATTTTATGGAGATATCTAAAACAGACTAACATCATAAATGCCTTGATGGAGCGTTCTCTTTCTGTTTGTTTTATCACTGCTGTGCTTTACTGTGGCAGGACTCATATTTAAAAGCAGATCTCATCTCTAATATTAGGACTTTTTCCATTGCATTGACTGTAAACCGGCTGGAGAGTGAAAAAAAGTCGTCTGTTGTCTCTGCTGAATGTTAGAAGTTTTATTTTTAAAGAAGGCTCTTCGGTCTGTCTTGTGTTTGTAGCGCAAGGTTTCATTCCCATTTGTTGAGCATCTGCCTGGAACTTTCCGCTGGCTACTGTGTGCTACACACCACCAAAGTATACAAAAGCAACACACATTCTTCTGCCATTGAAGATGTGTTCGCTTTGTTCTTAAAGAATCTCAGACTAACACTGAATTGAACCATCCGTCACACTATAGCATGATGTACCACTTGACCTTTTTTCTTTCAATGCTGTCTCTTTAATGGTCGGCTTTTTCGAGCACCTCCTCTACATCCAAGATTTTGGGGCCGGTAGTCTATGCCAAACATGCTGAAGCCGTTAAGTGCGCTGTTGTAGAAGCCAAAGGGGTTAGGCGTAATGGCCTTCAAAGAGATGTTGGGACCTTTGAAGTTTCGCTAATCGGGAGTTGCAAGGTATGTTGGATCAGCACATCCAAGTCATTGTCCTCTCCAGGAAGTTTTTCACGGTTAAGTGTAATGCTAATGAAGATTAGTCTAATACTAATCACCCCAGCGTCTGAACGAACGGCCGGGTTCACGTAGAGTTGGATTATTATTCTTCACGTTAAGCATGTGGCAATGTTGTCGTAAGCTTGAAATATCTGGGTATTTTCACTTCCATTTGGATGACTGTGTGAGCTGCCTTTCTCTTGGCCGAGGTGGAAATTCATTTCCAGTAAGTTATTGGTACCACTTGTGAGCGATAATAATAGACGCGGTTCAGAATGGTAATGGAATGTCATAATTATTGAATATTTAGGTTTTGGAGTGTGTCGTAGGCTGGAAGAATGTAGCGTCCCGCCGAGAACATAATGCTGAATTTACTGTCAGCTTTACCTTGGCTTCTTATCCTGACCGTAGTATTCCAGGATTACTCCCACTGCCCGTCTGTTTCACACACATTAATGTTTATTCTGCGTGTAGATTAACAGCTGCAGAAGAAAATTTGTTCCAATTTTTTAATGGATACCAGTAAAAATCATTTCGTAACTAATTGATTGATTTTTTTTCAATTGTTTTGAAATGTCAACTTAAAATCAATTTTAATGCTTGCCAAATGTGAATTATGACAACTTTTTTGTACCACACATAGACCATAAACCATTGAAATCTGAGAAATGGAAACATTACTGTGTTTTTATCTAAAAAAAACTGTAACTCCTCCATTCATTTATACAGTATGTGTACAGTATTATAAGCCAGTCTTGACCTGTCCAATATGGCGGCATCGTTGCTATATGATTCAGCAGTTCATGTCTATGAAGACATGAAGATTTTTAACTAAATATTTGTATATTTAGCATTTTTTGTCAAGCAGAAGAGAGACCATCTGTAAATTACCACTATAGCAGTCGCTTCAGGATGTTCTTCCAGCTTTTTGATGTGTTTGTTAAACACTTCTATGAGCTGAAATGATTATTATATAAGAGTGTCTGTCTCTCATATAAAGGTCAGACAGACTGAACTCGATACTCTCAAGGAATCATGTTTTATTGCAGAAACAAAGACACGATTTTCAGACGTTGTGAGACTTTAAAGTAGCTGCAAGGCGTACACTGATATCCTCATTTAAAAAAGGTTTTCATTCACTTTAATTGGATCCAGATGGTTTGAGGTTCACACGACTTTTCTCTGGTCAGCGGGTGAGAAATTCCATGCTGGTTTAACAGTGTTGTGTTAATGAGTGAAGCTGAACACCGGAGACGCTTGACATTCAGCTGTATAGATCTGACTGCACACGGCTTCTTTAACTTTACACCAAATAAACGTTCTCTGACGTGTTTCATGTCAAATCTGTTACGTGATTTTCTTATTTAATTGGCCAAAATATAAGTGAATGATTCGATCCAACTACAATCTTCATTCATTCATTTAACACTTCATTATTTTTCCTCAGTTAGTCTTCTAGAATTCTTCACATATATATTACAATTCTATTTTTAAATGCTGGAACGCCATGTCGAGTTTAATACTGTATTGTTTCAGTTTGCATACTTACTTAATAGTCCACAGACCAACCGAATTCTATACAGACGATTATTTTTAGAGTTAGCATCGCTAACTATGTTCACCTCGTGATATAATTTGCATGTCGTGTTTGTGTTTGTCAGTTGTGGAAATATGCTTGAATGTGTTTGATCAAAGGTTTGTTTTTGTGTAGATTAGACTGCAGTTTTCCGCAGCAGGGTCATGTGAAGGTTTGCGTTTGCAGATGTGTTGTGATTGTGTCGTCATGGGTCACACAGTGTTGTGTGAAATGTGAACTGCATGGGTGGATGGATCTTTTCACATGACTTCAATCCCAAGAGTCTTTGCTGCTGTTGCGCAACAGTCGCTTTTCCTGAATCATTCACTGTACAGAAGTCTGTTCTTAGTTTAATTAATGACTGCTCGAAGTTTTTTGAGGTCCAGTTAAGGCAAATAAATGTTTCGAATCGAGAATAAGAACGATCTTATACACCTTAGGACAGAATTCTTCACATTCATTAACTAGGTGGAAGAACTCTTTGAAGCGTACAGGACAAATATTGTGTGTAGATAGTGAATGTTCATTTGATGAATATAGATTTTGTTCCTCGTTTGTCGGAAGACAAGCAGAAAATTCATTCAAATACATTTCAACTTAAAACATTTACAAAATGGAACTGCAACAGAAAACTATAAGAGATATTCCTCATGAATTCACTATAAACACATAACAAGCAGGTTACATGTTAACAACACACTTAATCATGTTAGCATCACGTTAAATCATGTTAACATTGTGTTAAAACATATTATTATCATACTAAACCATGTTAACATCATACATAAACATGCTAGCATCATGTTTGCATCGTGCTAAAGGTTGTTAGCATCATTATAAAACATGTTAGCATTGTGCTAAAACATATTGCTACCATACTAAAACACGGTAGAACAGCATATTAAAACCTGCTATCATCATGTCTTTTTCAACATTGTGTTTTTAAGATCTCAGTAGCTTAGAGATGCTTCTTGAGGGCTGTTTTTTGGTGTGAATGTCGTAGCTCATCTCTAATCATCGCCATCATCGCCAACTTTAATCAGTACTGAACCGGATGCTTGCTGGCTTACATTTATTTAGTGTTACTGCAGGTTTTTACTGTCAATCTTTACAAACTATGTTTCATTTGTACTGAATCAGTACTGAATCTTGCTTTACACAAATACATCAGATCAAATGTTACCTGTTGTTTAATGAGCATCTCTTGTATGTGATATGTTAAGCACATGTTGAATGTATTTGAATAATACTGGTAACCGATTAGAGAAGTTGTTGAGAGTTGGTTCTTTCTTCTTCTCTGCAGCGTCAGATCTGCATGTGAACCCGAGTGTGTTCATGATGGACATGTCGCTGGTCAGCGGACGGCCGCGGGTAACTACCAGCTCCAGTTTGCCATCCATCAGCTACAACAACAGAAAGAGAGATCCAGACAGCTGCTGAATCAGAGCCGAACACGCCAACAGGTCAACAAACATGCTTGAATCATCAGCACTGTACACATTAAATCACATGTATGTTAGGAGACGTTTACATGCCGGCCATCTCCAAATAAATCCCTCGAAGTCACTCTGCTAATAGACTGCTTTATGGAAAATAGTAAAAGCATGAATTCTCCATCTTGACTGAGCTTCTGTTGCTGTTAGTGAAAGAATGAAGCTGATGACCTGCGGCACGCTTGCAGCATCTCGTTTCATTGTTTTTATATTAAACTCCATCATGGTTAATCAAATGGATTTATTCTGAACGTAACGTCATGTACACATCACACGTGTCCTCAGCCGTCAGGGTTACATGAGCGATGCTGTAAACAGCTCGTCTTCTGAACTCTCTCGCTCGCCACGACTGAATACACTGAATTCATAACGGTGTCGCAACGCATGCACGCTGATGTCACCGCGCGGTGTTGACGTTCATCCCTCATTAATGCAATTGGACCGTTGTTTGTCTTGGCTGGAGTTGAATGTGTTCTGCAGGGGATTGTGGGAAAAGCACTGGCACCCCCATAAACATTTCTGCAGTGATATTTCCTCCCTAAAGCGATCAGTCCAGCGTCTCTAGAGAGCTTTACAGCACCATTCACAGCAGATGTGTGACTCAATAAACCTCATGAAGAAATGCTCAATTACACTATCACTCCCTCCAGGATTACACAACTGTTCCTGGGAATTTTGTGATCAAAACTGTAGAATATTACAGTAATCACTACAGTTTGTTAATGTACACTACAGTATTCTTTAGTGAAATGATAAACCATAGTAAAACTGTAATATTCTTGAATATTTACTATAGTAAACTGTAGTATAGTGTATTACTACACCGTATACTGCTGTAGTAACTATAGTGAACTGCTAGTAAATACTGCATTCAGTGTACTTTAATATTTACTGTAATAAGATTCTGCAGACACTGCATGGCGTGTAGGTATTTCACTACAGTTTACTGTAGCATTCTGGAGCTGTAACCAAACCTGAGTTGTAAACATGTGAGAGAGAGAAAGAGAGAGACAGGAGACATAGTGAGAGAGTGAGGAGGAGAGAGAGAGAGAGAGAGAGAGAGAAGAGAGAGAGAGAGAGAGAGAGAGAGAGAGAGAGAGAGGAGAGAGAGAGAGAGAGAGAGAGAGAGAGAGAGAGAGAGAGAGAGACAGAGAGAGAGAGAGAGAGAGAGAGAAGAGAGAGAAGAGAGAGAGAGAGAGAGAGAGAGAGAGAGAGAGAGAGAGAGAGAGAGAGAGAGAGAGAGAGAGAGAGAGAGAGAGAGAGAGAGAGTGTGAGAGAGAGACCGAGAGAGAATAGAGAGAAAGAGAGAGAGAGAGAGAGAGAGAGAGAGAGAGAGAGAGAGAGAGAGAGAGAGAGAGAGAATAGAGAAACAGAGAGAAAGAGAGACAGTGAGAGAGAGAGACAGAGAGAGAGACAGAGAGAGAGAGAGAGAGACAGAGAGAGAATAGAGAGACAGAGAGAGAATAGAGAGAAAGAGAAACAGAGAGAAAGAGAGACAGTGAGAGAGACAGAGAGAGAGAGAGAGAGAGAGAGAGAGTGTGAGAGAGAGACCGAGAGAGATAGAGAGAAAGAGAAACAGAGAGAGAGAGAGAGAGAGAGAGAGAGAGAGAGAGAGAGAGAGAGAGGTGAATAAAGTGAGGACTGAAGTGTGTTGTGAGCGAGAGCTCAGACTCGACGGCTCCTCCAGCGTCTTGGCCGACGGCCACCTGGCACAATTGTAAAGGTGCCCTTTCTTGGCCCGTAACCCAGAAGTTTGAACCGGTGAGATGCGTCCAGTCATTCATCAAACGCCAGCCGCCCCGCAAGACCCTCGACGCCACACGGCAGCGGCTCTCACAGACCAGAGATGGATGGAAAGAATGCTTAGCCTTCCTGTTCCCCTCCAATCACACAACTCCAGCCATTAAATCTCATGTCAGGCTGGAAAATATGTTTACCCCGTCCAAGCGCTCATTCAGATTAAAACTTGTCTAAACAAGAATGAAATGTGCTGAATTCCTGCCTTCTGGTATGTCCGATTATAAAGCATTCAGAGGCTGTTAAACATCGTGTCGTTTCTTTCTCTCCTGCGAGCGAATGAAGTGACTGTTTGTGCTCGTCCCCGAATGACCGCAAGAAGAAATGCTGCTTTTAATAAAGACTCAGATAACGAAAAAGTTTCGTTCCACTTTCTGCTGAACAAGCAGTCGCTTCTTAACGCACAATTAGCTGTGAAAATATACGACATTCAGACTCATACAAATGTTGAAAATCTATGCTGATACTATTTGTTACGAGTCTCGTATCTGCACCGTTAGCGTCATCAAACAGAATTGTTAACGAACGCTCGGCACATCTGGCATTGGTTGGACTAAATGATAATCTCAACCCAAAGTTCACAGGTCACAGATCCACTCAAAGAGAGCCGTGTTTTCATATGAAAATCAATTCCAATCAAATTTATTTCTATAGCATTTTCACAAATATTGCATTGATGCAAAACAACTTTATGTGTATGAAAAACAGAGTAAAAATAGAACATGTGTTGTTGACAAAACGTTACTGAAATCATATGAGAACGTTTTTAATAACACTGTGTATCACAGTTCAACACAATCTCATTTATAGTTATTTTAGTCATTATTTTGGTCAATCTAATAAAAGTGTTTAATTTATTTCGTTTGCCTCATTCATATGTTTTGATACAGGCGGGAGTGGGGTGTTATCTGTGCTTTTTGCTGATAATTGTTTGGTTTTGTACAAATTCATTCCACCTCATAACATACAGGTTTACATTGAATGTATATTAGTAATCACTGTAAAAATCATCTGAACTCCACTTACTGATCATTTACTCACAGTAGATGTAGTTTAGTTTGCACACTAAATCAAACAATCAAAACTACTTTATTCTGATAAGAGGTGAGAGGACAGGAAGTGATGGGGATTGTGAAAATACCACGATCCGTCATTTGAACTCGGGTCGCCCGATGCGGCTCTGACAGAGAAACATGTTCATGTCATTCATCTGTGTTTGTGTCTCAGGCTCTTCTGTCTCACCTTCACCCCAGACAGAACCCCACGGCCCCTAAACCACCCAACAGCACATCCAGAGACGGACACAGAAGCACCACCACCCGCTCCATACACAAGTAAATATCTTTCATTCCTCTGCGCTCTGGAATACTGGATTCTGATTGGACGGTCGTTGTCTTTACAGACAAGACAAAAACAAAAGCATAAAAAATATAAAAAGTTAAAACCAAATGATAACAGGATTTTCAGAGCCCTAAACTAATTTCATATCTAATATCAGCAGTCTCTCAGTGAACACTCCAACACAAAACCCAAACTCCATTCATAAATAAATTTTGTTAAAGTTTGTAAAAGTTTGTAATTAAAGTTTGGGATCAGTCAGATTTTTCATGTTTGTTAATGAAGTCTCTTTTGCTCATCAAGGCTCTGTATATATTAATATAGAAAAACAATATCACTCTATATGAATATACATCAAAATATCATTTATTCCTGTGATGTAAAGCTGAATTTTCATCAGCTGTCACAGAAATCATTTTAATATTGTGATATGCTGATTTATTATCAGTGCTTAATGTTTTTTTGGACCCTGTGATACTTTTTCAGGATTCTTTGATCAATAAAAGGTTCAAAAGAACAGCATTTATTTATAACAGAAAGGTTTTCTAACAATATACACAACTATTCAAAGGTTTGGGGTCAGGACACTTTTATTCTTTCTTTTTTTTAATTAATTAATACTTTTATTCATAAAGGATGTGTTAAATTTAATAAAAAGTCATAGCATAGATTTATAGTGTTATAAAAGATTGATATTTTAAATAAATGCTGTTCTTTTATTGATCCAAGAATCCTAAAAAAAGCATCACAGGTTCCAAAAAACATTAATCAGCTCGACTGTTTCCAGCAGTGATAATAAATCACAATATTAAAATGATTTCTGAAGGATCATGTGACACTGAAGACTGACAGCTGATGAAAATTCAGCTTTACATCACAGAAATAAATTATATTTTGAATTATATTCATATAAAAACCATTATTTTATATTGTAAAACATTTTGCAATATTAGTTTTTTCTGTATTTTTGATGAGCGTAAGAGACTTCTTTAAAAAAAAGTCTTACTGATCCCAAACTTATAAAGTGTATATCAGTAATTTGATCAAAGTTTTGATATATATTCCTAATATATATTTATCCTCAATAACTAATAACACAGATTCATTTAGCTACTGTGAGTTAACTTGACCTTAAAAATACTTTAATTATGAATAAATCAGACAGAAATATGTCTAATCAATCACATACATGAGATTATATTACAAATGATTAAACTGTTTTGTATTTGTAGTCAGAATTTGGTGTTCAATAATTTACATTTATAATGAAGTTGAGATGGTGTCACACGTGTGGTATATCTCTCAGTCTTCAGGGTTTCATCGGAGACGTTTGGCCCGGACAGGGATGTCCAGAATCAGGTTAGCGTGCGGCGTGATCGTCCACTGCTGTTTTGAGTTTGGAGATGAAATCAAAACGATTCAGGAAGGTTTAGACTTAGAAACAAACAATAGCAAAGTAAAGTTATATTTTCAGCGTCTGACATTATTTCCCTTCATTCTGCACTGCAGGTTTGCATTAGTAACTGTTGTGTTGAAGGAGGTTAAGATTGGTAAATCCATTAGTATTAATTCTCATCCTCTGTACACACAGTGTTAAGTAAACAGTGCGGTTGGCGGTCGGCTCGTGTTTATGTGTGCTGTAGAAACCTGATGTTGCTTTGAGAGAGAGAGAGAGAGAGTCTCGCTGTTTCCCACGCTGCACACATTCAGAGAACACACGAGCCACCGCCATCAGTTCCACTGTTTTAACTCTCATATGGTCTGAAAGTGTCACAGTGCTGCAGTGTTTCATCACATCAATGTGCTGTTTACTCTCTCTCTCTCTCTCTCTCTCTCTCTCTCTCTCTCTCTCTCTCTCTCTCTCTCTCTCTGTCTCTCTCTCTCTCCTCTCTCTCTCTCTCTGTCTCCTGTCTCTCCTGTCTCTCTCCTGTCTCCTCTCGTCTCCGTCTCCTCCTCTCTCTCTCTCTCTCTGTCTCTGTCTCTCTCCCTCTCTCTCCCTCTCTCCCTCTCCTCTCTCCGTCCCCTCTCTCTCTCTCCCTCTGTCTCTCTCTCTCTCTGTCCCTCTCTGTCTCTCTCGTCTCTCCCTCTCTCTGTCTCTCTCTCTGTCTTCCGTCTGTCCGTCTCCTCTGTCTGTCTCCCCTCTGTCCTCTCTCTCTCTCTCTCTCCTCTCCCTCCCTCCTTGCTCATGCTCTGTCTGTCTGTCTGTCTCGCTCTGTCTGTGTCTGTCTCTCTCTATCGGCTGCGCTGCATTCTTGCGGTTGGCAAAAGACAGGTGAAGATACGTCTCACATCCACAAGAAGTGTGGACAACACAGGCATGTCTGTTTTACATACAATTTTAATTATAAAAAAGGATTCTGTTGTAAGAACCATCATTTGTTTTTGTGCCATGTTGTTATTTTAAAGGACATTAAAGGACACAAAGCATTACTTTAGACTGAGGCACTAAAATTGTTGATTAAATTGAATAAATGACACCTATATAGCAATACAATTAAATCACAGTAATTTTATTAATATAATAAAATAAAAAATAATGAAAAAATAATTTTCAATGCATAAGCCCTTTAAATTAAAAAAGGGTTCTGATAAGCTGTCATTATAAACAGGCTGTTTCGACATTCATGATGGCTGTTATTGTCTGTTCACTATTCTCAAGTATTTAAAATGATTTTTAAAGCGTGATCTTTATTGTTATGGTTCTCAGTGTGAATGGGCCTTTACTGCGTGCTGTGAGCTCATGTGCAGTTTCATGTTATTTCTGGCAAACAGCCGCTTAACATCTAACCCGCCAGCGGCAGTAAAGCATTAACATGCTGCATTATTTCTGTGTCGAAAGAGTCACATATGGACTTTAGAGGCGTTCTATCTGTGTAGAGTGACATGAATGGAGAACTGTGTGGATGTGACACAAGGCAGCACTGTGTGAACCCTCATTAGTGCACTAATGCCCCTCCGCTGAGCTACTCTTCTGTTTCTTTAGCAGCTCAGCTCTATTTATTGTTCCCTAAAATGCTTAGTGGATTTAACATGCAAACCTACAGGCATGTCGGGTCATGTTTGCCCGTCCCGTGTGCCAAATCAGATAATTGAAGTAGCTCAGCGTGTCCAGCGTGCTATACAGACCGTTCATATTGAGTAATGATTCAGATCATTAGAGCCGTCAAGAACAACAGTGACCGGATCTGCGGTTTTTCTCCTGTTCATCTTCTGTACAGGGATTTCGAAAAACGTCTGAAAAAGGAACCAAACAAACCAGCGTAACATCCCATGAAGCACTAATGTGTTCAAGTCAAAAACCTCTACCGGTGTCCAGAACTGTTTATATTTTATTCTAGTGAATCTATGTGAAAAACAACAGAGTGAAATTGTGGGTCAGATCTGATGATGATCTTAATGATGATTGTGTCTGTCGACAGGAAAACATCAGCCGAACCTCCAGCTGATCACAACCCCTTTAGTGGACAGCATGTTGTGTATGAGACTGTGTGTGCAAAGACAGGTGAGGACAACAAGCGTCAAGTTCACTGTCGTCCACATGCTAGTTGATAAGCTAAAACTGTCCAGTCATTTAGTAGAGGCTTTGAGGACATTGTGTCCAGCTGGGCATAGTGAGCATTCCAGTGTCTCACATATACACCTACATACATATACATATAAACATGAGATCACTGTACTATACGTATACATTGGGTTTTCAATATAAACATTTCTAAAAGAACCCGAGAAGTAATTATAGTGTGATGTGAGTGAGTGTGATATATGTTTCTGTTGATAAGGGTGATGTGCAGTGATACACACAATCAGAATAAAACACAACTATTGATCAAGAACTGAAACTAACCACTTGATAAGTAGAAACATTGCTCAGGAATTTTAGGCCTATACCTGTTTTGAATAGTGATGTCGAGAACAAAAGCTATTAATAAAACCTTTTAACAGCAGAACTGACAGTATAACATCCTTTATCACATGTGAGGGTTATACTGTATTTAATATAATTTCACATGACTGAGATGAAGACACAGGCCAGAAGTAGGAAAAGCAGGTCAAAGTTGTGTTTTCTCTGAAGATCTAATGAGAAAGAATTTTATTCGTGACACTAGTAGCCGAGAAAACAAACATTTTCTGAATGCGTATGTCTATTGTTGTCTGGTTTGGGCTTTAAATAACAAGAGAAGCACAGATGGAGCTGTTGGATGGCCGAGCGGGAGCAGTTTGTGTTGTTTTAGTGCGGATGAGAGCGAGAAGCTCTGATGGACTGTGACAGTCTGTTAGTGTTCATCCATACGGCCACATTCTCTCAAATCAACCGTCAATACACATCAATCTCTCACTCTTCTCATCTCGCTCAACCGCTCGCCCATCTGCTGTAAACAGCTCAACTGTGTTTTTACAAGTTCTGTTTTTCGTGTGCATTTGCTGACATCGCATTTTAAACATTTGTAGAAAAAAAATTGTAGGTTCTTGTCATTTCAATAAAGCAAAATAGAAAATGAGAAAGATTTGTAATCAGTTAACGTTATTCTTGGATGATTTGTGCACCTGTAAATAAACCATGTTAGTTTTGTAAAGAAATGCATATAAAATGTGTAAATACTTCATACTAAATACTAATTATAAGCCTTGAAGTCTTTAGCTGAGAGTTTTTAGGATCATGACAAACAAATTCAGTCTAAAGTGTTTGTTTGACTCCATGAGTTTCATTTTCAGTCTTTGGTTTTGATGTGTGTCTGTATTTAACTGTAAATATGAAAATCTGCAGTGGAGACACATGTGGAGGAGGAATATGGCATGAAAGAGAGGAAAATATTTCCTTCATCCTCTCGATTCTTGCTAAATGTGGAAAAGTGGTGTAAAAGAGCAGCAGAATAAACACTGTGTGTGTGTGTGTGTGTGGAGAGGACCTGAAAGAGCACAGTGTGTTCAGCAAACGCTCCTCATATCAAACACTCTTCATGAAGTCACATACATCAGTGGTCTGAACTCATCTCACACATCTGATTACAGTGATTATTGTGTTACACTGAAGAAAGAGTCACATACAGGTTTTGTATGAATAAATGATGACAGAACTTTGGATGAACTATCCCAATATTTATACTGAATTCTAATAAAAACCAATGCTCTTAATAAATACTCTTGCAATAATGATGTGACTAAAGCATTTGTTGTGTTTTTCATTCGCAGGTCTATCAATGTACAGTAAACTCTTCCAAAGTCACGGCTCAAAGAACAGATGAAGCAAACCAACAAACACCAACATGTGTCTGAGCACAACGACCTCTTCTTCACATTGAGAGATTCTCATCCAGTCATTTCTCTCCTGATTGTCTTTAATGTTTCATTGATGCTTCTGAACGTGTCCGTCACATTTATACTGCTTTACATTAACATAAGATTTAAGAGATTTGATGACATCATGATGACATGTCAATTTCTCTTGCGAAGTGCCTCTTTCAGGAGTTTCTTTATTGTTTTCTGTGACTCTGATGTTGAACAGTTTTTATGGTGGTTCATGTCCTGTTAACAGTCTTTCTTTAATTAAATGTGTGTTTGAAGTGGTCGCTTTTGTTTGATTAATGTTGGATCCTGTTAACACTTGATAAACGACACAAATCTCATCCTGGATGAACATTTGCTGGTATTTCAGCTCATGACACATTATGTTTCTACTCCTAATTTAACCTGTAATTCTATGCAAAACGCTTCAGCCCAAACTCTATATAATCTCTGCGAAAAATAAGCAGAAACTTTTTTAAATTCCATTTGAAACTCTGTTATCTCATACAACAAATCCACAAGAGTTTTGCAGAAAAGCTTTTCACAGTTTGATACTATAAATACTATAGAGCGGTTTATATCTGTACACACAAATAACTGTGTCAATAGTTCTTAAAAACACCGTTTATCTGTTTTAATTGTTGAATATGTTTCTGTGAAGTGGAATCATTACGCTCATGTATCATAAAAATAACTGCAATGTTTTGTGCTATTTTAGTCTCAGGATGTCTTTGTGAAGTTGTTATTCATTTTCGTTTTTTACTTTGTAGGGTTACTTGTACTTGTATCAGCTAAATGTAAATGTGGTCTTGTTTAGTTTTTTTATTTTCAGCCCTGAATTTACTTGAAATGATTTTATCAACAGTGGAAGAATCTTTAAATGCACTTGTGTTTGTAAACTAGTAAAAATACAAGAAATGTCTGTACTGTATGTAAATCACCTTGAGGAATAATATTAAAATATATTTTCATCCAGGCATGTCGACTGTATATCAGCTCAGAAATGTACAACATCATTCACAGATCTTTTGTCCAAGACTATGTTTTAATAAAAAAAGTGTTTTAAAGAGTAATAGCAGTAAAACATAATCAGTTTGTGATCTAAACGTATCGTCATACATCGTTTGGAACCGAAACGTCGCTTCATTAAAAGAACCAAAAATTCCTAAACGTCTGCGGTGTAACACAGGTAAACATAACTGAGTCAAAACACACACGTTGTTTTTCTCGAAAAAGAATTCCTTTCCAGCATGTTTTGTATTAAAATGATCTGTAACGTCAGACAAACAGTGTGGATTACTGTGATACACGCTCAGTCCGGGTGCACAAACCAATCAAACATTTCTATACAAAAACACATTATTTTGCAGGTAAGCCTGCAGTCAGTTTATCATGGATCCAGCGGCACGTCAGCATCTTCTCTGATGAAGGGTCAGAGTTCACAAATGCCTGTTGCTGTTTAAAATGCTGAAAAAAATGACACACTAAAATTAGAAAGTCGCTTTAGACGTCGATCCTGAAGTGGGCTGTATCATTTCAGGGTGTAGATGTGAGTGAGAACAGAGGAGTCCAGTTCTCGCCTCCGCGTCCTGCCGCGTTCACCCGCGAGCGCCGAATCCACGCCGGCTCTCCAGACTCCTCAACTGCATTTGCAGGATTTGACGATCATGTTGGAGAGCTGCTCCACTTTCGGCGTTCGGCCCACGTAGTAAAGGATGGTGAGAGGTTCCAGGTCCTGAGGGACGCAGCAGGGTGAAGCCGACGCGTCCGGGTTCAGCGTGTTGTAAAGGGTCAGCAGCTGAAGAGAGAAGAGCGTCAGCACGACATCTGATCAACGGCTCATTTCGTGCTGTGAGACGGACACTCACCTTGCTGTGCGTGGTGTCGGCGCTGCGCAGGTACGGACACGGGCCCGAGCAGAAGTTGGCGTGATAACCTTTAGGCTCGTGAATCCACTTCCAACCCAAATCCTGCCGGAAGTCGATGTAGAGAGAACGGACGCAGCAGTTTTCCTCGTAGTTTCTGAAAGGAGAAGAACGGTATTTCGTCAGCATTTCCACACATTCATGTTAGGTGGCAACTCTTTCTCCCTGATGTTGGCTCCGAAACGCTCTTATAAACATGTCAGACAGTCTGAAATTCCTCCGTGAGGTGTGTCATTTCTTCCCTGCTGGATCGTGCCCGGGTGTCGAGTGCTAACAGAGAGCCACGAGCTCAGCAGACGGCCCGCATCTCGCACTGGAAAAGCGGGACAGATCTAAACTTGCACTTTTTCCGTCAGGTGCCAATTACAGGATTCATTCTTTAATCTTTCCCCATCTTTAATGGAATGTCATGGTGGATTTTATACGACACGTGTAAACACATATTTACGATTTAAATCTTGCAGCGTGCCAAAGTCACGCTTGAGCTCTGCCAACTCATGCCAGCCATAACACTGAACACTTACAGGTTTTCTCATGTTAGTGACAGAAGAATATCACTTTGTCTATGTCTGACAACAGTGGTTTAATGTGGCACAAAATCAGCAGTGGCTCTGACAGCGTATCCTAATCAAACGCGTATCCTAATCACTCAAATCATCACTGAAATAAAATCTCGTTGCATTGGTTTAGGACTCGCTGTTAGTGTTGGACACACCATGACAAATACACAATCGTGGTTTTATGAGCTGCTTTATGGGCTTACGAGAAGCAGTAGTTGGTGTCCAGGGCGCGTTTGCGTCGTCTAGACGAGGGCATGACGTCCAGACGGTGCGGCGGCAGCATCATCAGGATGAGATGAGGAAGCAGCTGCTCCTTGTGCTTCTTCTTCAGTCGTTCCAGATCCCAGCGGATCTGTTCGTCATAGTCTCCATCCATCCCTGACGAGACAAAAGAGAAACTCATCAGACATCAAGACATGACGATCACTAGCACTAAAATCAAGCTCTACATCAGATGATTGTGTGAATGAGTTCAGTAGTTGCTACAGTATAATATGATTGTTGGCCATGATTTTAGGATGTTTTTTTGGACAAACAGCTCAAGGGACTCGAAGCTGAAGTCGAGCTCACACATTATAATGACTTAAACAATCGGTCTCATTCATGAGATTTATCAAATCAGTGTTAAACCGGCTGAATTGTTTTCTAATCCGTTTAGAGAGAAATTCATTCTGCTTGTGCTTCATTACTGAAGTTTAATGTGATATTCAACAACAATTAGAAATATTATTATTCGGTATGTAGATCAATATACAAAAAGTGTTTGATAAACATTTTATAGCCATAACATGATTATGTTATATTTAAATATGGTTAGTTTTTCATCACAAAATGTGTTTTAAAACTTTACAATAACATTGAAATCAACAAATATTGCTCAATCTTCTTAATTTAAGGCATCGATTGGGTTTGTTCATATCGGACTCGTTCAGATTTAAACAACAGCAGCACATCTCCAGCTTCAGCTCTCAGACGCATCTGCTTCTTCAATCCGTGTGTGATAGAGAAAGCAGATCGACTCTCAGGAGGGACGTTGCCAGTAGATACGGACGACCGTCTCTTATTGAGTGCCAAACGTATGAATGCCCGCAGCATTCCAGCCGGCGTTCCCAAAACCCCAGACACCCCTGAGACCCTCACGACCCTAACTGAGAATCCATACAGCGCTGTACATTCCCATCATCTGAGACACATGATGAAGACTCCAGCCAGAGCTCAACACTTATATCATTTATAAATATATTCCTCTTAATAGTGAAGTCATTTATGTAACATGTTCTTAGTGTTCTTTTCTTTACATACTGTAACAGCAATTCATCTACAAGTATGAATTCATTTGATGCAAGTCATAGAAAAACAAATGAGGAAAAGACAAATTGTTCGAAAAGATACAGATCTTGTGAATGTATATGAATTAGCCACCTCGTAAAATACATACTAATTAGCATGAATGTTATAGCTTAAAATAAATCATCATTAGCTAGACATTACACACCACATAACCTACATTATTATGAATTTGACTATTTATTAATAGTGTCAATAAATAAACTGAACTAAAGTAAACCTTAAAAAAAACACAATCGGTTATCGGTCATAAAAAACAATATCTGTTGCTTTCTGAAAAGATGTCCAAGATAATGATAAAAAGGCTCACCTTTAAATCTGACCTCCAGCACCTCATTGACATTATCGATGATGTCACCGTTGGGGCTGAACGTATGACACGGGCAGTGAACGCTGATCTCCAGACCCAGATTTGTCTCTGAGCGGCACAGAATACACAGTTTCTCTACTAATTGTACAGGTTATATAAATATGAGGAAAATAATGAGTACTAGAGTGTTACCTTTAGCATTAGCATGAATGAATGGACAGATTATGACTTGTTAAAGTTAACATACCTCTGTACATGAGCCACTCGCGTACGGTCTCGGTGACATCGAATGAAACCCACTCAGGTGTTCCTTTAGTCAGCACGTTTCTGCCCGCGATGTAACGCTGCTTGGCGATGTGCTCATCCGGACGAAGAATCTGATAATCACAAAGACTAGTTAAACACAATTCTGTACATGCTTTCATTCATTATGTCAAGACTGTATGACTTTATGTCTTCAGCAGAACACAAAAGAAGAGATTTTGAAGAATGTTGATCCTCATCAACATTGACCCTCATTGACTTCCACACAAAAACCACCGAAACATTTCTCACAATATCTTCTCAAATACATTATAAACCACATAAATGATGACAGAATGTTTATTTTGGGTGAACTGCCACTTTAAGATGGACTCATTGGCTCACGATGGCTCAATTACATCATTTAAAATGTTACATATTATATTTCTACTTAAGGTGACATCACAGCATTTTCAACCACATGATGACAGAAAGTTTCTTTCAGGTAAACGATCACTTTAAGACGGACTGTCCCCATATCACACTGGCTATAACACTGGAGTGTTCTTGAGGACCTCATCTAATATCCGCCCTAGACTGTGACTGGAGGCGAGGGGTCCATCTGATTGCCCTCCATGACCCAGACTCTCTCTCTCTTCTGTGGATTCACAAACAAAGTAAATGCTAGAATCAGCGAGACGTCCCCTTCCCCCCACCACCCTAAACACAAGCCCGACAGACTCCCTCCATATATTATATAACAACTCCCAGAGCTGCGGGTTTAATACTGCGGTTAAAGTCATCAGCCTGTGAAAGTCAAGCTTTGGGTTTCTCAGAATGCTTCTTTTGTTCGGTCCAATCGTGCAAATGTTCTTCTGTATAATCCATCAGCACCTGGAATACAGATCAGATCCACAGAGAGACCGAGCGGCTGAAGGAAACACACTACATATGAATCTGTGTGTGTCTGAGAGATGAAGTGTTGTACGCTAAACTCATGCCACATGTAGAATCACCTCACAAAACACTCACAATGCGGAGACCGCCCACTAAATCAATGACCTGCCGGAAGCGTTCTCACATTTCATTCAGAGATTTAAAGAAAATCAATAAAAAATCTCAATAAAAAAAAAAATTCACCAATATCTAAAATACAATATAAGAATGTAAGAATGTAAAGATGGATATCACACATCATCACATTCAAAAAGCATCACATCACAATTTAAAACCATACCCGTTTTTGCTTTGGACCCGACAAATTATTACATTAAAATATGCTGAATAATAACTCATGCAGACTGTGAATGATAATATGTTATTTGGTCACACATTTATAGGTCACTCATCATTAGTTGTGACTCACAAGAGCTGAGACAAACGCTACTATAGTATATGTTACATTATTGTATATTTTATTTTATTTTTGCTTATTATAACTCCTCACTAACACTCATACAAAGTATTACCAAAGTTTGTTGTATGAGCATCAAATTTGAAGTCAGATGTTTAAGGATAATGTATATTTTATATGAATTTGGAAAAAAGATAAATAAGTCTAGGATTAAAGAGTTTTAAACCTCTGTCAATTCCTGTCAAAGTTTCTCACGTAAGCTTCATTGTCAGATAAACAGCAGAATCAGTTCTGTGTTGCCAACAACTGTCCAGTATTTTGGACATTTCAGCTAAATTTGCTGGCACTTTTAAAGTTTACATCCCTGTTCTTTGATAGACTTACTATTACTTCTGTTCACCTGTATGTCACTTTTGTAAACAACATCAACACTTGATGATTTTTGCAGGAAAGGTATTCCATTTCATTAACTGGTCAATGGCCTAAAAAAAAAATAAAGCTAAAACCCTAAAAATCCTTTTTGAGAAAGTGTCTAGGTGTGAAGTCCTAACAATCTGACATGAAAACACACACAAAACTGAACTCTTCTATGTGTCAATCACTTAGCAGAGACAAGCAGACGCTACACACCTGATAGAGCTCGACACGCTGCTCGTTTCTCTTGGCGCTGGAGTTGGGGACCCGCAAGGCCCTGAATTCGGCCCGGAACAGATTTGTTGCATTCTTCTCCATGCTGGAGACATTAAAGCGGAAAACTTTTGACGTTATTCCCTTGGGACAGTAGGGAAGGTCATCTGCAAGTGGAGAGGTCAAGGGTCAGTAAATTGACACTCGGTTTATAGTTCATAACACCACAAATCACAGACAGTAACATTGAAATACCTTCACAGTATCTCATTGCATAAGATATATCACAGCAAGTGCCAATTATATTTGAGAGAATAATAAGACAAGTGCAACAGTTCATGCGTTTGACATGATAAAACAATAGATATGTTGTTCAAAATGACAAATGTTTGGATATTTTCTGAATGTTGAATGTTCATAGTCCATAGTTACAGATGAACTGCTTAAACCTCCAAAAGTTCTAGCACCTTATATTTGCACATGACACAACCTTCAATATTTTTTATATTCTTATAGCAGTACTTAAATAAGCTTGATTTTATTTTGTGTACCTTCTGTTTTCTATTTCAGATTTCTTTTATCCAACATTTTTTAAATGCTCCTGTGAAGAACAGTAAAGTTTTGCTCGCTCTGCTGTCCTGTAGAATCTGACGACAGACCGCAATCCATTAGCGATCCAGCACATTCCTGACTGGCTGGTTGGCGAGTCAGATGTGGAATATTTATGTAATATTAACAGATTATGCCAGCTGGGCAGCTGCAGTGCAAATCACTCCAGACGCGCTGCGCATACCTCCAGCAAACCACACGCTTATGCAACACACGTCTCCACTGCCTTCTGCTTTTCAAAATCAATTTAGCCCAGTACATCTGCCTTCAGCGTGTTTAATCACAGTGATTATGTACATGGTGGGTAACAGAAATGGCCAAAATAGTCAATCCAAGAAGCTTAACAAGTTTACAGATGCTCTCATTTACAATACGAGTCTAAGCAGCCATCGACAGACAAATCAAAAAACAAGCCGTCAGTCAAGTGAACGTCACAAAAAATGCATCCGTTGAATCTATTTGGGTTCAGATGCCGTCTATGTAGACTGCAGACAGCAAGGATTGATTTACGAAGAAAGCTAAAGGCTAAATGTCCACGTGTCTCTCCTGTGGTAAGGTGGAAAGCCCCACTTTGAGAGATTTGAAATTCTAATCTGCTTTCCTTCTGAATGAGCTCATTTTTCCTACTGCCATGTTTCGAGGTGGATTTCACATTACGGCTGATTTTTGCCCAGACTCCAGCGTGGAGCTCATTTGTTCCATCAATGTAAGTACAAGGATTGTTGGTATAACTCATGTCAAACACACAGATTAGATTCAGGTTATCAGATGTGGGTCAAATAGTAAGCGGATGACATCACATCTATTTCAGATTTCAGACAGAAGATCTCATCTCAGTTTTTGTTATCAGCACATTAACCTTAAGCTTTAGAGCTCCTTGTGTATATATTTTTTACTTTGACTCTCCAAAAATGTCAATCACGTTAAAATGAAAAAAAAAAAAAAAACACTAGCATCCGTCAATCGTCCGGTGTCTGGGACGTTCTTCCTCACAGAGTCGCCTGATGTAAGGTGACATTATCCAGAAGTTCCTGAGAAAGCCATTCTTATGATGATGATGTCACAGGAAAGATACTTCTTAGGTTTTTGGCAATGTTTGCCAAATGAATGTTTACTCCTTGATAATATATATTTTTTCATTCTGAAATTGAATTCAACTTTGTTCTCGTCATACACACATAAAATTTGCAATTTTTATGTCCAGTTTGTAATATAGAAGTGCCATCAACACAAAGAAACGGTTCATCTAAAAAAATGTTTCTACAGTTTGGTTGTAATGGAAATGAGAGGTTTCAACAACAGTCTGAAGATCAAAAACTGCAAACAATTCATTACTCATTTATATTTATACATTTAAAAGTGAATGACTATGGGACTATCTTGTGTGTTTATTCGACAAAAACCATCATTACAGGTCATCATTACCGTAACATGTCATTACTGTGACACACTGCAACAGAACTCATGCCCATAAGAAATTCACTAAAGAGATCTCTTTAATACTTATTTTTCTTTTATTATTTCTTCAATAAATTAATCAATAAGATTAAAGGAAGATCAAATGAAAACTTTTGTTTAAGTCTCGTGTGGAGAGAAAAGTCTCATAAATGTCATTAGAGTTTCAGAAGAGATCTCAACAATGACACAAACTCAACTCACATTTATCAAGTCTATATTATTCAAGACTTCAATATGAACTCAAACATTTCTCATCAAACTTACCCAAATCCACATAATTTTACCTCAACAATCTACATTCATTTACACTTCCAGACTCTTCATGTAGTTTAATACCTGAGAATAACATGATGTGATCAGATCTTTTATTCCAGTCTTGTTAAATCACTCTATAATATAACACAGCAGTCAAGATCCAACAGAACAGATCAGGGGGAAATCCACAGTCAATAACAATGAATGTTTAAGGTAACAGAGTTGACAGAGATGACAAATCTCAATAGATTCTGCAAGACTAGAACATGATGAAATGAAGACGAGAGCACTGCTTAAGTTTCCAACAGAGAGAAAAAGTTTCAACAATGCCAAAGTCAAAGATTTCAAGGCTAAAAATGTCCCAAACACAACAGCATGTATGCATTGACAGATATATAACCGAGAACTTCCAACGAGTCTCCCGGGCAATGCAAGAGCACTCCTTTTTGTCTTTGTGCATTCAGTGTTTTCTTTCAGGTCCTGTGCCAAATGGTGAGTACAATGTGAAATGAGGTCATGTGGTAAATATTTTGGGGGCAGGTCGTGACCCGAGTTAAGTGACTGTTTGACTACCGTGAGCCGCAGCAGAACTCTGGAAGACCTCAACGCTGAGATAATGCAGCGACTGCTCTCCACGTCTCACGTGACTCGGAAAGAAAAAAACATGTGCGTTTCGGCCAGCAAACGTGCTCTCTGTTTTGCTTGGAAATGACATCATCGTCTCACTAATACACATATCAGAAGCGGTGGCGTCTATCGATGTCCGTCCATCTCCAACTGCCCTAAAACCAGAGGCGATCGCCACCTTAAATGCACCAAAGAAAGTTCCATAGAAAAGTTTGTGATAGAATTTGAAAGATTTTCCTCAATCGTGTCAACACAAGAGCTGCGACGCTTCTTCAAAGAGGAACAAATCTGCAAATGATTTCACATGCTGCGAACGCATGAAAAAGCCATTAGCTGACGTGAACGGAACGTGAACATACATTATAGTCGCGGTGATGACCATCACATTCTCATACTGGATTTACTGCAGAATGGAAAGAGATTCTGCTGCCAATCCACACAAGAGCGTATGTGCTAAAACACTTGTGTTTGCTCTGACTGATAGGAGACATGACGAAATAAAGAGAAGCTCCACACAAAAGAGGATTCAGATCGAGAAGATTTCAGGGTTCATGCTGAAGAGAAACTTCACAGAAGTCATTTCTGTCAAATTAAATGAGTTAAGTTATTCAAAACATTTTAGATTTATGCAAATAGCAGAGAGATGGCGAGGCATAGAAAGGGATGCTTTGTTTTTTCCAGAAAAATATGTGAAACATATCGGTTATAGTTTTTAAATGTAATTTAATTTGATTCATATTGCATACCGTATATTGCATGCAAGTTATCGCATATCACATTTTTCTTCAGTATTCTGCAGCCCTAAAAAATATTACCATCTAATAGAAAACATAATATTTAATATAAAAAATAATCTTTTACATGAAAGAAAATGCTGATCCACATTCCTGAGAATGAATTACAACTCTTCTCTGTTATTCTAAGAAAAGGCTTATTATGAGAATATTCCCAAACTTTCAGTTTTCTTTATTAATTACAGAAGATTATTACAGGGTTTTTTTTACTTTTAATGTTACACTAATGCACCTGTCACTTTGAGCAAGATGCCAACGCGAAACAGGATATGTTGTGCGTCATGTGAAACGAAACCAGCAAAAAACACAAAACCAGTATAAAAACACAGAGAGCTGTTCTCTGAAGAACATACAAGATTAAACTCATATACATTTACAAAACAGGTTTTTCATAATGTCAATAAAGAACTATTTTTGGCTGAATGGTTCCACAAAGAACCTTTAACATCCAAACGTCAAAAGATTTTTTGGTTCTCTACCAAAGACTTCAAAACAACTTTAGTCCGAATCTCTGACTAAATGGTTCTTTGGAGAAACAAAAATGGTTCTTCTATGGCATCGCTGTGAAAAACCTCTTGAAACATCCCAAGTTAAAACACATAATAAAGTACACGCTTCGAGTCGCTTTCAAAAGGGTGTCTGGTGGTTCTCCTGAAGGTTCTATCAGAAACCTCAAACACAGTATCAAGTATCATTTCATTTTAAAGTCAAAGAAGTTTCCAGCCAGTGAATCTCACTGCGTGGAAAAATACAGACTGATCTTATTTCTAATGGACGGTCTGGACTCGAGGCTTCTCCTCTCGCTTTTGTCTTACCGTTGGACAGCACGAGAGTTTCGCCGTCCAATCGGCCTGAAGACTAAACTAGAAAGACATTCACACAATTCACCGTGTCCTCAAATAATCTGGGGCCCGTCTCAACTTGGACTGGAATCAGGGGCGCATGGAAAATTGGTGGAAATTCTTCAGCACTGACCCTCGGATGAACGAATAGAGCAAGCTAATCATGCGAAATCATTTTCAGATGCCAAGTTACTCGGTTTATCAACAGGAGTGATTAAACATGTGTTCTTTAGTATATTTCCCCGTGGACTGTAAATAGTACAGAGGTGTAACTCGAGTCGACCCAACAACAGTGTTATAAAAGACTGCGCTGTTATTTCCTACTCGCTTTCTGCTGGTAAAACAGAAGCTCTTTATAGTTATGCTTTTACGTTATATAACACTTGGCAAATGATTCGTTAAAACGGTCCTGAAACTTTGATTCATATTTACAACAACTGTGGCTGATGGGCCAATTAACAGAACTGCTCATTTTAAGTGCATAATAGAATTGAAAAAGTATTTTTGATTTGCTTGCGTCAATTATGTGATTTTTATTAGCTGACAACACTCGTATCGCTTCACTTCTATTTCATTTGAAAGTCATAAACTGCCATGTATGTACTAGGGGTGTCACATTATAACGTAATGACAATAAACATGATGTCAAAAACCATTAATAATGAATAATAATTAATAATCTCGTATAAATGTATATGATAATCAAGTTCAAGTCCAATGTATTTATATAGCACATTTAAGACTGAGCAAAGTGCTGTACAAAGATTCAAGAAAATCTGAAGAAAAGCACAATTAAAACACAGATTAATAACATATCAAGTCAAATAAAATAAAAAATGAGGGTTAATAGCAAACAGATTTTAAAAGAGAAGGTGCTAATCTACATGTATTCATTTGGCAGACATCATTGCAGCACCCGGGGAGCAATTGGGGGTCTCTTGCTTTTCAGGTTAGATTATAAATAATACTGCAAATAATATTTGCTGTAATATTACAAATAATTCAGCACCTGTGTAAAATTTCTCTTCTGAGCCACAATGTTTACAAACTCTCTCCACTTTCCTCTGCTGGTATTTAAGTGTGACTCATTGACCAAAAGAAGACAAAACAAACAAAGTTAAAGATGAATTTGAAATGTAAAAAATATTGCGATGGATATCGTGATAATACCATTATCACGTTGACTGTGATATTCGTGTAATATTACGACAGGCTTTGTTAATACTACAGCATCAGTCAGTAATTAAAATACAATTAAAATAAAATGTCACGTGTCCAGTTTCAGATCTGCTTATAGGATAGCGGGTGCAATATACCGGTGATGACAATAACCATGACAATAAATATTGTGTTAATTGTAATAATACTGTAAATAATTCAGCACAATTTTGCTTTAAGAGCCACAATGTTTACAAACTCTCTCTCTCTCTCTCTCTCCCCTTATATAGCTTAATATTAATTAGCCAAAAATAGAAAACACAAATGAAACAGCAAATACTCATATCAGTTCACCAACATGTCATAAACTAATATCGATGTCACAATACACCGGTTATGACAATAATGGATGTTGTTTTATATCTACATAAATCATTCAGCACCTGTGTAAAGTTTTGCTGTAAAAGACACAATGTTTACAGTCTCTCTCTCTCTCTCTCTCTCTCTCTCCTCTCTCTCTCTCTCTCTCTCTCTCCCTCTACACCCGTGTTTCAGTGTAATTCCTTTTTCCAAAAAGCTGAATTTAAAATGTAAAATATTTCAGTGGATATCGCGATAACACCGTCACCGCGGTTTCCTTTGATCTCGATAACCGCGCACTGATAATCTGATATCAAGACAGCCCTGGTTTATCCTATCGCATCAGTCCATCAATCTGAAGCTGTTACAGTTAATAACGTGTCCAGTTCCAGATCTCTATATAGAATGGGGTCACTTACTGTTTTCGGGTGAGCCCTGGATCATGTTGATTTTGTGGATCTCTTTGGCGTAGTACTCGGTGTCAGTGTTGTCCTGCCCGCAGCTCTGCTGTCTGTCTCTGCCCAACTCCTCCAGCAGATCCCGGGTGCTGTTATACAGAGCCAGCACTTGATAGGGCACCTGACTAGGGCCCAGGGTCTGCGGCGGGCTGGTCAGTCTCAGTTTGCTGAGGATCTGACCCCTGATGGCCTCCACCCGCTTCTTCTTGATGTGCTCGATGTTTACCGTAGTGCAGGTCGACAGGGAGAAGCTCAGGGTGAAACTGTTTAAAAGAAGGAAAAACAGCAGTCCTCTGGACAAATGCATGATGGAAAGAGATTTAACTCAGGTTTATGAACTGCTTTATACGGACAGCAGAGGTGATTTCCAGCTCGTCCTCTGGACTTCAAGTGTCCACACCGTCAACTTATTCCACACAAACATCCCACAATAATCCCATAACATCCTCAAAAGCGCATTGCTGGCCCTTTAAAACAATCGAAATAGTCGCGTTGTCCAAACTGCATTTTTCTGCACTCTTATCAGAAAGTTTCCTCTCGCGTCCCCGCGGCGCGCGCACTGTCGCTGCACTGACAGGATTTGATTTCGCTCGCGCTGCGTTTTATAGTCACATCGCTCGATGACGTATCCGGTGGGCGGGGCGAATCTCACCCTCGACTTTCCCATTCATGCAATAATTTTATATAATAACGCGAATCAGAGAATGTAATTGCACGTTACGTAACCGACAGCAGTGGAAACGAATAGAATATGTTAAAAACGAGATTGTAATCTAGATCATATAAACGCCAGATTACTTTCTCTATCACACGCACGCGCACACAAAAACACGCACGACTCTTGCGCGCCCCCTGCTGGATGTTCTCAGAGACGATCATTCATTTCTCATATTAATGTTTTTTTTAATACAGGCTAAGAAAATAAATGAAGTAGTCTGTTTGTAGTTTAATATCTGCATAACATGACCTTGAAATGACGTGTGTACACTTATGATACAGCAAACATCAAAAGTTTAGACACAATTGACAAAAATATGTCTCATGATCTTAAAATAAATTAATCTGAATGTGTATATTTACATTTTTGAAATGACTTTTTTAGATGAAAACATAATTGTGCCAACATATTATTTTCTTAAATTAGAAAACTCAAATGTTATTTAAAAAATATTTGGATTACTTGAAGCAAATAATGAATAAAAAGCAGTAAAGAGTTCAGCATAGACAGAAATCTCTTCAGTGTTGTTTAAAAGCTTCTTAGATTGAGACCTCAAGAAGCTGAATGATTAAATGTCAAGAGGATGATTTTATAAATTCTAGACAAAGTGTGACTGAAGATGATCAAATATAACATAGTGTTCATTTATTTGTTTTAGTCACAACATCATTCACACAGTTACAGTTGTGTTATTTCATGGTTTTGATGAGTTTACTGCTATTCTAACATCTAAACAACAATAAGAGTAAGTGTTTGCAAATGTTTGACTGGTACTGTACTTGAAGGAAAACTCTGAAAAGGATTTGAAGATTATGAATATGAGTAGCATGGTCTCACATGACCTTTTTAACCTCTCTTTGAGTTATAGAGCATCATTCACATCTATTTGTGTAAAGAAAACAGAACTGCTGATGAACCTGTAAACCTCACTGTACATTACATGCTTCAGTTTGCATAAAATAACTGATATCACGTTACAGCGGAGACGTGCATATGAACATTTCTATATATGGCAAGGTCTAAGTCGCTTAAATCTGAATGCACATGCAGTGTCCTGATAAACAATACAAGACCTCAGATTACTGGAACTCATTCAACTATTTCTTCAATAATAAAAATAAATAAAACATGTTTAGGTGATGTCATGGATTCAAGAACTCTCAGCAATCATTATTATGAGTTATGAAGAGGATTATATAGAAGTCAAAATTCTTACAAGACATCACCTCTCTCAATAAAAAGTTGTGTTTGGGTATTTTCCACAATCAACAGCATATTTTCATAATTTCTGAACACTTTTCTCCGTTTATATTTCAACAAATAACCATACTGGATGAATACCATGGTGTATTCATCCTAAAACATATTTCTAATCCTTAACGTCTTACTCAAATGCTCTAACACAGATCCGCTCCTCTGTCACTTCTTATTTATATCATTAACAAACTATAAACCTAAAACAATCAATTATTCTCTAATACTTTTTTGCTTGATGATAATAACGTATCAATAAAATACATAGTAAGCAAAGGAAAACTAGATTTCCTAGAAGTTCTTTGACAAATTGCAATATGTGAGAGGTATGAATCTGGAAAGAAGACAAACCCAAACATGAGGCATTGTAACCATTTTAAACAACGTATAAAACGTTAAAACTAGGGTTAATAATAAAGGTATTGTTGTCTGCTTTTGTAAATAGACTAACTGTTGTTTCTTTTCATTTCTAATGCTTTATTGTGCTTAATGTTTCATTTATTGCATTTATTGCAACAGAAGCTTTAAAAGCATGAAATATGCCAAATACTGTATGCTAGAGAAGTTCTAAATAAAACAGCACATTTTCTAAAATTAGCACTTTTAAAAGAATAACTAAACTGAGCGCTACACCGTTCTCTTGACGTGACGTCACTTCCGGGATCGGGTGCCTTCAGAGATGGACGACGCTGTTCAAGTCGCTGATGGTGGATTCACCAAAAATGTGAGTTTAATGCGGATTAAAATGCTTTTGTTGCCTAATACGTCACACAGAGATATCACGTAGACACACATCAGCCCACGTGAGGTGTAATTATTTGCGTTTGTTTCCCGCTGCGTTTGAAACTCAGCGTGTCACGAGCTAGCAGTGCACGTGACATTATCACACTGACGCTTTATGTAAATCATTATAATAATATAATAATAATACACTATCTAATGTTGTTTGTGTGTTGACTAGAGCGCGTACAACACATGTGTGTGTGTGTGTGTTTAGATATTGCGTGTAAACAGTTTCTGTGGTGACGCGTCATGTTGCCATGGCAACAGTAGCGTCTCATGAGCGTCTTATCCAGATAAACATGCGGGTTTTTTATCTTTAATATATTGTTACTCGTGTTTTGTAAACGTTTGTTTCGTGAAGTATGTTATTAAATAAAGCTTTAAAAACTGTTACATTTGTATATTTCAGTTCACATTTTAGCCAAAATATAATAGAAAAACATATAATATATCATGTCAAACATGTAACAGAAAAATAAAGTGAAACTATATTTTGCTTGAAGAAAATATCGCATGGTTTTCGTTGTGTCACTCCTTTAATTCAATTCAATGTTATTTGTATAGCGCTTTCTCACAAAGATCATTGTACCAAAGCAGCTTTACATGTATTGACAGATAACAGTCAGGGGTTCAGAAACACACTTTAAGAGAGAAATAAACCCTGACATGACGTGTTATAGTTGCAATCCATAATAAAGGACATAAATGTCCATTGATCGCATCTATAACTCACTATGCAGTTACAAGACACAGACATTTACTTACTTAAGAGAGTGAATAAACATGAATTATATATAATGTGGTAGATGTGATTTTAATTGAACAGGGCCATGGGTGCGAGGAAGTTGTCTTGGGCAGGCGTTCATTTAGCATTATCAGGATGGGCATCAAGACAAATCTTGAGCGGTTTGGTGAGATTGACAGTGTCTGATAACTATGTTCTTTAGGTGGTCAGATCAGGCAGAAGAGCCCGTCAGACATCTGAGATGAGCGGTGCTGAAGACTCTCGACAGAAGAAATCATCTTCATCCGCTGAGGTCAGTCTTTCTTCAACATAACCCTGTTATACTGCAGGAGTACCACAAGAGTCCTGTTGGGACCATTGCTGAATAACTTTGTACAATTTGGTGATCAATTTTTAAGATTATTGACATTGGCTGCCAATAACCTAATCTACTTAACCAGTTTTATTTACTGTAAATGCATTCAGTCCATACATGCCTTTTATTCGTTTTTCAGTGTTCCCTGAGATTAAACCCATGACTTTTGTGTTGTGATCTAAATCATAGCACAGTGAAACCTGCTAACTTGGTAAAGCACTTCTTGTACTATTGTTGCCTCCCTATGATGTATAGTTTTTAGAAGTATTTGTAAGTCGCTTTACTATTACTGCACAGAGAAAATCTAGTCTTGTCTTTTATACATTTTCATCTACACTTATTTATGGTAAACACAATAATGCATGAGTCAGGTTTATTCATGATACTAGAAAACAAGAATCAAGTAAATGAAGAACATGAGGATCATTGTGTATCTACATGACTTCACAGGTGAGCTTGAGCTCGTCTTGAACAGGTTTGGTTAACCTGCATCACAACTCATCACAAATACTCTTAACTCTGATTTTCCGAGAATACAAAAATAGAAAGGTGTACAGCGTTTACATACATTAAATGCTGTAATTTAATTTATTTAACAATAATTGTCACTGCTTACACACTTTTCAAATATAAAAAGTTAACATTTAATGGCTCATTCAATTGAATTAAATTCTTATTGAGTCTTGGTTAAGAACATCCCTGTTAAGCCAACCGTGGCATTAAGAAGTGTAATGGCATTAAACGCTTTATTGTTTGATTTAACACAGATGAGAGACCATGTCTGTGTACGTTGTGGGGTGCGTGTCAAACACATAATGAATTTGAATACAAATGTACTCCAGTTCCTTTACTAAATAAATGTAATGCATGGGTTTGCTTATTGTTCCAGCCAGTTTGTTCTTACTATATTCAGGTTAATTCAGGTGACAATGATTGTAAATGAATGTGAGCTCAAATGAAAGAGCTCATGAGAGTTACTGTTTTCTATTTTAAGGATCAGTCAGTGAACACAAGCTATAGATGGAGGCAGTCTGATGTCATTACCGCAGGGCTTTGGCATCTACGGCATGCCATCGCTGGCCATTCTTGGTTTTTCTGAGAGCCGTACATGAATTCAGCGTGGAATTCAAGCTATGTTTTTTTTCCTGTAAACTTTCCAAATTAGGCTACATTTACCCGTGTCCCCCATAACCCCTCACATCCACATGAAATACATGTCTCTGGCTTGACGAGTGACAGGCCTGTGAGTCGTGTTCGGCTTTATCTATTAGTTTATTACTTTCTTTATGGTTTACCTATAATGTTAATCATATTTTCTTTAAATAAAGCAGTCATGCATTAGTAATATATGTTTCACATGCTCTCTGACCCTGTCAAATAAACATAAACCCAAAGAACACTTTAGTTTTTTTCATCTATTCTTTTAGTATTTATTTGTGTGTAATAATGAAGTTCCATGTCCTGCTAGACATCAATTTCTTTGTTGATGCGAAATGCAAAGTCACAGATTTAAGTTAATAGATCGGTCCGGTCCAGTATTCCCAAATCTTTTTGGTTTAGGGACAAATATTTCCCGCTGGTTTTGGTGGTTCACTTCAATTATTATTATTTATTGTCTTTTTACAGAAAAATTCACATGTGTAAAGTGTGATTTTAGAAGATATTACTGTGAGTTCCTTGTAAATGTCGTAAAAAACACTTGAAATCACCTGTGATATTTCTGTAAGGGATTATAAAGTATTTATTTCTGTTAAATAAAGGTTTTGGCCATTAGGAAATGTTTCTCTGCTGGTGTGAAATGTGATGTCTCAGCTTTCAGTTAATAGATGACTTTAGTTTCATGGTCACTTACAAAAGCTTTAAATGAGACGTGTTTGGTTTTATGTAGTACATTTTCTGGTGTTTTTTGGTTTGGGATGTGTAAAGATCACTATGGTACAGTCTTCTGTACTCCCAGTGACCCGTCATATGATGTGAAGAATGGATGAGCTCTTTATGTTTGTTTAATCAGCTAATTTTCAGATTGAATCATGTAAAATAACTTATTTGCAAGTTCTATTTTTTGTGTGTTTTTGTGTTTTGCACATATCAGCATTACAAGAGGCTAAGCACATTGATGAAAGATTAGCGTCCCAGCGTTTGAATCAGAACGCTCTCTAAACGCCCGTCTCCAGCCCTCTGACATCAGGAATTACAAATGAACCCAGAGACGGAAGTTTATTTGCTCTGGTGGAGAGTAACTGAATTCCTTCAGTTTCTTCACAGACCCAATTTGGTAATGAGAAATGCATGTATTTATTTGTTTTTTCAGATGTATTTGTGAGCGGCCCACCCTCGCTGTGCCCTCAGGAACTCTCTCTCTCTCTCTCTCTGAACTATTTTCAGAATCCCAGTATGAGAAGCAGAGAGGGACACTGGGCAGTTTTTTCATGTCAAGCTATTTTGGGTCATGCCTTACCAGAGCCGTTCCCACACTTATATACCCCCCCACATGTCCTTTATTTATGTTTAATGCATAGAAATCATTCATGCGCTCTCATGGTTTTAATGTGTCTCTTTGTTCTGAAAACAAAGAAAGTCATACAGGTTTGATATGACATGAGGGTAAATAAATGATCGTTATTCACTTCCATATGATTCACTCACATAGTGTAACTTCTGCACATGTGCAGCTCAGACACTGTTGACCGATGTGAGTGTACTGATGTGTGTCTGTGTGTGTGTGTGTGTTTGATGTCAGGGTCCTCCACCTAAACCAGCACGCCGTCAGGGCGGATGGGCAGAAGAGAGCACAACTGCATCAGCCAAGTAAGTACAACATACACTATCATTCTCTCTCTCTCTCTCTCTCTCTCTCTCTCTCTCTCTCTCTCTCTCTCTCTGTCTCTCTGTCTCTGTCTCTCTGTCTCTCTCTCTCTGTCTCTCTGTCTCTCTCTCTCTCTATCTCTATCTCTCTCTCTCTGTCTCTCTATCTCTCTCTCTCTCTATCTCTATCTCTCTCTCTCTCTGTCTCTCTCTCTCTCTCTCTCTCTCTCTCTCTCTCTCTCTCTCTTTTTTCTCTCTCTGTCTCTCTCTGTCTCTCTCTCTCTCTCTCTCTCTCTCTCTCTCTCTCTCTCTCTCTCTCTCTCTCTCTCTCTCTCTCTCTCTCTCTCAAAAATATTTATAATGTTTTATCGCTCTAAAAAGCCACTGATGAAACTCATCAATTTCATTATTTATAATTAATAAAGACAAAACTTTTTGGGGTTGAAGAACAGAAGGATCAGACTGAAGCAATAATTATCACTCACCACACGGTGGCATCATCTCCTCTTACATGTGCTTGACTGAACTGACCAAAATTTTTTTCTCTTATATTGTTAATAGTTCACCTAAAACATGATGCATGTTTTCACATTTATCTAAATATTTTTACATTAACCCTTTTTTATTAGTTGAATTTAAAAATAGAACATTCTGCTCAGATGTAATAATGTCTGATTTTACACTATGACCACATGGCTTTACATAGCATGTGACTTGTGTTAATCATATTTCTCTTAATTATAGATAGTGTCTATATCGTGCATGCTGGGAAATATATGACCATGTCAATCATTTGGCAAAAGATTATAAATGACTAAATGGAGTATTTTTCCCAAAATGGATCTGTGTGGTGGATGTGTTGGATGTGTTGGGGTTAACTGTGCCAGTGGCTTAACTAATAATAATAATGATAATAATGGTGAGCTATATATGACATAGTATGCCATTGGTCTCCAGTCATTGTTTGAGTTTCTGCAGTGAATCATAGAGAAGTGTTAAAGGGTCTGTGAATGCATTGATTCTTCTCTCTTAAACAAAGTAATCGTCCTCTATGAAGAAGACAAGGACTTGTTCTTCATGTGAATGTCACCTCTGATGCTCAATCACGGGCGGGCGCTCTGTTTCTGTTAATCCCACAGCAGAAATCCCTGGATTAGTAAATCTATCAGCTCTAATTGACACTAAATGATCTGTCACTTTATTGATGAACCTTTGAAGCCGGCTTGTCACAATATATTTGATCCCCAACAACTTTTTCTAGACAGTTTCTCTGTGTTTATCGGAGATGGCGATAACGGCCGAGAGGACGGGACGCGCTGCTATCAGCCGCTGTAGTCGACATGTACATTACTGCTTTACAAGTGATGAGCATAAATCCTGTCTTATATTTCACTGTGATTGATCATGATCACCTCCTCTTGTATTTGGAGATGAACAGAAAACAGTACATTTTCTGTCATCTTTTGAGAGAAAGCACTCTTTTTTATTTCTTATATATTTCTCTTTAAATCCTTATTAAAAATGAATTTGTGAAATGGTTTTGAACCAATAGTTTGAATATGTGACAGAATGACATATGTAATGATTCATGTGTATTCTACTGTCCATGTCATGTGTATTCTGTCACAGTTAGGATTAAAGTGCTTTATTTCAGCTGTTAATGTGAGGTTTCACAGATGTTATGCTGTTTCTGCATGTTATTGTCTGAATCCATTAGGTGGTGCTGAACACCAACAAAACATCATATCCTGTAAAGCATGTAACCGTTGAAAACACTATATGACTCTGATAGACTTCTGTCTGTAACACACTACTGTCACACTGTTCTCTTGTTCTGATCTATATTCTATATGAGTGTTCTGATCTATATTCTATTCTACTCTATTCTGTATTTTATTCTATTCTGTTCTTGTCTATTCTGCTCTATATTTCATATTATTCTAATCTGTTCTTGTCTGTTCTGTATTTTATTCTATTCTGTTCTTGTCTATTCTGCTCTATATTTTATATTATTCTAATCTGTTCTTGTCTGTTCTGTATTTTATTCTATTCTGTTCTTGTCTATTCTATATTTTATTCTATTCTGTTCTTGTCTATTCTGTATTTTATTCTATTCTGTTCTTGTCTATTCTGTATTTTATTCTATTCTGTTCTTGTCTATTCTATTCTGCTCTATATTTTATATTATTTTAATCTGTTCTTGTCTATTCTGCTCTATATTTTATATTATTTTAATCTGTTCTTGTCTATTCTATTCTGCTCTATATTTTATATTATTTTAATCTGTTCTTGTCTATTCTGTATATTATTCTAATCTGTTCTTGTCTATTCTATTCTGCTCTATATTTTATATTATTCTAATCTGTTCTTGTCTATTCTGCTCTATATTTTATATTATTCTAATCTGTTCTTGTCTATTCTATTCTGCTCTATATTTTATTTTATTCTATTCTGTTCTTGTCTATTCTATTCTGCTCTATATTTTATATTATTCTAATCTGTTCTTGTCTATTCTGCTCTATATTTTATATTATTTTAATCTGTTCTTGTCTATTCTGTATATTATTCTAATCTGTTCTTGTCTATTCTATTCTGCTCTATATTTTATATTATTCTAATCTGTTCTTGTCTATTCTGCTCTATATTTTATATTATTCTAATCTGTTCTTGTCTATTCTATTCTGCTCTATATTTTATTTTATTCTATTCTGTTCTTGTCTATTCTATTCTGCTCTATATTTTATATTATTCTATTCTGTTCTTGTCTATTCTGCTCTATATTTTATATTATTCTAATCTGTTCTTGTCTATTCTGCTCTATATTTTATATTATTCTAATCTGTTCTTGTCTATTCTGTATATTATTCTAATCTGTTCTTGTCTATTCTATATTTTATTCTATTCTGTTCTTGTCTATTCTATATTTTATTCTATTCTGTTCTTGTCTATTCTGTATTTTATTCTATTCTGTTCTTGTCTATTCTGCTCTATATTTTATATTATTTTAATCTGTTCTTGTCTATTCTATTCTGCTCTATATTTTATATTATTCTAATCTGTTCTTGTCTATTCTGCTCTATATTTTATATTATTCTAATCTGTTCTTGTCTATTCTGCTCTATATTTTATTTTATTCTAATCTGTTCTTGTCTATTCTGTATTTTATTCTAATCTGTTCTTGTCTATTCTATTCTGCTCTATATTTTATTTTATTCTATTCTGTTCTTGTCTATTCTGCTCTATATTTTATATTATAGTAATCTGTTCTTGTCTATTCTGCTCTATATTTTATTTTATTCTGGTCTATATTCTATATGAGTGTTCTGATCTATATTCTATTCTACTCTGTTTTGTTCTATTCTGTATTTTATTCTATTCTGTTCTGTATTTGATATTATTCTAATCTATGTTTTATTCTATATTGTTCTGTTTTATTCTGTTCCAGATTCTGTTCTATATTTTATTCTATATTATCTATTCTGTTTCTAGATTCCATATTGTATTTTTTATTATGTTCTATTGTGTCTGTATTGTAGTTTATTTAGTGTTTTCTATTGTCTATTCTAGATTCTGTTTTCTGTTCTGTTCTGTCCTCAACGTTTTACTCCATGTTCACAGTGTGTAAAATTCTTAAACATTCTGCATGTTTTTCCATGAATGTTTATTTATTTCAGATGATGCTGATGTTAATGCATTAAGCACAGATGAATCGGTGATTGTTGATTATTTTCACCTTGAGTTTGTGATGTCCTCCACAGGTCTGTCAGGCGTTTCGCTGCCGAGGAGCTGGAGGAGTGAGTTTTACATCATTCTGTTAACACTTCATGATGAAATGTTTGATTATTTATGTTGTCTAATGGAAAAACATTCAGTGTGATTTAAAAAAGTGTCTCTGATCGCTTTACTCTTGATTCTTCTTTTTGTACTTGCATGTCACTAATTTAAACTATTGTGGTTTTGCATTTATTCATTATTTGTCTTTTGTGTAACGTGTGATGTCTCTGTGTGTATCTAAAGCCGGCGGTTGAGACCACAGACCCCTGAAGGCTCTGACGATGAAAGCGGTGAGTAAAAGATTTCAGTAAATCATAACCATAAAACCTCATCTATTATCAGTCAGCATAAACGTTATTCTTCATAAAGATAACAGTACATGCCCTGATCACTTCTTTTTTTACACAATTACTAGTTTATTTATTACAGATCTCTGCGCTTTCCTCTTGCGTGGTATTTATTCACGAGTAAATAAGAGAAGAACGGCATCATCATGACATACACGTCACCTTTGATTCCCTCTCAACCTCATTTTCACCGGCCACGTAATCACGGCGTCTGCACAGCGAATAGTGTCGATGGCGCATTATTCACGGAGACGCGGCGAGGGCCAGAAAAGTTCACGTCCAGGAAGCTGTTTGCGAGGCCTGGACGTTGCAGGCTTTTTCATGTCATTGCGCTAAGACCATTAAATGTGACTGGGGGTCCGCGGGGGCTCGAATCTGCTGAACGCATCGCTTTGGAAATGAGAAGTCAGTGTCACCTCGCGCTCATGAATATTAAGCAGCGCCCGCATTTATTTGTATATGGGGAACACAGATGAATCTTGTCAGCGACTAAACGAGGCTGGCATTTTAAATGAGCTTTAATTAAAAAGCAGAGAAAGGAAGAAGTTATCAACGTAGGATAACGGCCCGGCGTGATGGGATTCAACACGGCTTTTGTCACACGAGAAGTCTAAAAGGGAATTGAAAGTGGTTTCAGAATGACCTCCTTCATCTTAATACGACCGATGAATTTTGCTGTGGCTTATTCGGAAACTTTGTTATGACCTTCATTAACTGGAAAGATAAAACGAGTAATGACAAGTTATGTAAAAACAAATGTTATTTCTAAAGAATGTAGAGATGATGTCTAGATATGTCTATGTGTCTGAAAGAATT
Source organism: Beaufortia kweichowensis (assembly GCA_019155185.1). Lineage (NCBI taxonomy): Eukaryota > Metazoa > Chordata > Actinopteri > Cypriniformes > Gastromyzontidae > Beaufortia > Beaufortia kweichowensis. The sequence continues at coordinate 453,526 of CM032805.1, read as the reverse complement.
GTGTAGATAAGCGGTGTAAACGTCACCAATCGTTTTTAATAATGAAAGTAATTGTAAGATATATTGGACAATAGTACATTATTAAATTCTAAATGTGTTTATTTTTATTATTTGTTTCTATTTTACTAGGAAAAAAGACTTTTCCTATGTCCAGACTGTGAAAACTGCGGTTGCCAGTTGATTTCAACACATACTGAAGTCGAGTGTTTTGTGTGCTGAACGGTGACAAAAAAAGTGGATCTTATGTTTTGTTAACCTCTGAATAACAGTAACAGATTTTGTGAGGAAAACACAAACTTGCTGTCAAAGTACGTCTCTCGACGGCACACCTGAACGCTCTCCAACAAAAATCTGTCCAAAAAGAGGAAAAGGGCCGTGAAAGTTTGTCCTTCTTTGGGAGCGATGCCACGCTCCGTCCTGTCGAGTTTTGCCAATTAAAGCGGGTTCCCACTGTTCCGAGCAGCGGGCGCGCGGCTCTTGGCACGCCGGCTCCTGCCAGGGCGCGCCGTGACTTCCGACCCCACACAGATGGGCTCACAGGCAGACCCGCGCGCCTGGAGCCCGGCCCAGCCCGAGGTCGCCGCTCTGGCCTGAAGGGTCCTGAGGGTAGCCGGCGCTGACAGGGCCCAAATGCTCTGCGCCGGGACGAGAGCGAGCGTCGGGCGGGGGCCGCTTTCCGGGGAGCCCCTGGCCGGAGCGCTGCCTCGCAGCGGGTGGAGAGATCGCCTCCGTCACTGAATATTCATGGCCGCATGGTCGCTGTGACAGGGGGCAGCGCGGAAGAGGATGTCAGCGAGAAAGTGAGAGAAACGCGGAGGGGAGGGCGCGAATCAAATGCCGGATCCAAACGAACCGGCGCGCGGGAGACAGACGGCATCTGTTCTGATTGGAGGGATCGTGGGATGTGCGCATATGGCCGCTCGGGTCTCGCGCAAAACTTTAGGATTTTATCTGTTAACTTTTAGAAATGAATGGTCGGCTGCTCATCAGGTGTCTGTCATGGAAATAAATGCAACTAGAGTTACATGTGGCATTCAGTTTACACAAGTAATATTAACTTTATATTTACCCTGATTTCATCTATTAATCAGACACGGAAACTCATTGGTTGTGTTAGATTAAAGCATTTGATATACTGTAATATCCATGTTAAAATCTTTTTATAATAAATATCAAAATATGTTGAGGTTGTTTTACTTGTTTAGTTGACCGTAGAGAGATTTAAGTACAACAGTAAAGTCTACAGTTAATAAAACATTAGCGAGAGAATAAATAAAGAGAAGGATGAGATCTTTTGTACCTTATTCTGCTCATTACACGACCTGACACACAAGTATATTATTTCTTTTATTAGCTTATCAAGTTTAATGTTATTCAGCTGTTTGTCTCTATGATCAGATGTAGAGTTTCACATGGATCACATCAGTAAGTGAATGACATGTTTTTGCAGACATCCCAGTGATTCCAGACCTGGAGGAGGTGCAGGAGGAGGATCTCAGCATGCAGATCGCCGCTCCACCCAGGTGCCCACAATCTACACCATACACCTTCTGTTTTATCAGCACACACACACATGTCATATCAAACATGAGTCCACTTTCTTTTCAGAGAGATGAAAATATATTTGAAGTTTAGTTTAGATGACCGACATGAGATTCATACAGTGATAACACCTACTGTAGTCTTGAGCTCAAAATATATCTTTGCTATTTTCACGTGATGAAAGTCTTGTCATTTCTCAGACTACAGTTTCATTTGTAGCAGTCAGATGTGTTGTTGTCGGGATGCTGATGATGGATGAATGTTTCTCTCTCATCTTCAGTATTCAGGTGAACAGAGTTATGACCTACAGAGATCTGGACATGGACCTGATGAAGTATTCTGCTTTTCAAACGCTGGTGAGACTTATCAAACACAAATGTCTCTCTCTCTCTCTCTGTTGTCTACATAGACAGCTGACTTTTAAGGGAGCATGCTAGCTAGTTTCTTAATGTACTTTATTGACCCACAACTGCATTGATTTGATGTAACTGATTATGTTTTATTATATTTTATGTCAGTTTTATTCATTGTTTTTTTCTTCTGAGAAGTCTGTCGATGTGAGTGTTTGTTTGCATTGACAGAGTTTTCATTTTGATCTAAAGTGCCTGTTGTGTCTGAGGATGATGTTGTGTATCTGAGATGTGTTGATTCTTTCTAAGGATGGGGAGATCGACCTAAAGTTACTCACCAAGGTTTTAGCTCCGGAGCAGGAGGTGAGAGAGGTGAGCGATGAAACTTCTTCTTCTTGTGTTTCGAGAGCGAGGAAGTGACGTGATGTTTTCTGTTGTGCGCGCAGGAGGATGTGGGTTGGGATTGGGATCGTCTTTTCACCGAGGTCTCCTCAGAGCTCCAGACGGAATGGGATCACGGAGATCGAGACGAGCAGTCTCCTCCTCCCGTGGCCTGAAGACGTTGAACGTGATGCTGCCGTCGTCTCGCGGCTTCCGGTGTTTGTCATGAAGGTTAACCTTGGAAAGCCAGAAACATTGTTTTTCCTAACAGGATCAATCTGAAGACATTTGTCAGCGCTGGTCGTATCTGGAGAAAAGCTGAATCCAAGGTTAATGAGCGAGTAAACTGAAATCCAGTTGATTGAGTTAAAATGAACTTTGCACGTCCGAGCGGGCCGGTCTTATCATTATTGAGCACGGCATCGACCGTCTCTCCGCTCGGCCTTAGCTTTCCTCTGTGCAGTATAAACGTGTTTTAATCTTTATTTTCCACTATATTAAACACAAGCTTTTATATTCAACTCATCATGTATTTACTCATGTCTGTGAATAAAGTCTTAAAATCAAAGTTAAAGTTTGATTTCATCTATTAATTTCATCAGGATTTAAATCTTTGACATAATATTAAAGATATGAAGGTTATATTTTCTTGACATTATTTAGCTGCGTTTTCACAGTCAGGTCATATTCATTCACCTTTATCTGTTATTTAAAGAATAGAGCAGCTCGTTCTTTCACATCATTCCTCCTTTTTTAGGTTTTCATTACTGAATTCATTTTGATCTGTTTCTCACACTGTTTAGCTTTAAAGTCCCCATGAAATCATAAGAAGTTTTTTGGCATTTAGTACAAATATCTATAAAGTATTGTGATCCAGAACATTAACAAAATTCACATGTTTGAAGCGTTCAAGATGTATTTAAGATGTTTCCCACTTCAACCTGTAAATAATGTCTGGAGCTGTGCTCTTTTACTTTTAATGTTACTAAATCATCAGTAAGATTTAATGTTAATAAATAATGAAATGTTGATTCGAACAGTGTGGAACACAATATAAAAGTCTCTCACTTCTGCCAGTATGCATCAGTGATTATTATGACATCATTCTGCACAGACTGTGAGGTCAACTAAACACTATTGGATGTTTGAAATGTGGGAGGAGCCACGTGGTATGTTCTACCCTAACCTCCTCCTTCAGTGGAAATTATGCTTCAAACAAATCTGATCATTTCAAGTCTTGAAATGTTGCTATAACACTATATGAACACAATTATTACATATTAAAATAGTTAAAAGTCATCTCTGTATGATAGAGCAAAGTTAAACAGAAAGAGAGCCAATAAGAAAATATTATTACATTTGAAACACTTTATCCAAATAGTTAAAAATGAGACCAAAGTCTGTTTGATATTATTTTTAGCAGAGACTAAAACACAGTAATACACCTGTGATTCACGAAACATGGAGCACTTTAAAAAATCTATAATGAATGTTTAAGAAATGAGTCAGAAGTCATCTGCTGAAAGTCTCATTTAGAGTCGTGATGTAAGATGTGTCAGTCTTGCAGTACTGTGTTTCTCTCTCCTCACATGATCTTTTTTTGGGCACATTTAATGAATTCTGCCCATATGCCCCGAGCAGCTGCCGCGATGCCCCTTCCTCCCCCCCCGCCGAGCTGTGAAGTGCCCATCCATGTACAGACAACCTCTAGCTGTCTCTCTGAGGGATGCCAGCGCTCACTATCACTCCACCCTGCCAACCGCCTTAACAGAGAGACGAGCAGGCGCACGCTCGGATTAAAGTCTGTGATAGCGGGTAACTGACCCGCCTGGCTTAACTCATCCCACAACTGACCCGTCCCACTGAAGATTAGGAGAGAGAGAGAGAGAGAGTCTGAGAAAGGGTTGGCATGAGGCAGCATCCAAGATCTCAAAGTCACCTCTCTCTCTCTCTCTCTCTCTCTCTCTCTCTCTGTCTCTCTCTCTCTCTCTCTCTCTCTCTCTCTCTCTCTCTCTCCTCTCTCTCTCCTCTCTCTCCTCTCTCCTCTCTCTATATATATATATCTCTCCCCCTCTCTATATATCTCTCTCTCTCTCCTCTCTCCTCCTCTCTCTCCCTCCCTCTCTCTCTCTCTCTCTGTCCTCTCTCTGTGTCTCTCTCTCTCTCTCTCTCTCTCTCTCTCTCCTCTCTCTCTCTCTCTCTCTCTCTCCTCTCTCTCTCTCTCTCTCTCTCTCTCTCTCTCTCTCTCTCTCTCTCTCTCTCTCTCTCTCTCTCTCTCTCTCTCTCTCTCTCAATGAGTTAATGAGTCAGTATTTCCTCCTTTGTATCTGTTTCTCAGAACGTCTGAGCAGACAAAAAGTGATTTATACACCTTAAAAACCTTCTTAATCAGACTTTTGTCTTGATGATGTGAATGAAAATCTCCTATTTACTTTCTCTACATACTTGACCATTTGTTTTCTTATCTGATGCCATTAGCAGACTGTGGAAATCTAAATTTAATGATGTTTGTACAAAAGACCTTCATGTTAGAGAACCAGTCAAAAGTTTTAATCATGAAGGATATTTATGTATTTGCCAACACATTCATTTCTTTCATTAGATGTTTCAGATGTTGCCATGAACTTGTAGAGTTAATCATTGGCCAATCTAAAGCTTGCTCGCTCATTCTTCCATCTAATAAAAGTAAACAGACTGAAGTTTTCTTACAGGTTTATTAAAAACGCCCTCTGGCCTCAAAGCCAAACTCGGCTCGGGCGTGTGTTCGGATGAAGTCGGATGCTTTAATTGTCATTCGGGTGGAGATGGTTGGCATGGGTGCCGCTGTAATATGTTTGAGTGCTGACAGAAGTTTTTCCATCTTATCTGCTCTCAATATCGTCCATCCATATGGGCCGGAGGCAATATGCTGGCGTGTAATTAAAGCGTTAAGTAAATGTGCAGAGATGAAGAGATAAAGAGAGAGAGTGAGCGTCTCATGTTCTGAACGGAGAGTAACGGGTGACGACAGACACAGAAAAGTGTGGAAGTCACGAGATGTTATGAGAACACGCTTGTATCTGCTGTAGCACGTGCCGGCGGGCGCATGAGTGGACTGCATTCATCACAGACTTCTAAAAGCCTCTTAAAGAAACAATTCACCAAAAAATGAAAATTCACGTTCGTTAGTCTGTAATGTTTGCTCTCGAGTCTTGTGTGAAGTTTGTGTGTGTGTGTTTCACGTTGAAGATGAAATACGACGAGCACGTTTCTCGTGTGTTTTATGATTTGACCCTCTCTGCTCGCGGCTGGACATGTGCCCCTTTCATTTTTCACATGACTGCTTTTCTTATAAGGGTGACGCTGATCCTCAGGCAATAAAACACAAAACATTCTGTAAAACACGGGGCCATGAGACATTATGATAATAACTCAAAGGCTGCATTCGGCCGGATGGAGATCCGGGGTCTGCGTAGGGACAGGTCAAGGTGGTCTCCGCCACGCCGCTTTTCTATAAACCCTCTCCATCACCCGAGTCGCTCGCCCGCGACCGAACGCTCGGCTGCTGTGATGCCGACGGCAGTAAAGCGGGATGGATTGGCGACGGGGTTTCGCGTGCGGGAGCCGGTGGAGGTCAGGGCCGGATCGGGGCATATGCTTGATGTGAACACGTTAAAAGATGCGAGTCAAGAGACCCACAGTGATCTACAATTCATATCAGATGATAACCAAATATTGAAGACGCTACAAAACATGTCATAAACACACGGCACTGCATCTTAAAATAACTCCACATGACCTGTGTCGTATAATTCAAGTGTCCTGACGGAATACAGATGGGTTTGGTGAACAACTTACTAAACTATAAAGCTTAGTTAATGAAAATCTGAGAGCGTTTATGCAATAATACTGCTATATATAAATAGTATTTATTGTACATTTATTAACGATGAATACATTAATTATAATTTATTAATTAAACATTTTTTATTTGTGCTGGACCCCATTTTAAAAAAAATCATAAACTTTTGATCACAGAGCTCGTTTTTGGTGATCATCCAAAAGTGAACTAGTGAGCTGCTTTGGATTCTGCTCTGGGTTCTGCTCTGGGTTCTGCTCTGGGTTCTGCTCTTGGTTCCGCTCTGGGTTCTGCTCTGGGTTCTGCTCTGGATTCTGCTCTGGGTTCTGCTCTGGGTTCTGCTCTTGGTTCCGCTCTGGGTTCCGCTCTGGGTTCTGCTCTTGGTTCTGCTCTGGATTCTGCTCTTGGTTCCGCTCTGGGTTCTGCTCTGGGTTCTGCTCTTGGTTCTGCTCTGGGTTCTGCTCTGGGTTCTGCTCTGGGTTCTGCTCTGGGTTCTGCTCTTGGTTCTGCTCTGGGTTCTGCTCTTGGTTCTGCTCTGGGTTCTGCTCTTGGTTCCGCTCTGGGTTCTGCTCTGGGTTCTGCTCTGGGTTCTGCTCTTGGTTCCGCTCTGGGTTCTGCTCTGGGTTCTGCTCTGGGTTCTGCTCTTGGTTCTGCTCTGGGTTCTGCTCTGGATTCTGCTCTGGGTTCTGCTCTGGGTTCTGCTCTGGGTTCTGCTCTGGGTTCTGCTCTGGATTTTGCTCTGGGTTCTGCTCTGGGTTCTTATCTGGGCCACTAAAATCTGGGTTCACCTAAAAACTTACGTCAGTCCTGTGGCCCTCTATATCCTCTCTTATGTGCACATTCTTCCTAAAAAAAAAAAGTTTTTGTAATCTTTTATCAAAAGGTAATAACTTTCTCCAACTACAAAACAGCAACTTTATTTTAGGCTGATGCCAAATCTCTTATTTTTAATTCTTCTAGCCACTTAAAGATCATATAGAGACACTTTCCACCATCCAGTCAAATCCCAGTGGATATAATCCTGAAATGTCCACCATTTTTCTCAATGAAAGCATGTCGTAATACAAAAATTGAAGATTATTCCTGTTTCATAGTGATAAATTATGTTGACTTTGAAATGTTGCATCTGTTGCATTATTTTAAACTACTTCATGAAGGAATGTTTTAGAATTTTTGAGTTTCTTTTGACAATGCTGTTGTATATTGTGGTGGTCTTACAGTGGCAGTGAAAGAACTGTGTAGCTAAAGATCAGGTATAACGTGAAGCATGAGGTTAATTTCACACCTGCTGCAGCTTCCTGTGCTCATTCTACTTCCTGTGTCTCATCTCTCCTGTTTCCTTCCTGTCTTCCATCTGTCCAGAGGCGACGGGGGTCCGGGCAGCCCAACGGAGACGTGCTGAGAGGGTCCTGGAGCCTTGCGGGACGCCTGCAGGGGTCTCTCAGTGTTCCTTTAAATCCGAAGGCTTTCGGTGCCAGCTGGCCGGACACACCTCCTGAAAATCACCTCCACCGCTGCTTCTGTCCAAAAACTCAACAATCACATTGATTTGTCTCAGAGAAAACTTTACTGTATGTTCTTGTTTTAGTCTTGATCTAGTGAAATAAATTCAACAGTGTTTAGTTGTCTGTTATGAGCTCATGTGGTATTATATGAAAATAATCTCATACTTGCAAACCTCAACTAAAACTACTTATTTCTGGCCTTTTTGAGCACCATTAATGTGTCAACAAACAAAACATAATAAAAAGAAAAAATCTACTTAGGTGATGGAGAGCGTTTAGATTTTATTCCATTCATTTTATTTTAGTTTCGCATTATTTGTTAAACAGAGACATCTGTCTATTTAAAAGTATCTGTAGTATATTTTGAGAAGGTGTTCTGGCAGATCTCAGATATTCTGACAGTGTTTGGGAGGTCATTTCATTATTGGACGGCAATGACAGAAAAGCTCTTGGATCTGAGCTGGCCAGCCGCTTTTATTTGGGATATGAGAGCTGGATGATGGTAAGCGTGCTCGGTTTTACCACCGGATCCGTTTATAAATGTTGAAATAGTGACTGTAGTCTGTTTAACGCAAGGCTACTTGGTTTCGTTTTCAGGACAAAATGAACAAGACATCAAGCAGCGATGAAAATCTGACCAAAACATACAGATTAAATAAAGTCAAAAAGCTGAAAAAGATTTTTTGTTTTCTCTTTTTAGACCAATCATTGACAAAATGAACAAGACATCAAGCAGCGATGAAAATCTGACCAAAACATACAGATTAAATAAAGTCAAAAAGCTGAAAAAGATTTTTTGTTTTCTCTTTTTAGACCAATCATTGACATGTATAAATATCACAGTTATTGTGAGATGATTAACAGCCTGAGAGACGTCTTAAAGAACAGACTGAATGTCTGTGAGATGTTT
>CM032805.1:412500-440000 GCA_019155185.1 Beaufortia kweichowensis | reverse complement strand
TTTCAGTAACACATTTTTCTTAAAAGTGAGGAGCACCCATCAAATCTGAACAAACTTCTCTTTGGGGTTGTTGTCGTTTGTAAAACAATAAATAAGTTTTTTTCCCAAAACAAATAAAATGCTGAAAGATTTCTATAGAGTGTCACAGGGAGGAAAAAAACCTAGAAAGGAAATAACATTTTAGCACTTCTTTTTCCATCGTCCTGAAGTCAGTGAGTTTGTTTGAATATGTTTTTAGTTCAATATCTGAAATAAGGTCTGTGTTTATTTATTTTATGTTTGATTCTATGACATGAAGCACAGCTGTACTGACCCACGTCTTCATAAAGGTGCTTGATAACAAGTTGCTAAACAGTAGCACATGGAGGTCAGGGACATTAAACGTCATGAGCACAAATCTCTTAACCGTGTGGATGGAGATCATCAATGCAGTAGTTACGTATCAGAGAACATGTTTTATATTATTATAATATAGAGAGAGAGATTATATTTATTATATTATAATAAAGTTCTCAAGCAGTCTGTTTATAAAATGCTATGAACGTTTTATCTTTGACTAGTGTATTTAGGCTAATAGACAAAACATGTAACAATCATAAACCTTTATTAATCACACAGCTTGATTTTTGCAATAATATAAAAGTCTGTGGTGGAGGAAACCAGTGCGCCACTAACTTACAGGTTTCCATACAAAGAAACCATCATCCTCGCGGCACTGTCTTGGGGTTAAATGAGTATGATAGATAGAAATGTCTTCATTTAGATAGATGAGTAAACATGTGACACTGTTTATATAAGAATCAGCACACAGATTCACAGTCAACATGTGGACTGAAGTGACATGAGAAAAAAACATCTCAAGTCATGAACATTTCATTTGTTTCTTTTGTAAATGTAATAGAATCAACAGCACCGGTGTGACAATGAATCACAATATTTCAATTTAAAAGTCTGTATAAATGTCCAACATTTTTTCATTGAGTTTCTGATTGGCCGATAAGATATTTGTGTTAATGATCAGTTAAACAACTGTGGCTAATAAATTCACCAGATTGATTTTAATGTTAAAACAGCTGTTAAAACTTCATTAAAAACTATTACATTAAATTTTTAACTAAAATGTTTTTCAACTTTAAAAGCACCTGCTCAATGAGGACCGTATGGACTGTAAGACACTGGTGCAGAAATTGTTTGTAACCCTGAAATCAACATGATCTTATTGAAACACACACTGGCTTTCCTGAGATGACATCATCAGTAGGTGACATCATCAGTAGGTGACATCATCAGCTGACATTGATATTACCTGCTGAATACTTTACTTTATTTTACCGGTCAGATCACGTGTGGCTCTCACGCTTATTTATTTTACTTTATTATATGACTTTATTAAATGACATCATTATTTAAAAGTGAATTACATTTAAAGAGTATTTTTGTTTTTATTCAGTGTACAAATGGCGGTGAGGTATTTATACAATATAAAAACATAAGAGTGTCCCAAAAAAGACATATTATATAAAATATATGAATGGTCATAATATTGTCTCAGAAGACGTCATAAAGGGAGAATCTAATGGTAATAATTACGTATCAACAAAGTAAGTTTTCTAAACAAAACACCTAAAGGTGACTGAGGTGTCAGTTTGTTTTGTGAATGGTGTAATCATTGGATTTGTATAATGTATATTGTAAGTGCATGAAGCTGAATGTTTTGCTCTTGTATCACAGTAGAGATGAGCCGGTGTGGTGTTAGACAGTGAGTCTAAACAAGCTCGCCGGTGACCGTCAGACCCCGCTGGGGAAACTGGAGTGCTGTTTCACCGCTTGGCTTTGATTTGTTGTGAAGACTCCAGGATTTTGTCAGCATGCCCGCGGAGAGCGACACTTCCTCGGCCGTCTGAAGACGTGTTGTGATGCTGCGCGGGGCAGATCTCGACACCTGCCCGACGTTCATCAGCTCAGCGGGACGTCCTCCAATCGCATCTGCCACCATCACCTCACATACTCACACACACGGCCTCATTCATATGTTTTAATACAATGTTACCTTCTCCTCGGTGATGTCAGGGTTGTGGGCGGGGTTAGGGGAGGAGCTTCATTCATTTAATAACTGTATGTTTTTGTACGATTTTCAGCCACCTCGTAAAATATGTACAAATTACTGTGAGATCATGTGCCCAAAGACATGAAGCGTTTCACTGATCAGACGGAAGGCCTTAAACGACAACTAAAGCTTACACAACCACACTTTTGTCTGATTGTATAGATATCATTGTTGCTGTCATGACTGCGGCCGATCAGATCTAACATCCCCAGAGATGTTTTAACCCGCGAGTGATTGGAAAATTACAGGGAGCGTGTGAAGTCTCTCTCCAGCGTCACAGATTTGTGTTTGTGGATGTGACACAAGACTGTGATTGTCTTCCAATCACTTGAAGACCATCACACTATAAGAAAAACAGTCTCGTTTGGCAGAATGTCCGTATAACAGCTGTAAACTGTAGACTGGCGGTCACTTTGTCTGTTTGTTAGCGAGCGTGAGTTAACGTGGACTTCATGCAGTAATTGGAGGTTGTTCTTCAGACGTCAGCGTGGTAATTTCAGCTCGGGTCTTGATCAGGAGAACGATAAGAGGATAAAAATACCTGTTGCGTCGTGTTGATGGTAATTACTGCGATTCTCATAGACGACTCTTCCAGACGTCTGAGAGTTTCTCGCTCTGATTGGATCCTTCAGTTCTTCTGTCCATTAAACACTGATTGCTCTTCTGTGTAACAGAGAATCAGGAGAACATGTGGTAACTCTCTCTTTATACCGTAGGAAAGGTTTATACAGTTTCTACATTAAAGTATGGATATAATCAACAAAAACACTACAGAAATAAATGTGTTCATTTTAACTGCAATATTAAAACTTCTTTCATTGTACTTTTACCCGTAGTCTTTCTTACCATCATCTTTCCAACTCGGGATTATGACATTTTTAAGGACATTATTTCCAGGAACACCACATTGACCGCTGAATTGACCATCAACATCGCTGTCACACCAGGAGGACGAGACTGTTCTATAAACACTTATAACTGCAGTCTGATTGGATTAAAATCACTATAACATTTACATTTCTCAACTGATATCAGTGGAGACAGAATGGTTTTGTATTCAGTTGAAATCGGGGAGAAATGTAAACTTTATTGACCTTTTAATCGAATGAAACCACAGCTCATGAATGAGTTTATAGGACAGTCTTGACCTCCCCAAAACGATGACGCTTTTGACACGTCACATCAACGAACCACAGCGTTCAAAGAGGCAACTAGGTTAGGACTGGGACATTTCCCATCTTAAACGTGAAAATAACATCTGGAATGGCACTCAAAGACAGACATCTGACCTCTGACCTCTGAACAGATGGATGAACCTTGACCTCGGGGAGACGCATCATGTGACATCACACTAAAGATGTGAGATTAGACAGAGTTACATTATATGAAAACATTTAAACAAACAAGTATTTTCACAGTACATCATCAGATCAAAGTATTATTAACACATTTAAATGATAACAGTGTTTTGGTGTTTATTACTGTGCCGTGACGCGTGATTGACTGGAACTCAGCGGTAAGACATTAAACCGAGATCGTTCCACTTCCTGTTTAGCCTCAAATGCGGTTTTGTCCCATCACACCGGCTCTAATGATTCATGTGATTCTATTGGATGATGTCATATAAACTCTGATTGTCCATCTTTATAATAAAGAAAAAAATTATTGACATGATGACATTTGTTGTCTATGCTTCTGTAATCTTAATAAAGCCAATAGATTATATGATGATTTTGTTTTGTTGTTCTTTGATTCAGATTTGTTGTGTTCCTGAGGGAAACGCCTCCGTCCACACGTGCGCTGGAGTCCATCATCATCGCAGCTGTGATCACACACACACGGCAGACCCCCGTCTCTATCTTTATCGCCCGGCCCGCAACCCCCGTGTTCGCAAATCACGGCTTCCCGTGTCAGCAGGTAAATTGTTTTGTCCTCTCGTTCCCCGCTTTCATTACCTCGTGTAAATTAAGCGATACGTCGTCCGGCGGCGCGAGTCGCAGCACCCCGCGCCGGCACGCCGAAATCAGGAGATTTGGCATAATAAATGAAGACAAACTGGCCGAGGCAGTGCTCCTTCTCCTGAAGACTCGCTTTCATTATTCGCTTAACTCGCCGGAGAGAATGACTTAACCCTGACCCGCGCATTACGTCCCATATTCACTCCAGATAAAAGCCTTTTTACGGCGGGCCCCCCGCAATTTATATTCCACCAAGGAGGCCGACTCTCCCTGTCACTTTTCCAATCTCCAGCCCCTCAACACACGCCATTAAACTTGTCGTTCCTTCCTGTATTTGTCCATCAGTCCTTTCCTTTTACATAAAAGGTGGCAGCATTATTCCAGGCCTTCTGTGCCGCCCGCTCATTTTTTCCTGCCGGCGGGACGTTTGATTGGAAGAAATATAGCCCGTGCGCCGGCTCTATCTCCTCTCCGCTCTGCCGGCGGAATCGTACGCTTGATGAAATAGTGTTCCTTTGGCAAGAATAATAAAAACAGACTCCTGCATTACGGGCCCTGAGCCCGCGGGAGCGAGAGAGCCCCAATCTTCGCTCGCCCCTGACGGATTTTTATAGTTATACGGGCAGATAAATGGAAAGCCGTGAGCCGGGCGGGCGGAGGCCGAGGGTCGGAGGGAGTGGCGCGACATGTCACGTGTATGTCAACCTGAAGTCGTGGATCCGTTTTAACCTAGTCATAATAGATGCGTTTGAGAAATCGTCTGTCTTCAGTTTACAGAAATGTTTCAAACACTCAGAAATACATTTCACTCATTGATTTTAAGGACATTTTTGTTTCCATTTTGCTTTGTTGTTGAGAACCGCTGACATCGATCATCACTTTATGACATCATAATGATCATGACATCATAGAGTTAAAACTTGTTTTGGTGTCTAAAAGTTGGTAAACTTCTACCTTCATGAAGAAATAAAAATTTGGTAAACAATGTGTCTTTGACACAGTAGTGTTGTGTTATGCACAAGTTCTCATATTATAACACCAGAAACCGATTTCATCACAGAAAACAATGTGTGCCGCTTAAATGAAGTCTGAACACAAAACGGTGATTGGTAGTCATTTTACACCAAACTGAAGTCTGTTTCTGAGCCAGTATAGACATGTTAGAGATGCAATAAAGAAAAGAATATACATTTGCCTCATTCTTTCCATCAGAAAGTTTGGCAAGGACGTTGAAAAAGTCGTGTGCCACACAATACCTGCATACAAATCTCCTTTCCTTGTCTCAGTGAGGTGGTTCTTAAAGCTCATTATTACCATACAAATAGACAGATCTATTTAACAACTAGCTTTTTATCACGAGCACTTATTCTCCACCGCCGCTCACTGGAAGGCGTGATAAAGGCCGCGAGCAATAGATGGAGCGCGCCTGACATCTTCTTAAGAGATGATACGCAGCCGGTTGAAATAGAATGGAGCAGTCATTCTCACAGCAGATAGGTCTTCAGTTTCTGCGTGTCTCCGTGTCGACATCCCCAGTGACTCTCTGCCCGGGGAAGATAGCTCCCCTGGACTTCATCCATTATTCCTCTCTTACTACGCCTCCGCTTTTCTTCCCAGTCAAGTACTGTTTTCACTAGTTTGATGGGAATCTCACACTTTGGTTCTGGGTCGCATTATCAGCGGCTTCGTTTGGCAGTGTGTGCGAGGTGCTGAAAATCAATTATGCTTTATTAAATATGACTGATTGGGAGTGAATGAGTCGAGTCGTGAATACAATAGATCCCTCGCTCCAGTGAAATGTTTCTCACCCCGAGACTGGAGGGATGTGGGTTGAGTTTTTATGATCTCTGGAGCGTTTCACTGTCATTTCATTCAGTATGTGATGTGAACATCAGGTACTACATAATAACATTTACACAACTAAAAACAGGCAATTAAACTGAATATTAGCACAGATGTGATAGAATAGCACTTATAAAATATATAATATTAAATATAACTAGATAGGTACATTTTCTGAAGAAAATGTGGGTGGTGCTTGTCGTGGCAAAACTCATCACTGCTCTAATGCACAGTTATAGGTGTTTTAAAACGGTTGCTAGGGTACTCTGTTTGGTTGCTAGGGAGCGACCTGGCATCCACCAGTGGGATTATACTCCAAGTCACGAGTGAAACGAGCCCACCCACATGTCTCTACGATGCTCTAATGCACAGATATAGGTTTTTTAAAACGGTTGCTAGGGTACTCTGTTTGGTTGCTAGGGAGTGGTTTCACAGCATCTTGAAGCTCCTGGAAGTCTGATTGGTTGTCTGAGTAAAATGAGCCCACCCTCATGTCATCTATGACTCTCTGATGTAAAGATAATCCATCTGGGCCGGTTTATAATGGCAGTCTATGGGCCATTATAAGTCTATGGGAAATTTCGGGTGGCTCTTACGCCCCAGGGGTACAACTTACACCCCATTGTGAGGTATGTTCTTACAGAGTCTGCCAGCCTGATAACCCACATGTTTCTGTGAAATCCTCTCCCAGAGACCGTGACCTGTCAAAGTTTGTCACAATGTTAAGTCTATGGGATTTTTCGGGGGGTTTTCACCCGCCCTCATGAACAGTCTTATACCCCCGACCGCTTATAAAAGTCATAGCACATCTCTTCTCAATAAGCCCGTGGATTTGACCCTCATTCATGGGTCTGTGATAAACGGTGCAGAAGTATGATGAATAACAACAGTGATGCTTTGACTTCTGTATGATCCATCTACATGTATATCAGTGTTTGCTGCTTTAATCCTCATGTGAGTCTCTCTTAAAGTGTTTAAAGCATTTGTTTCTGTTTAAATCATGATTTTTAAAGTGCTGTTTTCAGAATTATCACATTCATAACAGTCCATATTCCTCATAAATGAACACATGCACATTAAAATAAAATAACTATTTGATGTTCTTTAAAGAATCATCTCTTCTAATAATTAAAATAGTAAAAAACTATTTAAAACTAACACAAAAATAAAAGTATTCAGCAAGATTAACAATAAATGAATAATAAACTGACAAAAGCAAATAAAAACAGCAAAAATTACCATGAAAATGATCCATTTAAAATATAAAAATAAATTAACCCCATAAATGACAATTAAATATGAATGAAAATACAATGAAACACAAAATCCGTCCTCACCGGGTGTTTTGAAGAAGAAACAAAAATCACTGTTCACAAGATGATATTAAACAGAAATGTTCAACATTTTTCATTCTTCTGAACACACAATATTTCATTTAGATTTTAAATGAAAAACGATTAAATATTCCTAACATGAGTTTGACCTGTAGTTTATCACGTCTCTTCACCACCACAAACTAATGTCTCCAGATAAATACTGGAAGAAATGAAAAGCAATTCACAGCTCAGAAACTGCTGAGATGAAGTAAAAGCGTCTCAGGGTTCAATGTCTCGAGAGGGATCGCTTTCTAAACTGTTAATTGTCAGCGCTGAAAGAGACACTTTCACATGCGTTTGTATGGAGCTCAGTGTTTTAACTCCACGTGTCCCTCGACGCTCCGGACGGCTTGTGTCCCGGAGGCTTCAGCGAGCGAAGCTTCAGGGTCTCTCTCTCTCTCTCTCTCTCTCTCTCTCTCTCTCTCTCTCTCTCTCTCTCTCTCTCTCTCTCTCTCTCTCTCTCTCTCTCTCTCTGTCTCTCTCTCTCTCTCTCTCTCTCTCTCTCTCTCTCTCTCTCTCTCTCTCTCTCTCTCTCTCTCTCTCTGTCTCTCTCTCTCTCTCTCTCTGTCTCTCTCTCTCTCTCTCTCTCTCTCTCTCTCTCTCTCTCTCTTACACGTGCAGGAGACAGATAAGAGCTCATGTATGCCGAGGGCTCCTCTCCCGCCGGCCCGAGGAGAAATGTGCAAATATTAAGAGGAAGATGAGAGATTAAATGTGCTTTGTGCTCTTATATGAAACACTGCATCTGTTTCTCGCCGTCTCACTTTGCCTCAACAGAGTTTTTGGATAAATTTCTCAGTAATATTCTCTTGACTTGTCACCTTAAGTAACCAGTCCTGCCATATACGTTTGTCAGACGGTGTTAAATCGGGTGACATTTAAAATGATCTAGCGGTTCTCCTTAATCCCGTCGTAAGTATTCAGCGTGGCCTTCTCACAAAATGATTTATACACGCCGTAATTCACTTATTAACTCGCTATTAAACGTGAATGATGACGGCGTGAGCACCGACAGGAATATTCAGCGATACTTGTTGCCTGTTAGAAAACAATCTAATCCCATCAGAAATGATGAATATGAAGTGTTTGTGGTCCATACGGGTTCAATACGGGCTCTCTTCTCAGCAGGTTTTGTCTAAAACACTTTTGTCGTCTTCATTGTTTCCTACAGTAAGTATTTAAAGTCTCTTTGGATAAAAGCGTTTGGACACCAGCGGCAGAGCAGTGAGATCTCATCTGTTTCAATGGAAGTTTGGCTTCTTCCGGCGACACGAGGGACAGGTGAAAAAATGTTGTTTGAAAAGTACATTTTCAAATAGTGAATGTATTTTATTTTCTCACTGAATAAGTCGAGTTGTTTCTGGGATGTTGACAGCAGACAGACAAAATCATTTTTTATTCATTTTTTACTATTTAAAAGCTTAATAAAAATGTTATTTGTCCACTTTTTTATGATGCACATGTTAATATCACCATGCAAATGTGTGAGGTGTTTGTTTTCACGTTGTATTTATTCACTCCAGTCTTTGATAAGCATTCAATACGTTCAGTCAATCTTCACGCTGGATGTCTTTGTCTCTCCTTTAGCTTTATGATGATCAAATTACGTGTTGTTTTAAAGAAAGCGAGGCAATGATGGACCGACAGCGGGCTTTACATCTTCTGCTTTAATTTGTGCTGACCCGGCACGAACCCTCCGCCGCGCTTGTTTTCTTACTTTATGGAAAAATCAATAGGCTCTTTGACAGAAAACAGCTCTGGAGAAGAAATAAATGGGAACACAGTGGCGAGCTGTCAATCATTTCTCACCGGCGGCCTGTGTCGCGTGCAGTGGCTCGATCAATCGTTGACTTTAGCGTTTAAGATTTTGAATTGTTAAAATGAAGTGCAGAAGCGTGAGCGTTTAACTAGAGGACTAAACGTGTTTGGAAAACGCCGGGACCGGTCGAACCCTCGGGCCGTAGCACACACACACATACACACACATAGTAAGTCCAGATGTTATGTGTACCGCCCGCTGAATGTACGGCACACACCCGTCGGCCCTCTCGTCTCCAGACCGTCTTTAGCCAATGAGAGCGAGCGAGTGAACGCCGGGCAGCTGTCGACATCTCCAGCTGGATGACACACCCTTCATTAGACCTGCTCTTGGCCTGATGGCCGTCACACCACCTGGACTTCAGTCTGAAAGACATGATCTTCAACCTCTCTGTATCTGTAATGACACTAAAGCTGTCTTCCAAGACATCACATGTGTGCTTTTTCAGAAAACTATCCCAGAATGCACAAGCTTGCAACCAGAAAAATGTTGATTGATAGATCCCCAGAGGACAATGCTGTTGTTTAGATGTTTCTCTTTGCTAGTTCAGGAGATTTGATGAAATTCTCAGTTGTGTTTTATTCAAGTATAAACTTTCTTTCACATGTTTCTCCTAAAATTGAATATAGT
The DNA here is from genome assembly GCA_019155185.1 of Beaufortia kweichowensis. NCBI lineage: Eukaryota > Metazoa > Chordata > Actinopteri > Cypriniformes > Gastromyzontidae > Beaufortia > Beaufortia kweichowensis. Next base: position 430,268 of record CM032805.1, on the reverse strand, counting down.
AAGAAATGAGTCAATTATAAAGAGTCTGGAGGTGTAAATGAATGTAGATCATTGAGGTAAATTTGATGAGAAATGTGGAAATCTTCAATAATATGAAGTTTTGATGTCAGACGTGACAAATTCAGTTTGTGTCATTGTTGAGATCTCTAATGACAGAGACATTTTCTCAGGAGAAATATCAGAGACGCTGATGAGAGACTTAAACAAAAGTTTCCATTTTCACCAGTAACAGCAGGGATGTGTGTGTGTAAGAGTTGGGAAACTTCTCATTCGCTTTCCTAAATCCCTGCAATAATCCAATTAGTGAGGATGATGAAGGCTGGAATAACTTTATAATGGCTCTCTTGAAGAGGATACGGGCTCGGCTGCTGCTTATCAGCTCTCCTTCATTTCTTTCCTCTCATCCGTCTTTGTTCTGGAATCTGAAATAATCCAGAGCTCACTAACTCTCCGCTGACCGCAGCCTCGCGAGGAAGGATTAGATCATAATTGTTGCTTGAGGTTTTGGGTTTATACCTCACAAAACAATTGTTGAAACAATAGAGAGAGAGAGAGATAAGCTGTGTGGTCTTCAGCTGTACGTGTGCTACAGTTTTTCATTATTAATACAGCTTTAATTCATCCAATCATCTGAGACGTTTAGATGTTGAAGGTTTCATGAAGGTCCTGAATGTGTCAATAACACATGACATTAATAACATGATTCTTAATGGAAAAGGCTTCAAATCTCATCACATCTTTAATTCAGATTAATAGTGACGGTGTGCGTCTAATGAATTGTTTAGACAACGCTGATCATCGTTTATAAAGTTAACACGACTTCTCGTTTCCCTCGATACTCAAACACAAAGAAGATTGAACTTTCCTCCTGATTTCTCTAGATAGACACAGTAATGTAGTTTCATCTGAAACACTTTGACTAACAAACTGTTGCTGCTACAGGACCTGAAAGAGACACATGACTCTGCAGGATCGTTTATGTTGATGTTCTTATATTTCAAAAGAGACGTTGTGTTTCCAGATTATTGTGTAAACTGTAACATTCCAGGCGTCTCTATACAGCATGTTTGAGATTCTTCTGGATTGTATTCTGTGTTAAATGTTTCATAGTTCACCTCATTATTTCTTTATTATTCAGTGAATGTCTGACCGAAAGTCATCCAACTGTTTAATATTTTCAACATACAAACACTAAGATAACTTAGTCTGTTGTATTTTATAATAAATATATTTATTTTAGTGAAATTAAATGTTTTAAGGCTTTAAACTAGCATAATTTAATAAGATAATGTTATCCTGTTTTATATATGAAATATAACAATTTTAACATTTATTATTATTATTATTATTATTATTATTATTATGGCCTTAATTCTTTTTATACTTTTTATACATTTTATATATATCATGTATTATCAATGTCCATTATAGAGTATCAGACTGTATCATGTTCTCTGGACAAAATATCACATTTAAATGTGAGCTTAAAAAAAGACAAAAATATCTTCCCATAACTTGTAATAAGTTTTTACATCTTCATCAAGTACTTCAATCTTATTCAGATATTCATGTGGCAGATATGTTTGTATAGTAAGACATTTTTTGTCATACAAATGTTCCTCAACTTCTTCACAGGAAACAGTTTAACAGCATTTTGTGAGCCTGAAAACGCAAACATTTGTGTTATATGTGCTAATTTGTAAACACACATGATATTGCTTTTGGGTTAAACATGGGGATGTGTTGTTTTTCTTTACAAAGTCACATCACCAACTACTGATCTGGCAGGAATAATACAGCGTTTTAGTTTTATTTGCTGTGAATAGTTTTAACAATGTGTACGTGAAACTTTTTGACTAGATCATTGTTATGTAAATGTGGCCTAAATCTAATGTGATGTATTGTGAAGACGCCGCTGCCAGGAGTCATGAACATTCACCTTCTCTTGAAGACTCCAGATGTGCAGACGCAGACGTCAGGCAGACAGCTGCGCATGTGTGTGCGCGTGTATGTTGAGAAATGCTCAGCTAAGCCTGCTTTATTCCCCGGAGCCGTTTATCCCCCCCACATCTGTTTAAAGGGTGTGTGCGGTCCATCTGCCGCGAGCCCATGTCCTGCATCAGCACGCGCTGACCCCGCCGCTCAAGGTCAACTGCAATGCAGACAAAGACCGTCTGACTGCGACCTGTCATTCAAACTCACCGACCAGAATCACCACAGAACTGTTGCTCGTCTTGAGAGATTTTAGTTAAAAGTGATGTTTTGTTACAGATCTTTGGCTGGTGATGTCGTCTTTAGAACAGATGATGGAAAGATGGAACAACATCCTGAGGGTCCGTTCAATCCCGACCCTCCAGATGAACTCTGCCCAGCGGACAGAACGACAGCGATCATTCCGGGATGTTTCAGTCCATCGAGCATCTGTACCGGCCCCACCTCAGATCTTTGTGTTTGTAGACGATGTCGTGTTTGCGTGACCTGGATATTTACAGGCCTGTTTCTGTTTTCATTCAATCCTTTAGAATATTTAACTTATGTCACAAGAGCAAAACTGCTGCTTTTCTGAATATCATGAGTGCCTGGTGTTATGGATGATTTAGATACTGATGTTTTCAGGGGTGAAATGCACAAAATAAAGATCTTGAGATTGAGACCTATCGAACAAAAGATCTGATTGAGACTCACTCCATATTAACTAAAGACAACAAATATTCTTTAATTCTTTTCTGATTCTAAATATATTGTCATCTTTTATTATTCAATACTGTTTAAAATCCTGAGACCTTAAGAAACTGATGTGCCGTCAAATATTTCTGTAAATTCACTGAAGATAAAATATAACATTGATTTATTTTCAATTGTTTATTTTGAATAGTTTTGATAAATTTACAAGTACTTTAAAATGTGGAACAATATAAATAAAGAATAAGTGGTTGACCCTAAACTTTTGAATAGTGGTATAAATAAAAACTTCAAAATTATAAGAAATGAAATGAAACAAAAAAAATCGAAGAATAAAAACAACTGGACCAATTTATTCTAAGAAATATTTCTTTGAGTCTTTTTTCCACTACAAAACAAACAAACAAACAAAAGACGTTGACGTCTCGACATTAAAGTCATGAGTATCATGTATGACATCAATGATGTCGTGAGTGTCGTGTATGACGTCGATGATGTCGTGAGTGTCATGTGAGGTGTGTGCATCACTAATGAGCAGTTAATATTAAAGCATTAATGATTTGTGAAGGCATAACTAATCTCATTAAGAGCAGGAACGCTAGTCAACGGTTGTCACTGTGAGACACATGTCATCAGACAGATCCGTCTGATGTCGTGTGTGTGTGTTAAATGATTGGAGACCCGCTTGACTCCAGAACCAGAGAGATTACACTTCACTTAACATCATTTGACACTTCAACCGGTAATTGAAATATGTTTTGATTCATAAATTCAGAACTGTTTTTTATTTTCTTTTGGCTGGTAACTGCTGGTTATCATGATAAAAACTGCGTGTGTAAATATTATCACTCAATACTTCAAGCAGCTTCAGTGTAAATATTCAGACGTGAAGTGTCTTTCTTTCATATCGATTTGAGTTTTGCTGATTTTCTGTGTTCAGACAGAGTTTAGTCGTGTAAATTATCATTGAGGTAAGTGGCAAGGTGAAAGCTTATTGTATTTACGTCTGTCATGTTACAAAAACCTCGTGTCGTAGACACATTCCAGATGTTTATTGAAGTTTTTGTGTCCCTTTGGTGCGTTGAACAGATTTGCTGTTACAGATCAATATATGGGCAGACTTTCCTTTAGTTAACTCTTCAAATGAAGCGCGGCGGGTGTCAAAGGTTAACCGCTTTGACCTGCTTGAAAGTTTTGACGGGGACGGCATGTTTTTCATATGTGTAGGACGATAAACACTCATACTGTGACCTCTAGAAACACAAAACATCTAAGAAAGACTCGTCCTCACATCAAGACAATGCCAAGATTATGTCTACATCATCGATACACACTTAATGTTTGTTCATTTGTGGTTTAACCGTAGTAAAGGACGATTAGAAACCTTCTGTGAACATTTACATTACGTTTGGTAATTCTCTTCTGCGATCCGTCTCTCCCGGGCCTTTCTAGAAAGCCATCTCGCTTCTTGATAAGTGAGCAGAAACACAACACGACTGAAGCGGGCCGTGCTTTATAACGTTGCCTTTCATCCGCTTTCTTCTGCACCTGAAAGCTTTCTTCACACTGAAGTTTCCAGCACGCTGAATACTAATTTCTGTCTATTAAAAGCGTCCGCTATCATCGGCGTGCTCTCATTACAATGCCGGGCTCATGGGACCATTCTTAATTCCTTTATAGAGGAATTCAAGACCCTTTCACTTCAAAAAGTATAAATCATACTCCCAAATGAACGCAGAAGTGAGAGGATTCATACCAGGGGTCTCTGATGTGTCCCATCGGTTAACCGCAGACGAGTTGAGTTCCCAAAGCCGCTGAAATCCAGCCTCCAGAGAGACCACGAGTCTGTTCTTCAGAGCCGGATCTCCAGCGCAACCGCATAAACATATCTGTCCGTCAACTTTACATTTCAGATTTTAAACATTCTGTAACACGAATAAAGTCTTTAAAGAGACAACACTGTTATTTCCATTGTATGAACAAAATACAACTGAGACATTTCTCAAAATATGCCAGACTTTTTATTTTTGTGTGACCGATCCCTCAAAACAATGTCTTGTGCTTAACGTCACGTATTTACTAAAAAATGAATTTGACACTTACATTTCCACGGTTTGTTCATTTGTTTATGACCATTCTAGCTATCGCAGGACGTAACACAAAATACAAGAAAGTTTTATTCACAGTCATGACAGTTAACCATGGTTTAATTATAGTCACCAGAGTTTTTAGGATTTATTTGTTGTAAAAATCATAGTGACCATTTAACCGTGATATTTGTACTATAGTATGATAATAAATGGACACTTTTACTATAGTAAAACAATGATTAACTTAAGCGTGTAGTTGTTTGTCCATCTCCATGAGGTGATAAATATAAATGAATGCTCTTCATGGTAACGGTGAGATGGTGATGTCAGCAGTTAGTATATTGGTGTGAGTGGCCTATTGATTATTGATTTGCGTTCATTGATCGGCGTCTCAGGGGTGTCTAATCCGTTTTGATGCATTTGAATACCTTCATTTATCTTCACGTGTTCCTGCGGCTCACGCGCCTGCCGACTAATGAAAATAGATGCTCGTGTGAACGCGTGCGCCGCCTTTTTGATTTATTTTTTAATTGATATATCTGCTTCATGGGGTCGGCCGCCCAATGACAATTGACCGTGTTGACGATATCTGTGTATATTAACTGCCATATAAACATTTTCTGTTTTGTTTGTGACTAAATAAAGAATCACATTTATAGACGTTTAAAACTGTGTGACTTCATCAGAACTGCAGTAGCACTTTGTTTATGAATATATTTTAATATTATTAATCAAGAAAAGAAACATTAACATTTTGCTTTGACTTTATAACTCGTTAATACGAACTTCACAGAAGATGTCAATCAATCTCTGTTCTCCATGGATTCATATAAAGATAATATTAAGAACACAGTTCATACTGTCCCTTGAATAAAGATGTCATTTCTGTCTAGTTGCATCTATGTTGTTCAAATGTTTTACAAACCCACAAAAACACATTTAATCTTTTCACTATTTCATTATTTTGGCCGTGAAATGAAAGAAGTTTTCAGTAAGCGAGAGAAGGCCTGAGGTCTGCGGCTCTTCTGCAGTATTAGCCTTAAACGCGTGTGGGTTTTACTTTTAATACCGCTCTGGATAGAGGAGAGAGGAATAATGTGCCGTTTAAGCGTCCATCGATTTTGGAATTAAAAAGTTAGTTTGCAAAGATTTACTGTGAGGGTCGGCTCGCAGAGCTCTTTATCAGAGCCGCAAATGGGCGGTTATACGCTGTCCGACAGAGCCGCGATTGAGAGATCGATAGGCGTGTGATTTAGTAACTGGCCTACAGCTAATCAATAAGTATAAAAGTAAATGAAATATGCATTACGGGGATTTTATTAGAGGGGGTTAGTGCGCTGAGAATAACCGTCAGGCCATTTATTTTATACCTATTGATTGTACAACATAGAGACGCTGGCGTGACTCGCCTGAAGCCTTCTCACGTTCACACGCTGAGTATCGTGTGATTTATAGCCGTTCAGGTCGGGCCGTGTGCAGACGGATGAAGGGTTTATGTGGCCGTCGTGTTGACCCGATACACTAACTACACCGGGTTTATAATTCACACCTGATTTCAAGAATTCCTATAAATTTGTGATAGATGAAAAAAAGAACTATAAATGAAGTCCCGCCCCTAAACCTAAGCAGCAATGATGCTAAACATGCAAATCAGATCGTACCAATCAGACAAACCTCGTAAAAAATAGCTATGAATCATCTATTTATATATCTCATTTAGATATAAATAGTGTTGTTTTTATATAATTAAATCTTTGTTAATAATAATAATAATAATAATATTAATAATAATTAAATTTGTATTTATTTATATTTAGTTCACTTGTAAATAGATAAAGTACAAGCCTGGGTTATTAGTTTTTGTTGGTTGTTATCTGGCCAATTAGAGTGAAGTATTTCAAAATGGTAATAATACTTCAATCTGATTGGCCACACACACACACATCTGAACTATCATTAGCATAATATCAGATGATGACTGAATCCATACATCATAAACACAATGATGTCTGTGTGTGCAATACAGACATTTACAGTCTGACGAGAGGACGTCACTATTAGAAAGGACGCCAGTCATCGCTCGGACCAGACTGTCTGTCTCTCTTCATTTTCCTAAGTGTTCTGAGACCTTTTCAGATCTCAATGAGTTTGTCCACCTCCGCTCGCCGGGTCTCGGCTGTCCGCACCTCTTTCCTACGCCGGGTTTGTCATGTAAATAACAAATGCACTCAGTCTGGTGATTTACCGCGGGCCGCTGGCCTCTGATGTATATTAATATTGCCGAGCGTTGCGCTGTACTGGAGTCCATCATTCATTTGGATAAAAGAGGAGGAATTTCAAAACAGCCAATGCTGTACAATAGGGATACAGATTGCATCCATTTATTGTGCTGAGTGATGGAGCGGTTGCCCACCGTGTCCTTCACCTTCCCACGATGCCGTGCGTTTCTTCCCATAGAAACTAAAAAAAGAGACGACCTTTGACCCTAGACTTTCCCTGGGCTGATGGGATACAGGCGGGAGCGTACCCACCATAGAACACAGACACGGATTCAGCCGCTTTCGTAAAGGTACATTTCTTTATTACTGTTATTGTACATCTGTTAATGAAAACACACCACTGAAGGAATCTGCATATCCAGAGACTGCACCTTTAATGTATATATATACATATATATATATATATATATATATAGAGAGAGACATAGAGATAGAGAGACGGATAGAGAGAGAGAGATAGAGACAGAGGAGACAGATATAGAGAGATATCAGATATAGAGACAGAGAGAGACAGGAGAGACAGAGAGATATACATAGATATATATATATATCAGAGAGATCAGCATATAGATATCACATATATATATATAGACAGAGGAGAGACATCATAGATATAGAGATAGAGAGATACGGAGATATATATATATATACGGAGAGATATATATAGAGATATATATAGATATATATATATATATATATATATATATATATATATATATATATATATATAGAGAGAGAGAGAGAGAGAGAGAGAGACAGAGAGAGAGACAGAGAGAGAGACAGAGAGAGAGACACACAGAGAGAGAGAGAGAGAGAGAGAGAGAGAGAGATGGCTGGAGAGGGTTTGTATGTGTCGTTGTACCCAGCTGTGGGTTTTTATCTCTTTAACACTGACAGACATCGTGTTAAAGTTAGCTGTGAAAGAAGTCATCAGACAGCCTCTGTGTGTTTGGTCTGAACAAACGCTTCACTTTACAGCCTTAAATGAGTCTGTCAAGAACAAATCTCACCGTCACTAACCCAACACACATACACTTTACTGTGTGAAGCAGCTTCAGCGAACTGAGCAAGTGCATCATTTTCAACACAATAACACAGCTGATAATCCTAAACTTGTACTGATCACAAAAAGCATCATCAACACTGTTCAATGAATCAATATGGGACTAAATAAAGTCAGAAACATCAACACAATATCATGACCCTTTATAACTATCTTACGTTTCAGTTCATTATTTATTTGATATATTTATCTGTAAAATCATCTACCTGATCTGATGGTTTTAAAAAACAGGCTCAGCTCGTCAATATCACTTTTTGCTCAGCCATCCAATCACAGTGGAGGAGGGGCGGGACTAATTCCACACCAACCAATCAACACATCCCACTTGAACAACTGTATGTCTGTATATGTCGACTGAAAATACTTCTGTATCAGAGTATTTGTTTTTGTAGCAAATTATATGTCCGGACAACCATAATATTAATATTTGTTTATGAAACGTATTCTCTGCGATATTAGTTAGTAAAACATTCTTTCAGCAGATATTTGGTATCAGATATTTAATCGTCTGTCATTTTCAATCGTGTTAAAACTCTCTGGTGGACGCGCGGCCCAATCGAAAGTATTGCATTAACATGTGGAGATTATGGGTTCAATTTTTATAAAAAACACACCTACTGATCAATTTCTAATTCAGATCTGTCAAACGCATGAATGTCAATGTTAAATTTACACAGTAGTGCAGCTACAGTAGTAAAGTGCACTCACACAAGCCTACTAGCAAGGGCACATGAGGCAGTTGTTTAACTCTTTCCTCTCTTTCTCTGTTCATCAGTGTTTCTCTTTAATCTCCATCTCCCTCCCAGCGCTGACAGATCACTTGCATGTAAAGTTGTGGTGGTCCGTCCCACTCCTCATTAATGCCCGTGCCGGTGTGAGGGCCATATGGCAGCGCAAGACAAATAACGGCACCGCTCAGCCATCGCTTCTACTGACAGAAATGCAGCCTACCGCAGTATTTTGCCCTCGGTCGCCTCTCCTCACGCGTCCTTCAGAAGCCCACCGCCGACAGGGATCCACCACAATACTGTACATTCATAATAATCAATTTAGTTTTGTAATTAATAATAATAATAGTGCATGAAAATGCCTCTACGACCTGACAGATGTCAGTGAAATAGGTGTCTTCACACCTGTGTCTGTGTCAGCACTAGACCCTGAAACCAACCAATCAGAAGCCAGACAGGTGGATGAGGTCAGAGAAGAGTGTAACATGCATACGAGCATCCGAGTCGTGTATGTCATGACACTGATCCCTTCAAAAAAGAGCCATCGCGACTCAAATCATGTCTTTAGGTTTAGGTCGAACTGGATAATAGACACATTAGATCATTTTGTTAGAATCATTTTAATAATTTTGTCATGAATTCACACTCATCAACTTCATCTGAAACAAAAATACAAAATGTTTTTATAATTTGTATTAATACGTTTTTATATCAATGTTTTAATAACGTTTAGCAACGACGCTTATTTAACATTACTGCAAGACCATTTTTGGAGAGGTTTACATTTTGAAAAGTCCCTGTTATCTGTGATTAGAAATGATGTAAATAATAATCAAGCAAAGACTTTTCTATCTGGTTATTTTTGTGAGATGTTATTTTGACCGAGTCGTTGCAGGATCCTCTCCTGACCCGTCGAGTGGATTGCGCTGGCACACAAAGGGGGCTAATCATTAAACAGTCATTTAGTCTTGCTCTTTTAAGTATATGAATCAGCCGCCTCATTACTGTGAATGTGTAATTAGCTGATTAATAAACAGGGACGGGGCGGACGCTGGGAAGCGCTTCTGAAGTAATTGTCTCTGAAGGGCCCCGACACAAGGGCCCATTAAGACATAAAGAAGCTTTTATTCATCCCAAATCATTACTTTAGAAAACACGGCTCTCCGCGCAGGCCGTTGATGTATAATGGCCGGCTCTTCTTATAATCAGCTGCGATCGGCAGGTGTTTCGCTCGTTTAATGATCCCTAAACACAGAAAACTGTATTTAAAGCAATAGCTCACCCAATCAAATTGTTTTTGTTTAATGGTTTTAGTTTTATAAGCCCACCGTTTGACCTTTTGTTCCTACACGAAGGCCGTTTCTCTTATCGTTCTCAATGTGTAAACCTCAAACTGCAGTCTTGTGTTTGAAACGCACCTCGCGGTTAGTCATCATTCCCTCCAGAAATATTAATCAATGACGGCGCGGCAGGATCCGTATGGAGAGGAATTCATCTGGAAAGAGACACGGGCAGATATAAGAGGACGAGCGTGAGCGCCGTACCGTCTAATCCTGAGAGACAGCCGCGAGCTGTGATGTCACTTTCACTTCGGCCTTTAGTCCCTCAATGCGCCGCTCGTCTCAAGATGCCCGGATAACACAGATAAACTTCTGGAGTGATGGTCACGGACGGGCCGCACCGGAAGCTTTTCTTATTATTTCGATGAGGAACTGAGAGTGTCCGCTAGACTTCATAGACCTTGTGTAACGTGTGTTTTATTCATCTTTCACCAAAACCGTGAACCCTCAGTATAAAACTAGGAAATGGACATTTTTGACTTGCACCATTAGGCAACCACCTAGCAACAATCCACAACACGTTAGCAACCGGATCCCCAGCCTAGCAACTGAATTGTGACCAAACACCTTAGCAACTGCATAGCAGTTTTTGCAGTAATCTTTCATAGAAAATGGCTACAATATAGAAAATGTTATATATATATATGTAAGTCCACTATCAGCACATTAACCAATAAAGCAAAGCATGTTGGGATACATGATGACATCACCTCTTCAACCGCGGGATAGAGAACATTTGCTGTGTCGGAAATCGCCCCATATAGTGGACTATTTGGCATTCGCTATATAGGGGATGAGTGAACGAGTGAACAATTTGGACACAGCAATTGTTTCATCCAGAAATAAATGAATGAGTGAAATGCAGAGCGGTTGAATGATGCGTCGTCCAGCACATGCACTGGCTAACAGATGGAAATGCAAATGCAATCAGGCCGGATAATCACCCGTCAGATGAGCGTTTATCTCCCTGAGATTGTGTTGGAAAGAACATTCATTTCCTCATCCTCCAATAACAGCATTTTACTGTCAAGTTCAGTGATAACATTTTAAGATAAAGTCTTATTTTCAGAATGAAGAAGTATATTGAGTAGCATTTCATGAAAATAATGACAGTATTACTAGAAACAGGAAACTGATGTGGAGGATTTAGTTCAATCCCATTTCACCATAAAATTGAACCACAAACTAATCCTTCATCTTTTGACTGAAGTGTTCAAACACTGCATTATTTCATTCAATATTTTATTCCACTAACTTTGACTTTTTCTCTAAATATCAATATTATATTATAGATTGCACATTGTCTATATTGTATATTTGTATAGTATTCTTTTATTCTTGTTATCATCTGTGTCTGTCATTCTGTAACACTGTGGAGCTTCTGTCACTAAAACAAATTCCTCGTATGTGTAAACACACCTGACAATAAAGCTCATTCTCATTCTGATTATTATGTAATTATATAAAATATACAATTATTGTGTAAAATGTGTAATTCATTTTATTATTGGGCAACTTTATTTTTTAAATACAATTTTATTGATGCAAAAGGCCTGTAATGAAAAAGTGAAATTAGATTTTGACTTTTGTATGGTTTGTCATCTAATACAGCAACAGTATCATCTGACGCACAAACCAAAGACGAATCTAATTCTGTACTAACTAGTGTTTCATTATGTAGCTTTTTATATTATGAGTAATCAGTATGTAGCATTTAATGTGACACGTGACCTCATGCGGTCCAGCTGCTTCTCTTTGCTTCAGTCAAATGCATAAGATAAAGATTAGAATTGTCAGTCATTTATGAGATTGTCTGGACCTCCACATAGTGTTCTGATATTGGAATCCGGCGGGCCGGTGCTTTCACAAAACTGTATGTTAAACATTTACCTTTGGGCATTTAGCTGACGCTTTAATCCAGAGTGTCTTACAAATATTAGGAGACAGGAGACAGAAATTCAGAAATTCCTTTTCTATTTCACTTGCCTTCATGTCCATTCAATTTCAATTGTTTTTCTGTGTGTCTTGGTTCATAGTGACCACAAAACAGCAACTCTCACAACACTCGTGATGTCAAAGTCCACGACTTTCGTGTTCCACAGAAGAACAACAGTATGCTGATTATGAGGTGAATAAAAAAGGAGTGTTCCTTCAAACCCTGTACCCTGAATGTTTAGATGTTCTCTCAGCACATCAAAGAGATTTGTCCACTCGCTGTAATTAGTTGTTACCATGACGACTTCTCTCGGTAGAGCGACCCCACCCTCCCACCCATAAAGCGTTTGTCGTCCTCGATGGGCCGAAATGAATTTCCCGGCCGGGGCAGGAAGCGAGGAAAGGAGGGCGACTCGCGCCCGGTCAATCGGCCGAGATACGGCGGGCCGGTGCTGCTCATATTTCAACCTTGGTAAAGATTAGCTGTCAGGCCCAGAGGAGATGTATTGATCTGTTTTCCTTTTTTTCTGCCAGCAATCACCTGACAAAGGCAGTGAGGAGAACTTCCATGACTGATGCACGTTTCCAACCCCACCTACAGCACTGTACTCCACATACATACACTCTTATGTTCTTCTTTAGCTTCTGTTCTATCACTTCATGTGGTGCTTGGTAAAACAAACATGTTTCTGGATCCCATACCTGTACATAAAAATCTCAAGATAAAACTGGGACAGCTGTTTATTAATATGCATGCGTCACAGTAACAGCAGTGGTTAATAAACTGCACTTCAAGGAAAGCATGCATATCATTTATACTCGTCTGTTAATGTTTCATCACTAGTTTTAGAAGAAATGTTCAACTAAACTGAATTTATTTACATTTAGCTCTGCCAAGTGTATGTGCAGGTCGTGAGTATTTTGTTTCAAGTAAAATTTCATTTCACTTTTATTCACTGAAGTGTGTCAAGCCATTGTTACAGGTCCTTCTGAATCACACCAGAGATCTTCAGGATCCTGAGCAGAGTTACGCTGTGAGATGCTTTCTGCTTTCTCAGTTCTGCATGTAATGCTTTTAAATGCAGAACAGTGAGAGAATGTCATCATTTGAGTTGATCATACAGTCTGTGTGTGTGTGTCTGTGTGTGTGTGTGTGTGTGTCTGTGTGTGTGTGTGTGTGTCTGTGTGTGTGTATGTGTGTGTGTGTGATGATGTGTGATCTGATGTTGATCTATGTGTGTAATGTGTGTCTGATGATGATAATAATGTGTATGTGTGATGATGTATGATGATGTCTGTGTGTGTGTGTGTGTGTGTGATGTGTGTGTGATGTGTCTAATGTGTATGTGTGATATGTGTGTGTGTGATGTATTGATGTGTGTGTCTGTGTAGTATCTGTGTGTGTATTGTCTGTGATGATGTCTATGTATCTGTGATATCTATTGTCATGTGTGTGTGTGTATTGGTATGTGATCTTAATGTGTATGTGTGTGTCTGTGTGTGTGTGATGTGATGTCTGTGTGTGTGTGGTGATGAGTGTGTGTAATGATAACGGTATCTGTGTGTGTGTGTGTGTATTGATGATAATGTGTGTGTGTGTATGTGATGATGTCTATGTGATGTATCTGTGTCTGTATATGTGTATATGTGTCCTGATGATGTGTGATGATGTCTGTGTTGTGTGTATCTGTATGTGTGTATCTGATGTGTGTATCATGATGTGTGTGATGATGTCTATTGATATTGATCTCTGTAATGTGTATTGGCATGTGTGTATGATGATGATATGTGATGTCTGTGTGTGTGATATGTGTATGTGTATGATGTGTGTCTATATCTGTGTATCTGTGTGTGTCTATTGATAAATATCTGTGTGTGTCTGTGTGTCTGTGTGTAATATGATGATGATGATGTGTGTCTGTGTGTGTGTATGTCTGTGTGTCTGTGTATGTGTATGTAATGATGTGTGTGTAATATCTATGTGTGATGTCTGTGTGTATATGTGTAATCTGTGTGTATGTCTATGTGTGTGTGTCTGTGATGTAATATGTAATATGTGTGTATCCTGTAATGTCTATGTGTGTCTGATGATGTGTGTGTGTGTGATGTGTGTATCATGTGTAATATGTGTATGTCTAATATGATGTGTGTGTATGTCTGTGTGTGTGTGTGTATCATGTGTGTGTAATGTGTGTATGTCTATGTAGTGTGTCTGTGTGTATGTCTCAGTGATAATATGTCTATGTGTGTGTATGATGATGTAATATGTGATCTGTGTAATATCCTGATGATGATATGTCTGTATAATGATGATGTCTAATATGTATGTGATGTGTGTATATGTATATGTGTGATGATATTATGATGATAATGATACTTATTATCTGATGATGATCTGTGATGTATGTAATATTGAATGATGTATTGATGATGATGATAATATGATGATGTATGTATGTGTATGTGTCTATGTGTGATGATGATGACTCTATGTGATGATGATGATGTGTAATAATATCTATGTGTCATTAATGATCTATGATGATGTAATAATGATGATGATCTATGATGTATGTCTAATGATGATGATCTATGATGATCTAATGATCTGTGATGATGATGATGATGATAATAATGATAATGATGTATTGATATCTAATAATGATGTGTATGATGATATTGATGATATGTAATGTATATGTGATGATGTCTAATAATAATGTGATGATGTGATAATATAATTAATGATAATATGTAATGTATGATGATATGTGTGTGATGTCTGTATGTATGAATGTGTATGTGTAATGATGTCTATAATGATGATGTGTATGTCTAATAATAATAATGATAATGTGTGTAATGTGTAATAATCTCTATGTGAATGATGATGATGTGTGATATCTACATGATAATAATGATGATGTATTGTGTGTCTATTAATGTCTAATGAATATCTGATATGTGTATCTAATGATGTGTCTATTAATGTGTAATAATAATGATGTGTAATGTGTATCTGTGTGTGATGATGATGTGTGTATCTGATATTAATAATATGTGTATATGTATGATATGTGATGATGATGATAATGATCTAATGATGTCCTAATGATAATAATAATGATAATGATAATAATATGTAATGTAATGATATGTGTGTCTGATGTATAATTGTGTCTATGTGTGTGTCTAATATGTGTGTCTGTGTGTGTCTGATAATACTAATGATGTCTAATAATGATGTGTGTGTATGTGTCTAATGATGATGTGTGATATGTGTAATGTGATGATAATGTATGTAATGTGATATGATGTATATGTGATTATATCTAATGATGATAATAATGTGTGTATGTGTAATGATGTGTGATATGTATGTGTCCTGATGTGTGTGTGTGTGATGATAATGATGATAATATCTATGTATCTGATGATATGATAATGATGATAATAATATTAATGTCTGTGTGTGTGATGATAATGATGTGATATGTGATGATGTCTAATGATGATGTGTCTGTCTAATAATGATGATGTGTGTAATGATGATGATAATAATGTCTGTGTAATGTGTGATGATGTGATGTATGATAATGATGATGTGTGTGATGATGATCGATGTGATGATGATGTGTGATGTGTGATGATATGTATGTGTGTGTGTGTGTGTGATGTGTGTGTAATGTGTGTGTGTAATAATGTGATGTGTGTAATAATGTATGATGATGTGTATCTGTATGTAATGTGATGTGTATGATGTCTGATGTGATGTGTGTGTGTGTAATGATGTCTAATAATGATGTGTGTGTGTGTGTGTGTGTGATGTGTGTGTGTGTGATGATGTATGATGATGATAATAATGTGTATGTATGTGTGTAATGTGTATGATAATGTCACAGTGATGATGATCTCTAATAATAATGTGTGTGTATGTGTGTATGATGTCTGTAATGATGTGTATGTGTGTGATGATAATGTGCGTGTAAATGTGATGTGTGATGCATGTGTGTCTAATATTGTCTAATGTGTGTGTGTATGTGATATGTGTGTGTGTGTGTATGTGTCTCTATGTGTATGTGTGATGTGTGTGTGTGTGTGTGTGATATGTGTGTGTGTCTATGTGTGTGTGTGTGTGTGTGTCTCTAATGTGTGTGTGTGTGTATGTGTGTGTATGTGTGTGTGATGTGTGTGTGTGTGTGATATGTGTATATATGTGTGTGTGTGTATGTGTCTCTAATGTGTGTGTGTGTGTGTGATGTGTATGTAATGTGTGTGTGTGTGTGTCTAATGTGTATGTGTGTGTCTCTGTGTGTGTGTGTGTGTGTGTGTGTGTGTATGTGTGTGTCTGTGTGTAATGTGTGTGTGTAATATGTGTGTGTGTGTGTGTGTGTAATGTGTGTGTGTGTGTAATGTCTCTGTGTGTGTGTATGTGTGTGTGCATGTGTGTGTGTGTGTGTATGTGTGTGTGTGTGTGTGTAATGTATGTGTGTGTGTGTGTGTGTGTGTGTGCGTGTGTGTGTGTGTGTGTGTCTGTGTGTGTGTGTGTGTGTGTGTGTGTGTGTGTGTGTGTGTGTGTGTGTGTGATGAGGGGAATAGTCACAGTGTAACAGGGTTGATCGTACCGTTTGTTTGGGAGAATGTCAGATTGTAACAGAGAGGATTGTACTGTACAGTGTGTGTAACAGGGTTGATCGTACAGTGTGCGGGAAAGAAAATGTCAGCGATTTCTCAGGAATTCATAAAGCATTTTAAGAAAAAACTAGCTAGAGTTTCAGCAGCACAACTTTAATAACAAAAGACATAAGCATGCACATTGGTTAATATCGGGGTGGTAAATGAACATTTTTTCCCACCAGCCTCAGTTGCTGATGAATGATCAAATTGACCAGCCTCAAGATTTTGTTATGTTCTACTTTTACTCCTACATGATTGAATCTATGTGAGGGTAAATTCTCTCAGTAAGTCAAGGGGACACACGAATGAGAGGTGATGAGATCTTCCTGAAACTCCTCCTGCTCTTAAATGTGTGATTCCTCATGTCACGCTCCTGTAGATCAGAACATTTGAATCTAAAGTCCAACTCTCATAACTCATAACAGCACTGAACACATCAGTCGAGCTCCTGCACTGAAGCAGAGGACCGACTCGGGATATTTAGCCTGAAGTCAATCACGAGCCGCTCTCACTGTTAATCTAACAGGCCGGAAACACTAAAGATGCCTGCTGCCAGATGATTCTCTCTCCAGCATTACAAATCACACCTTCAGCTGTCCGTCTTTCCATCTGTATATCTGTATCCACCCCAGCAGATGATTGATGGAGAGACGGAGGGGAAAAATCGATGCTTTCCTGCACTGGACGTCTGCTCACCGTGTCATGTTTAGGGACATCCGGGAGAAAGAGACATGATGTGGTGAAGCTGTGATTCATGGCCGTATGTTTCTCGTCTCTCTCTCTCCAGCTCTGAGGATCTTGTTGTCTTTGAGGACGGTGCGGATTTCCTCTTCTTCTGTTCGCGTGAATATGACTTTCACCCCTATTTGTCGTGTTTATGGTTAATTTTACGCTTACACAGTGCCGGTCACACCTGATGTCACTCATCTTTTCTTCAATCAGCGACTCGCTGCCCGACTCATTTCATCATGTTT
>CM032805.1:365000-405000 GCA_019155185.1 Beaufortia kweichowensis | reverse complement strand
AAACAAGAAATCACATCATATGACCCATTAAAGAAAGTCTGTGTTAGAAATGACTTCGTTTTGTTGAAATTTGTATGAAAATATATGTATTGAAAAGTGTTTATCGCGTGTTAATATTGTTTATTTTTGTGAAGTATTTCTCTTTGCTAACTAAAGAAGGGAGATTTTGTGTTCAAGCAGCTTTGTTAAAAGCTTTGTTTTATTATTGCTTATTGAATCACTAGTTGCTTTGGCATTTATTTATTGATATGATTTGTTTACATTTTTGTATTAAGAAATACAATAATATATATCACAATAATGTTTTATATAATAATTGATTTGACTAAACTTGTCCATGTTTGACTCTGTTAAAGAGTTTCAGGTTGATACAAATATATACAGTGTAATTAGTGAGTAATTCAAAACCACATTAATGATGTAATTAGTAATTGATTACTTTTTCGAAGTAACTTACCCGAGACATTTTCAAGGTGTTAGTTTGAGTGTTTTGGCCATCGTCTTGTTTCTTTTGTAAGATCTCTCAGCTAACATGCTTTATAGTTGATTTATGGATTTCACAAACACTGTAGCCATACATAAAGCTGTAAACTTCAGCCGTGAATCGACGCAGATCAACATTGCAGCATCTCTTTCAGATTGTTCACAGATGTGCCGAATGTTTTGTCGGAGAAAAGATGAACCTTTTTATGGGGCGATAGAGAAGCGTATTGTATCCTAAAGAAACTCCACACATCAAAGCGTAATGAGAGTATTATTGCTTTCTTTCTGAGTTGTTGTAATCATGAGCTCATTAATCTAATTTCTCGTTCCCGGGATTGAACGCTGTGCGCTGCACTTACTTTATAAGCCTGATAAATCTGCAGGCCGCCGTCAGAGAAAATCGAATCTGTCACGCGTCGACTCGACGTCGGTTCACCTGATGCTTGTTAATGATGATGTCGGAGGGCACGGGAGGGGGCTCTCGCCTCTCCGCCGCTTTGTTTGCCTTCACCCACACCTGATGCACAATTCATTAATTGCCTCCAATTAGCCGGACGCTCGGCCGCGCCAGGTGAGTATCTTAAAGAGAATTATGGGACATTAAAAAGCAGGGAGGGACTACATTAAAACTGACCTTTTCCTCCAAATTACTGATATTTGAGAGGTAATTTTGAATTCAATGAAAAGCAGGAGCCTTTTTAGTCGTGGCGTTAAAAGCCAGCGCTCTTCTGCCAGGAGGTCATTAATTATCATCTCGTTTTATAAATTAAATGAAGATGTCAGGCCTTGATTCACCACACATTTTAATCTACTATCCTCATGGCAGATTATCCATAATGATCTTGAAATCTTTTAAGATAAAGTACAGATGATAGCTCAAAGCTTTTGATGAAATGTGAATAAGACAATCCAACTAACCAAATAATCATGTTTTGTTAGACAACAAAATAAATTTGACTCTATAGATTTGTCATGTTTATCATTTTGTGTCGGTTGTCCTCTCGACTGTTTTTCTGCGAGACATCTGTGCATCTCCACCAGCACGCATTTATTTATCCGTTATGTTTCCGTGTGCCGTTTGACGAATGAGTGACAGGTTGACACCTCATTCGGCAAGATTAATAGAACGACACAATATTTACGTCGCCGAGACAGCCAATTATCCCTCCATCTATCACCCAGATTATCTTCCTGATTGAAAACTACTCGTCCATGTAATCAGAATTATTTGAAATTAGCAGGAAATTTACGGCGTCGTGTGTCATTTTTTTCCTGGCTGGTGGTAAATTAGAAATATTAGATACATAAAAGGAATGCTGCAAGAGATCTAGTCTACAGAATATAACAGAGAATGTCATTTATGATGTTGTTTCGTCTGGAATGAAAATGAAAAAGTTGCCTCTCTGAAAACACATGCAATGTTACATCTATTCTTGAATCGTATAGATTTTGATCTTTAAATCATCCATGAATTTGATCTTTACAGCATACTGATAAAAATGAACGAAAGAACGAAATGCGGCTGCTAAATTTATTATAGAGTTTTTATTATATAGATATAGATATATTAATATAGAGTTTTTATTATAGTATAGTCAAACTCTACTCTCCAATACGTCTCTTAAATGAATTGAACAGATTCATTTGTACAATCTTTTATAATGTGATTTGAATCGTGACGTTTTATCCGTTTAGTTGCTCCAGCATTGAAAAGCTTTTGCCGTTAAGTGTTGCTTGCTTTTAAAAATAGCTAAATTTGTCACATGTAAGCATGTCTGTGTGGTTCAATATCATTGCCAGAGACTGTAAATAGGATTAGCTCATCCCAATATAGTGCTTGCACAAATAGTTGGTTTATTTTTATCTTCTTAATAGGGAGCTTGACTCCTAAAGGGTGCCAAAATTATCCTGTGGATCGCTGACGATGAGAAATGAAAGGTCTCTAACAGTTATTATAAGCGATCTGTCTGCATTGTGCCATAACCTGAATGCTGCGCTTGCCATAGCGGTGGGATGACCTCACAGAGAGAGAGACAGAGAGAGAGAGAGAGAGAGAGAGAGAGAGAGAGAGAGAGAGAGAGAGAGAGAGAGAGAGAGAGAGAGAGAGAGAGAGAGAGAGAAAAAGAGAGAGAGATGCACAGCTTTTCAGGAATCATGTGCTCAGCTGACTAACAGTGTTCTCCCGCTTGGAAAAACAATACATTTTTTCCAAAACAAATTTTATGAGCGACAAATAAAATCTGATGTTTTTAATGAAAAAAAAAAACATTTACATCAAATTACAATCTACTTACATTTTAAAATTGAATTACATATGAGGTAGAAGGTGGACAAAAATGAAACATATATGTTTGTGTTGTATATATTTACTATTGTTCGTTTTCCAGTCGACAGCTCACTGAATCATTATATACATGTGGATATTGTATGTGAATATTTAAGTGCATTGTTATTCCTCTCCACTCACCCCAGAGACCAAATTAACAGTTTAGCCACACGCGTGTCTTTGCCCTCCTCATGCCCTGACAGACATTTGTATTCTGACCGTCCATGTATCTGCGGCGCGTGTTGTGTGTGAGAGACGCTGCAGAAATATTGCATATGTAAATAGCGGCCCATCGAGAGAGCTGCTGACTGAAGACTTCCTGCTGCGCGCGCCTCAGACTTCCTGCTGCGCCCGCCACTGCGAGGTTGCGACCCGTAACGCGCAGCACATCGTGTTTCTGACCAGCTGTCTGTCCAGCGAGTCACAAACAGAGCGGGAGATCTCCACGAGGCTCTTCACTTGTTGCTGATCAACTTCGCTCGAGACAGAAACGGCTTTACAGAAACTCATTAGCATGTGAAAGTAAACATATGATGGAGGAATATTATGCATACAGTTGGTAGATGAGAATGACAATATTCTGAATAAATTTGTTAGGAAGTCCAACGCAATATAAATATATTCAAGTATTTGAAGTAATAACGAAGGTCGTTTCGTACGTTTACTTTTAGTCTTATACATAGACTGGAAGAAAAAAAGGTGATACATATAGATAAGGTGTTGACAAAAAGACCATTCAAGATTCGCTTTATAGTCAACCTGAAGCACAACAGCTAAATAAAGTTTATAAAACAATACATCACTGTTTGTATAACTCTGAAGGGTGCAGGAACCAATTAATCAAAATCAAACGACTCCAGTTTGAATTGACTGTTACATTTAATTACAGCACACAACATTTTTCACCTTTAATGTGCTTTTGTTGCCTAGTGGTTAGAGAGTTGGACTTGTGACCAGAAGGTCAACGGTTTGAATCCCAGTACTAGGGATGCAGTGATTAACTGGTTTTACGATTGTCCATGATGTAAAACGTCACAGTAAATTAATCGTAAAGGCTCTGTTAAACCGTGCGTTTCTGATGCACAGAACGAAACTGTTGCAACCTGCAAAAAACAAAAACAAAGTTACACCAGCTTGAAGTGCCGTGCTATTCCCATACACAGAGGCAACAACACACTAGATTACTTATGGCAGAGGGACAAAACAGCGAAGCTCTATTTCTCTATTTCTACTTCTAGGTAAAGCCTGAAAGTTGCCATATAAAAAAGTAAAAGTTGCTGCTAAAGGAGCGAATACATCAAATATAATGCAACACGCAACGTTTGCCCCGCCTGAATGTTAGCTTTCCTAGGTTAATATGCCAGGGGTAAACCACTGATAATAAAGAATGGGATTGCAGAATCACCTGCAATAACTGTACCAACAAAATCTATAATCGTTGCATCTCTACCCAGTACCAGCGGAAACCAACTGAGTAGTCCTTGAGCAAAACACTCAGTGTGCCACTGTCCACTTGTTAATCGCTTTGGATAAAAGCGTCTGCTAAACGAATAAATGTCAGACATAAAAAACTTACGAATTCCCCTCTTTTCTAATATTCGTAAATGTTTGTAAGATTCAAACATCGTACAATAGTGATGAATTCCCGTAAGAGCTTTATTGTTGTAATACAAACTACTTTTATAAAACATTCATTTTTGGCCCTTCTTGCAGTCGTTGTCATTTTAAAAAACTGCGTGAAGTTTCTTCAAAATCTCTCCTTTCGAGCTCCACATTCAAAAACTAGAGCAAACAGGTGTGGAACGACACGAGGGTGAGGACATAATGACAGCATTTGAATTTTCTCTTTAATCCGAAGCTGTGTACCAGGCCGGCGTCGCACGGCGAGCGATGGTTGCGGTGTGCGGGTCTAGTTCAGAGAGAGACGCTGCGGGGCATTTCTGTGGTTTTCATCTCCTTGCCTGGGGAACCTCAGCGGGTCGCAGTCTCATTTCCTCATCAAACACTCCACGAGTGATTCGGAATATTTATGAGGGTCCCAATTTAAGTTAAACATTTAACAAAAAGAAAGCAATTGAAATTATACAGCAGAAAGAGTTAAGCTCCCCGCGGGGGACTGAAGGAAAATTTGAACTAGTAACACTCAGGTTGAATTAAAGTGAATTGAAGCGTTGAGTCCTGTAATCTTTAAATGCAGAGCGAGAAAGGACATTACCCAGTCAATACCAGCATATGTTTAGATGGACGTGACATGTAAATTGTGAAATGCCAAGCCAAAGCGTTGGGGTGTTAAATACTCGCAGTGCTTTGCGGAGGCTTAGCCGTGTCAGAGAAAGGTTGCGGTTTGTAAGGATAAGTACAAGCGCTTTGTTGCGATTATCCCAGTTCGATCTTTGTTATTGGCCACCCTTGAGGATCAGAGCGGTAAGCGCTTCGAGAGGGTCACCGTATCACTCCAGCCCGTCTTCCCTGAGGATTTCTCCTCCGCGTCTGTGAATCGGGAGGAGCGGTTTGATCAGCGGCACGATAGAAGATGTACGACTAGATTTAAGGGTCTCTGAATCATAATGGAGGAACTGTAGAGTTGTATGATAGAGGGTCCAGTCTACAGGATTATACTTTTATCAGTGCATGCATTTGTAATAGTGACCAGAAGATCATGATGTGGATTTATTGTTCATGATGATACATACCGTAAGATGAGAAATAAGAAATGAATTTCCTTTGCTCTGTCCAAAAAAATTTAAATAAAAGTTGAATCTAATCTAAAGATGTGTCTAGAATCAGAGACTGTACTAGAACATAAATCATTATTAAGCTCTGTTAGGATAATGCTGCTCTTCACTGGACGAACACAACAGTTGGCTTTAATTAACATAGAAAATGTACATCATTTGACCCAATCATAGATCATTTTAGCCCCAAATGCCAAATCTCATGGTTGGATCAAACTTTTCTAGGTTAATGTAACTCAGCAGTTGGGTTTGTCCTTTCTTGACCCAACCACAGGCTGAAAATAAACCAACATTTTTGACCCAACCAGCATTTTGGCCGATAACAACTCAGCGTATGTTCATTTAGAACCCAACGGTTGGGTTTGTCCCTTTTTGACCCAACCATGCGTTACGAATAGCCTGGCTGTCTTTTGAGTGTATGCTACATACACATGTGTAACTTATGTAGGACCATTAGAAGTGCCATATAGCACTGTAACCACTCCAAAGAACCGCTGAAGAACCATACAGGTGTTCAACTGGTTCTTTATACGCTAGCTAACCCTCTATTTGACGAACCACTTTCAGTGGTTCCCCTATGATTACGAGTAAAGAATCACTTTTAGTGCTATTTAGAGAGTAAAAGTTTTAACCTAGCTTGATTAGTTAAAATAATGTAAAAACAGCTGAAATGACTTGTAAAGTCAAGTTGATTGCTAATAAAAATGTAAGTGAAGGCAGCAAAGAATTAGATTTTGGTCAAATAAAAAAATAAAGACAGTGATATGACATTAAAAGATAAACTGATTTGTCCCACATGGAAAAGAATAGTCTATTATTGGTGAGGACATTTCAAGTGTGGTGAGAAGATGTTTACACAAATATAATATTAAGCCAAACTTTTGTTAAGAATAAAGAAATCACCCTAAACTCCTGTGACAGCAAGATTCACCTGGTATTGTGTGTTGAGCTTCAGGGTTAGATTGATGTTTTACAGCCTCCGGGTATCATATGTTGTGTTCTGTATCTGTGTGTTTATCTTTGTATGCATGTCAGCGACACACACCAAAACAAGTTTTCTCCTGGGACACTCACTGGGACACTCACTGGGACACTCACTGGGACACTCACTGGGACACTGGGACACTCGCTGGGACACTCGCTGGGACACTCCTGGGACACTCACTGGGACACTCCTGGGACACTCGCTGGGACACTCGCTGGGACACTCGCTGGGACACTCCTGGGACACTCCTGGGACACTCCTGGGACACTCGCTGGGACACTCACTGGGACACTCACTGGGACACTCGCTGGGACACTCCTGGGACACTCACTGGGACACTCGCTGGGACACTCCTGGGACACTCCTGGGACACTCCTGGGACACTCGCTGGGACACTCGCTGGGACACTCACTGGGACACTCACTGGGACACTCACTGGGACACTCACTGGGACACTCGCTGGGACACTCGCTGGGACACTCCTGGGACACTCACTGGGACACTCCTGGGACACTCAGCTGGGACACTTTCGCTGGGACACTCAGCTGGGACACTCCTGGGACACTCCTGGGACACTCCTGGGACACTCGCTGGGACACTCACTGGGACACTCACTGGGACACTTCGCTGGGACACTCCTGGGACACTCACTGGGACACTCGCTGGGACACTCGCTGGGACACTCCTGGGACACTCCTGGGACACTCGCTGGGACACTCGCTGGGACACTCGCTGGGACACTCACTGGGACACTCACTGGGACACTTGCTGGGACACTCACTGGGACACTTGCTGGGACACTTGCTGGGACATTCTACATTTAACTATAACATATACATTCTAACTGCATGTTATGATATTATTTTTCATTTTCTTGTACATTGCAATCTTAAGTTTCCAATACCAACAATATCACGTTGATGGGAACATTATAACATTGTAAAAGTTAATAACCCTGTGTCAGTAACTCTTATTAACAGTGATGTTTAACATCAGACTGATACTCTACACATTATAACGATTCTAAATAGACCACTGTCAGAAAAATTAATGTCATTTACAATGTCATTACCCAGAACCGCTAACCTTTAATTACTTACTGTAAATTAAATCTGGTAAACATTACGCACATTATCTTATTGTAAATAAATTTCTTCAATTGACAATGGATACATTTTGACAATTCACCATAGTATTTATTTCAGTCTAGTTCCATTAATGTACATTATATAGAGAACAACTTGCAAAAATACCATGTATTCTTATGCATTTTAACATCTTTATGTCTGTTACTTATTTTTATTGGCATTATTTCTTTTTAATTATAGTGTATGTAAAGCTGCTATGCACCAACGAAAATAGTGAAAAGCGCTATATAAATAAAAGTGTCTTGAACCTGATGATTTTATTTAAAACCTGAAGACAGCCGTCCAAGACATCCGCTGGTGTTTTTAGATCTGTGTTTATCTACACTATGTGTTTGGAGCACAGATCGATACGGCAGGGTGACTCGATCGCCCGCTGACCTCTGGGTGGGCGCCACTATAGTCCGCTCGTTGGCAGGACCGTCGGAGTGGCACAGATGTCTTTTTAAAGCAATAGACCTGCAATTAGCTGACACAGCGAGCATGTTCTGCAAGCTGTCCTGTTCTCAGCTGTGGGCGGATGGGCCGAAATGAGAATGGAAGTATTGATCCTTCAGCTTGAGAATGATGCACCATGGACTATTTTGGGGGCAGAGGGGAATTCGTTACGCTGCGTGACGTAGTCGAGCTCTTTAAAATATTGGCACCGAAGCAAAATGGCTGCCACGTCCGATGACCTCTGTACTGCCAGAAATACATCAAACCAAACCCGAGCGGTCATCTGAAGACCATCAGAGTCAGCTGGAGCTATATATATAACTCCCAGTCAATGGGAATGATAATCCAGTTGAACACATTTCACCCGGTGACCTATTAACATCATCTGACATTCAAAAAATTCAAATGACTTTAGACATTTAGCAGATGCTTTTATCCAAACTGATGAAACAATGAAGCGATACATCATAGTCAGACAACAGTAATACAAGAAGTGCTTCAGCAAGTTTCACAAAGTTCGATTTCATCGATTTAATAGAGAAAAGCAGTTAACATGTTCCTGTATTCACATGAAGATTAATGAAAATGAAAATTATTCCACCAGCAAGGGAATTATTTACTTGAGAAAAATGCCCTCATTTATTTATTTAAACCAGCTAAAACTGGACTCAGATCAGTAAAAAGAATGAAGTTTAAATTAAGTTAAAAGAATGAGACTTGCATGTGAAATAAATAAAGAATGGGCTATTTCCTGTCATGTGACATTCAAACACATATATACACATGGTAAGAAGAATAAAATGAAATGAATATAAATAGAATGATTATTATACTGAGTGGTAAAAACGTGTTTAATAAACGTTTGCTTGATAAAGGGGTGTGTTTTAGGAGTTTTAGGAGTTTTAGATTATTTTCACAAATGACATTTTCAGTATTATAACGCAAAAATTACTTTCAGTCTCTTTACAGATATATATGATTGTGTATGTACATCACTGTAAATCATATCTGATAATAATAGAAAACCTTGTTGAAATGTTTATGAAAATGAAAGAGTTTGTTTGTTTCTTTTGAGCGAGTGAAATATGACCTGAAGACGTCTTCATGACATTTACCCTGTTAAAGTCAATTTGATGAAGAATCGACAGCATCGACAACAGCCGTTTCATTAAAAATCAATCAGAAAAATCCATAATAAACTATATGATCCATACTGTCAAATGGTATAAAAGACATACATTTGTCTTTATTCAATTACTGTCAAATCAGCAGGATCAGTGAAGTTTGTTTCTACATATTTGAAAAGAAAGACATTATATTTATATTATTTATAGCTTTAGTGGTTTATTCAATATTAAAGCATCAGCAGCAGCAGTATCGCACGCCTCGGGCTCTCTACACGTGGCTGCTCACGGCAGACATTAAGCGGTTAATGTTGAACTAGTTTAGTGATATCACATGCTGGGTTATTGAGCAAATCCTCCTCAGCGTGGATGGTTGAGCTTTAGATGTGTATCTGCGGCAGTGTAAACTCATTCATAGACCTTCTCGGTCTTAAACAAACATTGAGAAATCAGTCACGGGATTATGAATACATTCCAGAAAGAGACTTTCCACATTAGCATCGCTTTAGAGCACCTTAATGACAGCGGACGCATGTTGATGAAACGAGCTGATAGAAGGACCACGAGGAAAGGTCAGACTTATGTCGAGATTCATGGAACCGGTGACCAGATGATTTTGAATAAAAACTTCAGACATGAGCGCTTTTTGCAGTTTTACATTCTTGCATTTGACAGATGCTTTCATCCAAATTGACTTACAATGTGTTCCATCTTTACATCATATTAATCTTTGGCACCACTAATACAAAAATGACCATTCTCTAATATCATTTATTCAATCTCATGTGCTTTTTTATGAGAAATGTCTTGGTGGTTTTGTGTTGATATAATGGAAGTCAATGAGGGTCAATGTTGTTTAATTATCAACATTCTTCAAAATATAATCTTTTGTGTTCTGAGGAATAAAGAAAGTCATACAGGATTGACATGAGGATGAATAAATGATAAGAGAGGTTTTAATTTGGGCTGAACTTTGCCTTTAATAATTTGTGTCATTTGACAAAGATATTTAAGAAGAACTGACATGTGGGGTTTTTTTTTAGAACTGACATGTTTGCAAATCTATTTTCTGCAGTATCTCTCTCTCCAAACCTCGGTCTCGCTGAAACGACATGCTTTTTAATCAGACGCTGCGTAAAACGTCCACGTGAATGGCAATCACGGAACCCCGGCCACGCTCACGCCGTGCAGTCCATTAGCAAAGCAGACAGAAGATGGTCTCTAAAAGAACCGTTAGTGCCGCACACCCGGAGACCAAACGCTTGTTTGGATGGATCAGACCCGCTGGCCCGGATGAATGTTTAACCCACGGTGAAATCTGAACGCGGCCGCGGTTACAGGAGAAATTACAGGCGAGGAGAGGGGCTAATAACTGTTATTAACCCCGTACGGACGTCGCCACGGAGGAAACGCCACGGTAACGAGGTCCCGCTGTCAGAGTCGTGAGGTGCGACGCGCCCCCTAGGAGAAGCTAACTTATTAAAATAATGAATTAGCCCACCAGATTACTGGAGCCTGCGGCAAAGGCAATTATCCCTCTCCAAATCCCCGGCCGGGGCTCCCCGACGCTGCCATAAAACAAGCGCTCGCAAAGAGCGACAACAGAAAGGCCCGTTGCAATGAAAAGGCTGTTAATTAGGATCTCTCCCACTGCGGGCGGCCCTTTACTGCCGACACAACACCAGACCGCCACCAAGAGAGAAGAGACGCTGTCTGAAACTGTCGGAAGTGGTGAGGAGAAACCGTGCCAGGACATCAAATAGGAATAAAACATATCAAAAATACTGCAAGTTTTTTCTCTCTCTCTAACAAAATTACAAACCGATAACGAATTTGAATTCAGAAACAAAATCTCACAACCGTGATATCGAACATTTACATTACACGCAAACAAAAGCACTGCCCGAACCATCTGACGTATAACATGAAAGTACCGCGAAAACGATGCTTTCGAATCGCTCTCGAGGTACTTGGATGTCGAGCGTAATGGGTCGACGCAGCTCCACCTGTAGTGTTCAGACTCCCTGTGAAGCACAATCAAACCCTTAGCGTTTATCCCTCTCACACATTAAACAGACATGGACAGGAATATTAAAGAGTTCTCTTACGGTCGGCAGGGGAACGTTCTTTTATAATCAGCAGCGATTCGGTTCTGTGTGTTTAACACACGGACAAACTCTCTTCCGAATATCTTAAAGATTCTGACTGACAGAAGAAGATGTGTGCTCTTAAAGATGTGTTTAACAACTTACAGGTGTAAACATTGCTCTCCTAAATCCCTGTCACCTCAAACCATCTTCAGTGACAGATAATAACAGAATTCCACTCTTAATGGATGAATTGTTGCTTGTTATTACAAATCTTCAGATGACAAACATTTGCATAATTCGTCATAACTTGTGTGATTATTTGAAATCTAAGTCTAAATCTTTCTTTTCCTCCATTATAAAATGTTGTTGACATACTGTACAGGTATCTGTGGCATTTACCTGATGATATTTCAATTAAACATTGTAAACACGACTGCATTTATTTGAGTAATATTCAGTCCGATCAGTCCGTGTTATTTCATGTGCGATTAAAGCTAATAAATGATGATGTTTTGCAGTGAAATGATGCAAATCATTAAAATGAGGCAAATTCTCAGCGTAGACACGCACGAGCTGCGATCACATCAATCTCAATCGCCGTCATAGACGAGTAAATTAAAAAGTAAAGAAAGTCATTTTGGACCCAATGGAAGTTTTCCTTAATACATTTAGTCTGATATTAAGAAAGAAATGAAGTCCTGGATCATGGCGTTGATAGATCTGAAGTCAACACACACAAACACTGTGGGATTGAGTTTTACTGACCCTTCTGGTCATGGAGCAAAAGTCCTGATTCTGGTTCAGAGTGTTTGTTGTGGAGGATACAGTAGATGTTCTGTCATACTGTACTGTTACTGTACACATCAGACTGCAGGACACTTAACTAACACTGTAACCGATCAATCATTCAGTATATACACAAATGTCTCGTGCATTCAATTCTGTTCACCAGCTGCTTTCCATTGGCAGGTGTGTTGCATGTTAATGTGCCGCTGATGGAAACTCAAGCACCACATTACAGTGTGAAGGTTGTTTATTAACCGTTTATTAAAAACATGTTTCTGCTTTTGAGAGAGACAGAGAGAGAGAGAGAGAGAGAGAGAGAGAGAGAGAGAGAGAGAGAGAGAGAGAGAGAGAGGAGGGGGTGAGGTAAAAAGTGCACTGCAATCATTTATATTGGTAAGTTTCTTTCGGTTTGGTGACCAGAGTAAAACAGTGAAGGTCACACACTCACAGTCTCTCGCTCTCTCTCTCTCTCTCTCTCTCTCTCTCTCTCTCTCTCTCTCTCTCTCTCTCTCTCTCTCTCTCTCTCTCTGTCTCTCTCTCTCTCTCTCTCTCTCTCTCTCTCTCTCTCTCTCTCTTTCTTTCTCTGTCTCTCTGAGTCTCTGTCTCTCTCTGAATCTCTCTCTCTCTCTCTCTCTCTCTCTCTCTCTCTCTCTCTCTCTCTCTCTCTCTCTCTCTTTCTGTCTCTCTCTCTCTCTCTGTCTCTCTCTCTCTCTCTCTCTCTCTCTCTCTCTCTCTCTCTCTCTCTCTCTCTCTCTCTCTCTCTCTCTCTCTCTCTCTGTCTCTCTCTCTCTCTCTCTGTCTGTCTCTCTGTCTCTCTCTCTCTCTCTCTCTCTCTCTCTCTCTCTCTCTCTCTCTCTCTCTCTCTCTCTCTCTCTCTCTCTCTCTCTCTCTCTCTCTCTCTCTCTCTCTCTCTCTCTCTCTCTCTGTCTCTCTCTCTCTCTCTCTCTCTCTCTTTTTTTCTCTGAAATGATCTTTTCCTCTGTAGACGTGTTGTGATGTTTTCATCAGAGATGTTTGTGTGGTTTGGGATCTCATATATTCACTCATTCTTTGTGCTGTGTTAATATTCCTGAAACATTCTGGTTTGGTCTCGTTCTAAACCTTTTCTAAACTTCTGCATCAGTCACAAAAATCTAAACCCTGTCATTAATTACTCACCATCATGTCATTCCAAAAGCACGTTGTCTTACTTTTCCTTGGGAAACAAAATCTTTTAGTGGCGAGTGTTTAAACTAAAAGCAGGTGGAACAATGTGTGTGTTTCTCTCAGCAAACAGATGAAGGGTCCTGACGTGGCCACAGGGTCTTCTGTTGAGGAGCCTCTGATAGCAGATATGAGTGATCAATAAAAGGTGCTTTGCACTTTTTCCTCAGGCCTTTCATTTCTCCTGTGGTCACGTGGAGATCTGAGTACATGCATACGCTCGGAGGAGGGGAATCGTGCGCTACTGTGGGCAGTCTCGGACCCCTTTATCAATCAGGATTTTAATTATACACATCCCGGCTGACAGCTAGATTAGAAACCAATCGACGCTATCGGCCACTAAATCTAATTACTGTTTATTGACAGATAAGGACGTGCTCCTTTCTTTTTCCCAAATAAGATAAACCTCAGGTTCCCCCCTTTTTTGGCGTAAAGAGGGTCCAACATGCTTACTGTCCATCAAAGGCCTTCTACTGACCTGCTTGTTATTATGGGATTAACAGTTTTCGTGTCAGGTGGCCTGTATTCATTGTCAACAGCTATGGTTTCTGAAAACTAGACAGAAAAGTGGCTAATGATGTAACACTGTTAGGTTTGTCAGAATTAAAGATATGAAAAGATCAACCCTGTTGACTGTGATGTTGCACAGTAAACAACATTGAAATCACTATATTAGCAGAAATATCAGTCCTGTTACCTCCTTCACTGTGGTTATTAATAAAGCATCAACCCTGTTACCTCTCTCAGTGTACAGTAGTAATGAACAGAATGTCAACCCTGTTACAGTACATCTCTCACTGAAGTTATTATTTAACTGTTATCCCCGTTACCTCTCTCACTGAAATTATTAATAAAACAGTCAACCCTGTTACCTCGATTACTGTAGTTATTAATTATGTACACTCTGTTACCTCCTTCACTGTGGTTATTAATAAAGCATCAACCCTGTTACCTCTCTCAGTGTACAGTAGTAATGAACAGAATGTCAACCCTGTTACAGTACATCTCTCACTGAAGTTATTATTTAACCGTTATCCCCGTTACCTCTCTCACTGAAATTATTAATAAAACAGTCAACCCTGTTACCTCGATTACTGTAGTTATTAATGAAGCCTCAACTCTGTTACCTCGATTACTGTAGTTATTAATGAAGCCTCAACCCTGTTACCTCGATTACTGTAGTTATTAATAAAGCATCAACTCTGTTACCTCGATTACTGTAGTTATTAATGAAGCCTCAACTCTGTTACCTCGATTACTGTAGTTATTAATGAAGCCTCAACTCTGTTACCTCGATTACTGTAGTTATTAATGAAGCCTCAACCCTGTTACCTCGATTACTGTAGTTATTAATAAAGCATCAACTCTGTTACCTCGATTACTGTAGTTATTAATAAAGCATCAACCCTGTTACCTCGATTACTGTAGTTATTAATTATGTCCACCCTGTTACCTTTCTCACTGTAGTTATATTACATAAATGATGTTGATGGGCTGAACATCAGTAGCGAGAAAATATTCAGCAGCTGGCACACTTTATACTCTATATCGGCACGGCATTACAGAGTCTTACGTATCTTACGTATGCATTTACGCTCACTAAGTCTTCCTCGCTTACTCTATCATTGCCACATTAGACACATAGACTGTTTAAAAAACCTGTGAAAGAGCCTCAGGTAAAACTGGCCTAAATGATTGGATTATTGTCCTTCCATTTGGCGGCGAGATAATGGCTGAATGATAAACATTGCAGTGTATAGATTTCCTGTCAAGTCCCATGAAGCAGACATCCTCATTTCTCGAGTACCCCATCCCTCCTCCTTATTCCTCAAACCCTCCAAAACACAGTCAGGAGAGAGAGAGAAACTCCATTCAGAGATTCAGAAAGCACTTGAGCCCTACTGTCCATTTCTGTTAAGTGAGTAAATCTGCAGCGAGAGGTGAAGTAAAGCCGGTTCCCGCCGCAGGCCGAGCGGTTGCCCGCCAGCGTCTTCCAAATGAAATTTGCCACGGACAGAAAAACAAGTGCATGGCAGGCCGGACGGTGTCTTATTTAGCGATGGAAAGAAAAATGTTTGGTTTTGAATTATGCAATGTTCAGAGGCACGACTTGAGATTAATGCTTGATTCCTTTGGATCCGGGAACATATATTTTACTGAGTCGGGTCTGTCTGCTCCTCACAATGTGAGTGACTTTAACTGGGTTTGCCATGATGTTGTAATTCATTTACAGAGCGGCCCGCGGCTGCAGGGAAAAATAAGTAGCTATCCCAAGCTGGAAAAAGCTTGGAAGTCTGCGTGTGCGCGTGACCCGAGAGCCCTCCAGAAATCTCCTGTATGATGAATCTGTCTGCATTGGAGAAACGTGATGTAGGTTTATGGGAAGAGCAGCTCTGCACGTTTATTAACTAAAGTGTTTTTATATTCGCTGTGATTCATGTGAAGCATGTTCTGTAGTTTAGTCTTTAGTTAAATGAAAGGTTTCAGTAAATTTCAATCGTAATTCAGGTCACTTTGTTATAAAGAGTCAATGCAGATGGTTATAGATATACAGCTGTCTACAGTACACGCATCTAGATAGTCTGGCATGTCAAAACAACATTTTAAAGATCATCAAACTCACCATCAGGATGTTGAAGCCGACTTGATGCTCTGATTGAGTTCTATGGCATTGCTGGGATGCCGTTGCTAAGGAGTTGTGAACGGTTGCTAGGTCATTATTCAAAAGAAGATCCCACAATGAAGATACTGTATGTGTGTGGCCACTTTTGATTATTTTCAAGTCTAAAAGTGTTTAATGCTAAATGAAGAGTTGTGTTATCATTCACACTTATACACTAAAGTTAACAATAAAAGAACTGTGCACTCATTTCTTCTGCCGTCTCATTTGATTCACTTTGCAAAAAAACACTTCAATGTAACGGCTGATTCAGAAAGCTAATGGGTTTTAAAATATTATTACATTTAGTTTTCTGGTGCTATAAGAAATGGCTTTTCTTTCAGTGTTTTTGTTGGTTTGAGTGATTATTGGTGATTTATTGGTGTTGATGTTTGGGTGAATCACTGCTCCCTCTAGTGGAGTGTGTCTGAATCACAGTCACACATCAGTCTGATGATCCATCAGCTGTAATGAGATTTACACTTTAATATGTCATTTATGTTGATCACGTGTGTTTCCTGCTAAGACTTTACAATAAGATCTTATTCATTAACATGAACTTACAATGAGCAAATACATTTGACAGCATTTATTCATCTTTGTTAATGTTTGTTAATACAAATATAATTGTTTGTTGTTCATTCATGGTAGTTCAGTATGCATTAATTGATTTGTATCTGTTAAATATGTATTTGTCATTGTTGAGATGAATAAATGTAGAAGAATTGTTCATATTAAGTGTCACCAGTTTCTTCTTTGTCCTTTTACAGTGTATTAAAAACAAGAAAAACAAAAATAAAAAATAAAAAAACAACAACAACTGTTGATTGTGTTGAGCTGTGTGATGTTTGTGATTTGAGTTCATCTTCTCATTTTCTTCATCTGTGAAATACAAACCAGCACAACTAACTAGTCCTCCATTACATACTGTATACACATGTGTCTCATCATCCACTGGTCAATATATCACAACACACCTGGAAATTTTATTTCTAGTTGAATATATTTATTATTCATATATTTACATGTATAATATATTAATTCAGCTGTTGTTTTGCATGTATAATAATAATAATCAAATCAAGAAATTCACTGGTTGAACAGGAACTGGATTTTTCTCTAGGTTTACTGGTTAGTAAGTTTCCTAAATACACGAAACTGTAATTTTGTGAATCACGTAAATAAACTTCTGAAGAAAAGCACAAAACTGTACAGGTGCCTATTATTATCTGACACCAGCAAACTATAAATAACCTCAAAACCCCGCGCGAGTTTCTCATTTCATTACAGATTAACGTGTAATAAGCTTTTAGTTTTTACTTTAATATAGTTACAGCGTCAAATCTAAAGTTTGACGATCTTTTTGCAGATCACGCCCCGAAATGAGCCAGTGGATCTGACTGGTCAGAGTGCGCGCAGCAGCTGAGGGTTCGAGCAGGTCAAGAGTCGCGCGCTCCAGGCACGCGCACCTTCAGTCGCTGCGCGCTCAGATCTCGAGATGGAGACGCGTGTGTCTTTACTCACCTGATGATGAGCTCCATGTGTCTGTGTCTGCAGGTACAAACACTCATATTCTCTTCCTTTACATTCTGGCATGTCTTCTTTTCTCTCGATGAATTCTCGCGCGTCTGAAACTTTTTTATTTTTACTACAATTAAAGCTTTAAAACTGTAACACTTACATTCAACTTGATCAGGCTTTCATTGAGAAAAAATAGTTTGTGACACAATTGATCAATTACGCACCGAGAGTTCATCTCAACTAAAACCACACCGACAATTTAAGAAAACAGGGAAAAACATCATTTTTTGTATCTCGTGTACAGTCTCTCTCTCTCTCTCTCTCTCTCTCTCTCTCTCTCTCTCTCTCTTTCTTTGTGTGTGTAAATCTAACAAAGCCTAATTCAGTATTTTTAAAACTTTTGATTGATTAATTTTGTGTATAAATTCTTATGTCCTCATTTTGTGAGCAAACGATGCAGCAATCTGTATGTTATGAATAAACGAGTTTTAGTGACTAAAATGTAAATAATAATCAATGATCAAATCAACATGACGTTTTGTTTTACATACATATTTATAAATACATATTTTAAGACTGTACAATAATACAATAATAATAGTAGTAATAATAATAATAAAATATATAATAGGTACAAGACTGTAAAGTTTGTGTTATAATGGAAATGTTGGATGAAGTATGGAGAGGTAGATGTACATTGTGAATCTAACTTTGGCACATCAGATGTGTGTGTACATTACTGTCTAAATGAAATCTCCAGACGTGAGCACATTATCAGCGTTTGATATCAAATCCTCTGAAACTTAAGACCAGCATTCCACAGGGATTGTACGCAAACGGTATGGATGAATGACCTTTAATTCAATTACATTATGATCATTCTGATATCATTCATCTAGTCACATCACATTTACACATACATACAGTACACACTCATGTTCTATGTCAGATTCGTCTTTTTTTATGTTGAACTGCAAGTCAAACAAATGAGAATATATATTACGGTCGTATTGATTTCAGTGTCCCTCTTTTCATTTTTGTCATTCTATTTCTCTTTAAAAGATGGTCAAATTAAATGAAATGAATTTATACTTTGATCAGATTGAACAGTTAATAGGCCGGTAGGTTTGGAGGGGTTAGTGTTTGAGAGTCGTGTGATGATCAATAGGGATTGTGGGATGTTTTGTTATTGATTATGGAAAGAGCAGGGCGGGGTGAACCTCCGACAGGACCCGCGTGGACAAAACACAAAAACATGTTGATTTATGTAAAAAGATTTCTTTTGTTAGCCACAATCCTCAGCTGTGTGTGTTATATTTGTGAGTAACATCTGTTGAAGACGAGCGTGTGATTTTGTGAGTCTTGATGGCTATGAGTGTGAAACGCTATCTGCATTCTCTGCATTCTTCATCCACACACGGCCTGTTTTACACCCTGACTAGGGTTCAGTGGGACTCCAAACAATCGCTGGAAAATGTTCACACGGGACAGAAAATCACAAATAACATTTTCAGGGTTTAAACAGATCTGCATCGCTAAGAAAACAGGATTATTACTGTGACCATATATCAATTGTAGCTTTTTTTTCATGTTTTTGCACATTAAAGTAAACATTAATAGTCATTTTAATTAACACACAATATATCTTTAACTTAGAAAATGTGATGAAGTAAATGATCTAGAAAAATTACAAGAAAATGCCAAAAGTAGAGGTTTTTTAAATGATAAAGATGAATTATTATATGGTGCTTAGAGAGAATCGTTAAAAACTTGTTTTTCAGTTGAACATATTAAAAAATAAATTAATCATACAGCATGTTGTTTAAAATAAAGAAAAACCTTTCTAAGAATTTTTTACTAAGAAAAAGAAATAATTTCTTTTTGGTCAGTTTGGTCGTATTTTTATGTTTTATGGCATAAATTTGCTTAGTGTGTTTTGCTCATGCGTCTGTGTGTGTGTGTCTGTGTGTGTTTCAGCTTATCTCCTGTCAGCCCCGCCCCCACTCACATCCCCTCCCCCCTCAAATATAGCCACACCCCTCTGTGTTTAAGCCACGCCCCCCAGAGGCAGCAGCCAACAGCAGCTGTTCCATATTCATCAAGTCGTGTAGTTTTAAAGAGGCCGACGGTGAGCATGCAAACACTCAGTTGTGCCTGTCCGCTGCTCGAGCGCTGCTCCTCTCTCTCTCTCTCTCTCTCTCTCTCTCTGTCCATCCCCCCCGCCGCCGCTGTCACACACACACACACACACACGCGCACACATGTGTACCTGAGCTGCTGGAGGGGCTTATCGCTGCAACTTTTGCGAAGCTGCTCGCTTGCGCTTGTTTTCGGGGCTGTCTGGCGTTCCTCTTTCCTTCTCTCTCTCCTGGAATGCTAAAACTGGGCTGATGGACATTTCCGAACTTTGCATCCCTGATCCTCTCAGCTATCATAACCAGTAGGTGCATCTTTCTCTTTTTTCCTCTCCTGTTTTCAGACCTCTTTAGATACACACTGCGCTCTTCTTCTGCTGGCCTTAACTTTTTCCTGCTGTTTGTGGCGCATTTTCTGCTTCTTCACTTTTCTTTTGCAGTATATTGCGTTAGGCTGAACGCCTGAGCCGATTAATATTGTTGTGCATGTGAACTCGTGTTTGTAAGGGTTGTGGCCTCAGGCAGGACAGAAGAGTTTATTTATTAAAGGAGATGAGATGCGGTGAGGTGAAAGGTCCTGGAGACTGAAGGGTCTCGCCGTCCCGGGACCGTGTAAGAGTCTGAGATCTCAACTGGAGAATAAATGATGAGAATGAATCTTGTAAGCAGAAAAAGTCATTTCTATAACTCAATTATTGCTTGTATGAGTCATTGTGTAATAAGACATTTTTGGTCTAGTTTGCTATTATACAGAGAAAGTGTTTTTTTTTATTTTTTATTCATTTACTATTATAACTCGTACACATTAACCGTTCCGTTATGGATGATATGAGCGAGAGAAGAATATGTGAAAGCTCCACTGATGGATTTTTTAACAGTAATGTGTGTAATGTTACACCAGCAACATTTTCTCTCCGAGATTTCACAAAATCACATCAGCACAAACACAACGAATGTAAATTAATTGTATTACACGCTTCAGATTTAAACACATATATATATTTTAATCAGTGTTGTAGTTTACACAGATTTAAAGTGTTCGCTGCTCTCACTTCATTCATCCGCAAAATGTTTTGTGTGGTTTTTTTTGTACAGTGAGAATATTTTTGCTGAAATCTAAAGCTTGATCTGCTGTCACTATTTATAAAGAATGAAGCAGATCAGCTGAAATGGTTTCGTAAATATCCTGTTGGTGTTAAAAATACAAGAAATCTGCCCTGAATGTTTTCGTGTAATATAAATCGACTAATATCTGATGTGCTGACACTTTATGACTTAACCACCATGATTTTTTTGAGGAATTACTTTAATACATTTATATAAAATGATTCCATTTGACATGAAATGATCCTCTTCATACTCCAGTGTGTTTACACAGAAAATACAGAGTAAAATGTGTTGCTCACACTTCTAGTTATTGTTGAATGAATGGTGAAATGTACAGCTGTAAACAGAAGGGCTGACATCTTTATTCCTCCAAAAATCTGCAGTTTTATATCATTTTTCTGATGAATGTAATGATGTGCTTTAGTTGTGTTGAGTTTCTTTATGTTTCATGTCAGCAGTGTCATGAATGCGGCTGTGTGTTTCTGTCTGATGAGACTGTATGTCTGTCATACACAGTGACCTCAGATGACACGTTAATGCCGTTTGTGTTAGAATCACGTCTGATGTGAAGATTTACTTGTGTTCGCTGTAGTTATGCTAAGGCTTGTGTGTGTGTAATGTTGGAAGCATAAAGCCAATAAGAACCGCGGGTCACTTTGCTGTTCTCTTTCCTCACCGGGACATTCAATACGACCGGAGGCAAAGATTGACTAGACGTATCCTCTCTCGGCTCCATTTATAATTCTTGCTGGGAGATGACAGTTAGATGATGTTTTTATGCAGAAAACCTCAATAAGCACTCCCGGACAAATTACATTTGAAAATTGTTTGACTTCATTACCGAGTTGGCGAAGGAAGCGTGCACGGCGCGCGTCTTCCACGTTTCCTCGCCGCTGTTTTCCCCCTTCCGTTTTATCGCATTAGGCCGAGAAAAGAGCAGCTATGGGAATTGCATTAGTGTATCTTAAGTTAAAAGCTCGGCGCTCTTTGAGCAAGTGTCTCGGTGCTGCGCGCTTAATCTGATTTTTGCTGTCTGTGAGGAGATTCTATCGCGGGTAACCAAAGCGGCCGCCTCTGACACTATCCAGATGGGATCAGCTTACAGTAAT
Organism: Beaufortia kweichowensis; assembly: GCA_019155185.1. Taxonomy (NCBI): domain Eukaryota; kingdom Metazoa; phylum Chordata; class Actinopteri; order Cypriniformes; family Gastromyzontidae; genus Beaufortia; species Beaufortia kweichowensis. The sequence continues at coordinate 383,154 of CM032805.1, read as the reverse complement.
TTGGTTTCAGAAAACATTACTCACACAGATCCGTGCCTGTGGTCAGCCCGCATATTCATGAGATCTGGAGAGGGTTTCAGTTCGCTGGCCGGCTGACCTTCCTGACCAGTTGCACTGTTTCTAAAGCAAACGTGTCAAATGCATCAGGGAGGCACCTGAACTGTGAATATGATGTTTTGTGCTGTAAATCGTCTACGACGATCATTGTAGACACGAGTTCTCTGTGTTTGTCATCTATCTTAACCAGATTTTGGTTTTGGTTAGTTAAACGCTCTCTAGATCGTGTGAATCTGTTTTGTTTGGCCGATGTTTGACGTGAATGAATCTGCATTTACAATTCTTCATTTAGCAGACGCTTTTATCCAGTGAGAGAACATTTAACATTTCACCTTACGAGCCAAAGAGACGTGTTAGTCTGTAAGTAAATGAAAATGTTTTGTTTTAGAAGTATGCCTGTGTCGTGTTTGATAGCTGCAGTCTCAGCGTGTCTCTTGACCGCAGGGTCACTTTCACCGTTCTCGCACACTACGGCGGCGTCCAAACCGCCCGATGTCACCCGTGCATCCCACAATTCTCACCGAGGTAACCTTGGCATCTGCTCTGCTCCGTGACAGTGAGTTTAAAAATAAGCCGTGTTAGCGTGTGGAGGATAATGCGCACCGCACGGGTGGCCTCACACGCTCGGGTAAGGCGTGGTTTAGACGTGACCCCAGAGGTGCGTGACGCTTTTCAACACTAAACTTGTACTTAAAAACAAACAAACTGTATTTACATGATGAGAGCAAAAAATGCAAAAAGTTTTTCTCCTAGCAAGTCACACATAGCGCCGCACATGCATTTCGCTGCAAAAATGCATCTCGCACCACTCGCCTGTGTCGCTCGCTCTTGATTTGCATGTGTGACAACATCAGTAAAGATCAGAGCGCCGTGTCCCGAATCGCACAGTAATCAAATGCCACGGGGGAAAACGCTAAGTCTGCTAATTTACACTTTGGAGGAAGGGGAAGAACAAACGTCCGGCGGGCGGCACGCGAGCGTTTATCAGAGAATGGTAGTTGGTATTGAGCGGCCAGTCGTTTGAAGGTTATGTTTCTGAGCAGTAATTGAAATGCAAAATAACATTAGGATCGATGGTTAGCTCTGTTTATTTATGAAATCAATATCGAAACGGTCTGTCACCGTTGCGGCTCTTATTCCAGCTGACAGCCAAAGCGAGTGTGTTCCATCTAGAGCTCGGCCGTTCCTCCGCATGTTCATTATCCTAACGGTGGGCAATGACTGCGTGAGATTTGGGCGGGTGGATTTTCTGTTGGCTTTGTTTACAGGAAACGTTGCGACTCGGATGGTGTGATGGTGCGGTTCTGTGTGTTTTATGGTTGTTAGCTGGTTAGCGCTGTACTGGATGTATTAATATACATTCAAGGTAAAGGAGATTTAAGAAGAATCTCCAGCAGGACACTTTCAGGTGCAGAAGATGAAAAGCTTTGGTGGAAATAGTTTTGGGACACTGAAACAGGTTGATGTGGGACTCATCCAGTGGTTGGTTTTTGCAGGCCATCATTTTTCACGCTTACATTTTTGGTGGATTTTGTGTTTGTTTGTGACACACTTTAAGGTTTTACTCACATTTCTGTGGATTGGTTTAGAAAAAAACAATAATGACGAGTAAATTAGTAAAAAATAGTGTCTTAACACCTTAAAACTGGTGTAAAAGAGTTTTATTGATTTGCTTAAACCAACAAAACATTTTTTTAAAGAATGATCTTCATGAATGTGTTATCTGTGCGTATTGAGCCTGGAAACAAGTTCAGGTCAATTATATGACACATTCAAAAGCTTAATAATTTGTTTTGTGTCATGAACACTTTTAATGTTTTTAAATGATTTAGTAATAAATATGACACTTTATTACTTTATTTATTTTTGCCAGGTTGTTTTCTACCCAAAACATATGTAGTGAACACACAGTTAGATTATACATTAATGCTGATTTAATGAAACAACTGTGTGTTCTGTCCATATTTCAGCCAACATTCATGTCTGCTGGTTTAAATACTCATGTGAGACATTTGTTATGTTTAAAGCATGAATGTTCTTTTTTTAAGTGTGTTCACGTCACATTCATAACACATGTATATTACCTTTTTTGAAAATAAAAGACTCGTGTGTAGACACGGCCATAATGCTGGAATTGCACATAATATCATTTCATATAATATAAAGCAAACATATATTACTGTAGTTACTGTCAGTCATTCCGAGAGAGTAGCGCTGGATTATAAAGTCTGATGTGATAGTCAGTGTGTGACCATTACACATTTACACCTGTGATCACGACACACACACACATTACAGTAATGACACACTCCACACACTCATTACGCTCCTAAAAAAGTGAAGAATGTGCATTATTTCTAGTGTAAAGAGGGAAAAAAGGGGAACGATTTAAAAAAACCATCCCAAGTGTGTTCCGCACGAGGAATGAACTACTTTTTCATATGATGAACTGTTCAATTCAAGAGGGAACGTCACCGCTGGGCTTACACGCTTTTACATGTTAACTCTTTCACGGCCAGACACGGTGTGTTCACATATTCATCATATTGAGAAATAACTACTGTTTGATCGTGGTGTAAGCTGTCATTGTTAAATGTTCTCATGCGTGGTGATGTGTGCTATACCTCGTCCTCCTCGTCTCCTCACAGATCCTGTGGATGGATAGATGGGATCTGTTTCTGGTCTGGCAGCAGGATGTTGTGAGCTAAGGGCCGGTGTTGTTGTTGTTGTGAGTGATCTTATAGTTTGGTGATGATGCAGGACAGACGGATAGATTTAATCCTCACGCAGGAGTTTTATTGGGCCGGGACGCTTCTTCTCCTCCCTGCGGTAATGGGCAGCACCATCACCTCGAGTAGACACCGGCTCCATCTCACCTTGTTTTCTCTTCATTTTTCTTCTCGTAGAGCTCACAGTGATTACTTTTGATGTCCAGATGACTGATTCAGATTTATACAATTTATACGATACACAAATTATTTTTAGCAACATATTTTGCTCTAGTGGTTTAAAATGTGTTTACTCTCTGCACAGGTGGACTTTATGAGTCAATAAAATATGTATAAAATCTCAATATAGACTTCAAATAAATATAAAAAATATATTCCAAATAATAAATAAATATTTATATATAAGTTTTTATATTTTATAGTGAAGGCAAATTTTTAATAAAGAAAGAAAAAATAGAAAAACATTAATAACTTCTTAAGGCAAATGAGTTTTTGACATTTTATTTCAACCGTCCATATAGTTTCCATTTTTATTACAGTAAAAAATACAATATTTTAAAAACAATTCACACAAATAATGGATTACCATTTTTACTTCCAGTTATTAGCAGTGATTTATGTGTCAGTATGAGACGTGATCTTAGTGTTTCAACAGACACCAGATTTACACAAAAGCTGGAAATTAATTACTTATAACTATTAATTTATAAACATGATACTGTACACTTTACAATGTGAGAATAAACACATTTACATCATCAGCTGACGGCCGCGTCTTTCACACCGTCTCTCTCTCTCATTGGCTGTGTTCCACCACCATCATAAATCACATTCATCCTTCTCTTTTTAACAAAGTGGCCGTCCTCACCTCTCCTCGGCTCTCTGTTTATCTCAACGCTAATGAATGAGGGCTGAAGCGCGGGCTGCAGATTAAAACGGCTCCCGGGAGGGTGAGCGAGTGCCACTTACCCCTGTTACCACATCAAACACCCCCCGGGGTCGCCCCTCCGCCCCCTATTCCCTTGATAGCCGTTAACCTGAGGGCCTGTTTTGGACAGACGTTTCCAAGAGGCTCTTGATGGACACTCGCCCTGAAGCCCTGTTTCATTTGTATGGCTGAAAGAAAGCTTTACAATCACACACGGCAAATTACCAACAAATCACCATCAGAACATTATGGAACATACGATAAACAGCAGATGAAAAAGAGGCATATCATGCAGTACAGGCAGACAGACACAGCAGACCGTACCGCAGGGTTCTAACCGACCGCCCGAAAGAAACGACTGCGACCGGCGAGCTCAGAGGAGCACAAGAGCATGTCAGCGGTTAATTGAGTTCCTTCTCTGCTGGCTGTTCCTTTATCAGCCCATCAGCCTCTGACCCATCTCCCCTCCGCCCCACCGGCCATCTGATTCTGACCCTGTCTGCACAGAGAGAGAGGAGAGAGAGAGAGAGAGAGAGACAGAGAGAGAGAGAGAGAGAGAGAGAGAGAGAGAGAGAGAGAGAGAGAGAGAGAGAGAGAGAGACAGAGAGAGAGAGAAAGAGAGAGAGAGAGAGAGAGAGAGAGAGAGAGAGAGAGAGAGAGAGAGAGAGAAACAGAGAGAGAGAGAGAGAGAGAGAGAGAAACAGAGACAGAGAGAGAGAGAGAGAGAGAGAGACAGAGAGAGAGAGAGACAGAGAGAGAGAGAGAGAGACAGAGAGAGAGAGAGAGAAAGACAGAGAGAGAGAGAGAGAGAGAGAGAGAGAGAGAGAGAGAGAGAGAGAGAGAGAGACAGACAGAGAGAGAGAGAGAGAGAGATACAGAGAGAGATTTTTTTTACAGTGTATTTTTTAAAAACAGTAACTATAAAGATAACTATAGTGATAGCTACATTAACATCCACACCAATTTACAATAACATTACATATTTTTCAAAACTCACACATTGAATTTTTACATCTTAAATGCTAAAGACCGGTTTACACATTTTACCTTTAAAGTCTACAGTCTGATAAATCTTTCTTTTAAACCCCTAGTGAGATACCTAGACCAGATATCTTAAAAGATAACACCCTAACATCCTCATCACGTGCCGCTCATGAAAAACTCGACTCTGCTATGCTGTTAGAGAAGTCAAAGTATTTGAGAGAGTGAACGTAACTATTTCATTGATGTGCTTCAGACAAACATCTGCTCAGGCCCATAGCAACAGTTTGTTAAGTATGAGAGAGTTGAGGGAAGGCTGACGGTTCGACATCCAGAACTGCAATCATATTACAGCATCTGAAATTCTGTTAGTGTGAGCCACTGCAATCAGATTACAGCTAAACTCAACATCATGCTCAGCATGAATTTCAATGGGCTCGCGCCGAACAAAAGCAGACTGTAAGAGAGATCGACGGGACCAGAGAGAAGAGTCCTGGACCAGAAGAGCCAGACTACACCTGACCTGAAAGACATACAGTCGTGATAGTTCATCACTAGTTTCTCTCGTAAAGAAAAAAGATTTGGATGAATCGTGTATTTGAACTCTATATGATTTCAAAGCTTTTGTACTGACAGTACCACAGCGGTAAAAGAGCTCGAGGAGATTTTGCTGAGCACATGTTTTATATATGAACACACAGCCCTACAGACATTTATGCAATTATTCTAAGTGTCACCTTTAGCATGACCTTTGACCCGGGGTTAAGCTCCCCTTGAAGTTCAGAAATAAAGGCTAAATGGAATTGGCCTGGATGCTTATGTCTCTAATATATAGCTTTTAATAAATAAAATGAAACTGCAGAAGGTGCACACAGGTTTATATTTAATCAGATGCACACTGACAATAATTGAATTGAACACTATATATATGATATAAGACCCTGAGGATATATGTAAAAATGAGAAGGGCCTCATTCGTCAAAATGATCAAAAATTATTCGATCAATTCAGTTTTAGCATTGCTAGCGTCATACGTTACAGAAACTCGCTGGAATTATGCACATCAAATAACATCAGATTATCATTTTTACATTTTTGTTTTTGATTTTGACACATTTTCTTGCAAGAACCGTCAACCTGCAAATGTTTTCATTTTACATCTTTAACTAATATTTGGCAACCCTAATTGTGTCTATTTTTAGTCCCTTTTAGTCTCTGATAATCTCGGACTACTCCCGCCATAGTGCTCAACCCTTAAATGCTCTCAGACACTGACTTTTTTCCTGCAAGGTCAGTGTTAATACTACGAAGGTATTTTTTAACGAATTATTTTAGCACTTTACCTTTCTATGAATTTCCAGAGGTAGTGGCACCCACCACAGTGTTGAATATACATGGCACAAGAGGTAGGAGACGATGCGATTTAATTTGACACGATGACCCACATCTCCATGGGCACAGGTCGATAGGGTAAATAAAGTTAATAAATAATGTAAATAATAAGTAAATAATGTTGACCTTTGACCCCTTTACTTGAACCCTGCCGCACTTAAAAGTAAATCAGTCAGAGGTAGAGGTCTGCTACCCGACCCGAGCCCGACGGGTCCCGAAAGACTCTCGGGCTTCGGGTTAATGTTTAACTAATAGCCTCGGGCCGGGTTCGGGTTAGTAAAAAACAAACAATATTATATATAACTTTTAATCAGAGGAGGGTGGCGCTGAAACCATCAACTGTCGATGCCGTTCTCTTTCTTCACAACGCATGCTGAAAGGGATAAATTTGTGTAAATAGTTCTGCAACACTTTCCAAACGCTTTTTAAAAAAAAATACAGTGTCTTGCAAAATGTTATATGTTGTGAGAGACCTATTTCGGGTTCGGGTCAGGCTTCGGGCTGTGAATTTAATGAGTCGGGCTGCGTCAAATGATCTCGGGTACGGGCTTCAGTTTAAAGCCCGTGCAGACCTCTAGTCAGAGGGACTCAGAGAGGTTGTCTAAAGGAAGTCTGTCAGCTTTTTGTTACCAGTCGCTTTCTTCATCGGACAATTTTTATATATATTTTGATTGTATACCTTATAGTCCCTTCAATTGCAGCATTGTTTGAACTGTTTTATTAGTATTATCTGTTTCTTCACCCAGCACTGAGTATTATTAGATTACTGGTGTTACTGGTTTTATTTTGAGTAGGTTCATGTGTGAAAGTTTTGAGTTAATTGACATCAATCTTCTGTCTGTCTCTCACAGGCTGCTCAACAGGATGGCTGTTGAAGAGCGGCACTTGCCTTCCAGCTGCGGCTCCTACATAAAGACAGAACCCTCCAGTCCATCGTCTCTTGTCGACACGGCCAGCCATCCCAGCCCCGGAGCACATTCAGACGCCAGCGGCGGCTACGGCAGCACCATCAACAGCCACTCCAACGGTCTGGACTCTCCGCCCATGTTCACAACGGCGGGCGGGCCGCTGGGCGCGGCAGGGAGCGCCTGCCGCAAACGATACGAGGACTGTTCCAGCACGCTGCTGGAGGACCCCGGGTCCATCAAATGCGAGTACATGCTGAACTCTCTCCCTAAGCGCCTGTGCCTGGTGTGTGGAGACATTGCGTCAGGGTATCACTACGGTGTGGCTTCTTGTGAAGCCTGCAAGGCCTTCTTCAAGAGAACGATACAAGGTATTCATTCTGTCTGTGATCATTATTAGTGTTGCATAAAGTTACAGTTTGAAATCTCAAAAAAAATGAACCTCACTACAAGCCATGTTTAGAATCTAGAATATAAGAGGTTTGGGGGTGGATTAGCAACCACTCTGGACACCCTAGCAACTGTATAGCAACTCACTAACAATCACTCAGAACACTGTAGCAACCGCATATCAACACCCTGACCACCTTCCCAGTCACCATAGAAACTGCATAGCAACGCATTAACCTCCAGTCAGAACTGTAGCACAATAGCAACTTGCTCAGCAACACCCTGGCCAACTCCCAGATCATTCCAGCAACCACATAGCAGCTTAGCATTTGTCAGAAATGTAGCACTGTACAGTAGCAACTGAGTAGAAACACCCTGGCAACCTCCCAGATCACCCTAGCAACACACTAACCATCAGTCAGAACTGTAGCACTGTAGCAACTGCACGGTAATGTGCCCTGGCCACCGTCCCAGATCACCACAGCACCTGCATAGCAACTCGCTTAGCACCAATCAGAAATGTAGCACTGTAGAATGTGCATAGCAACACACTTACCACCTCTTAAATCACCCTAGCAACTCCATAGCAACACCCTGGTCACCTCCCAGAGCACATTAGCAACACACTAACCACCAGTAAAAACTATAGCACTGTAGTAATGCCATAGCAACACCCTAGCAACCACCGACATCATGTTTGTGGTAGTGAGTTAGCTTTAGCAAACATCACTCATGTTTCTTTCAGTAAACATAAATCTCTATTCCCTGTTTGAAATGAAACACTGAATCGAGGATGTGGATATGGACATTATATCGTGACGTGGCTTTGGTAAGGTATGATGTGGCTCCAGTAATCAATGGTTTTGATCGGCTGTATGAGATTTACTGTTACAGATGAGCACACTGAGCAGAAGCCTGAAGAGAGACTGCCATATCAATATAACATTTATTTTTACTGCAGTTTGATCGAATGCAGGCAGAGACAAGATATACAATATTAATATCAATATACAGTCATCACATGACAAAGCGCTTTACTCTAAACCTTTAGTCAGTTTCAGGAGCTGCTTTATCTGTTAAATATGATATGTGGTACATAAATAAATCCAGACAGAATCTGGCCCACCTGCTAAAATATGTTCACAATATGTCATGAATGAGCACGTGTGTGCGGTCACAGGTACCGTGTGGGTCTGATCTGAAGATGTGTTCATCTAATGCACAGATTCATGTGACGCCTGACCGACCAGCAGGTCAGAACAGACAGGAAGTGTCATGTTGGATTGACACAGACAAGAGCAACGGTGTGTGCTGAAGCAGACGCTAATCACATGACCATAAAGATAGTAATAGCATTCGTTTTTGACCTTTTGTGGAGAAGTTTTGGTCTCTATAGGGAAAACAGTTTATAAATCACACTAAATGATGTTTATGTTGTAAATGCAGAAAGGTTTAGAGATTGCTTGAGGATTACACCATACAATATACACTTTATACAGTATAATAGACATTAGGACTAATAGAAAGACCCAATAAAACATGAAAACACAACAGTAACACTATATTTTGACAGACATGCTACTAACTGTAAGTAATTCTGCAACGTCTTGTCATCTACCAGTCATTCTTACTAAACTTCAACTTTAATATCTGCTGACACATTTTACTTACCATGTAACTGTCAAAATTTAGTGTAATCAACCCACTATAGGAAAAAAAGTCTTAATTATTGTTTATAATTGAATTCTGCTGAAATAAAGTGCTAATTCAGTTGATATGCTATACACGGTTAAAAGGTTCGAGACGCTTGACTAAAATCTTTTCATGCTTAAATATTTGAAATGATTTTTAGGACAAAAAATATATTTGAGCAAACAAATGAATTTATTATTGTTTTGAAATGAATGACATAATGAGGAAAAATCAGCCAATAAAAGTTCAGAATAGACGTGAACTCTATAATCCTTCTATTCATTTCATTACCCAAAACAAAAGCAGTTATACGAAACGCTTTCGTCTAAGATCTCTTCTGTTACCAAACAAACGTTTGTGTCTTAAGAGCTCGAACAATTAAGAGGAGGAGAGTTTTGACGAAAGAAAGAAAGAAAGAAAGAAAGAAAGAAAGAAAGGTTTTGTATTGTCAGATGGTAATTTCACCGCCGGTCTCTTCCTCTTCTGGAGTTCTGCCTGTAATGGAGCTAATCTGAGAGCGTTTGTCCGAGCCACAGGAGTTTTGTCAATAACAATCAGCGTTCAGCTGGAGTAATTAAGGCCGAGCCTTTTCATTAGGCCAGGGGGAGGGGCTTGTCTCCGGGGACGACCGCCACAATTAGAAACGCAGGCACGCGTCGCCGGGTAATTTCAGCCGAGGCAAAGAAGGAGGGATGAAACCAGGAAAAAACGCAGGAGGAGGGTTTTTTTTGATTGAAGAGGGACCCTCTTTTCTTTTCAAAGAGAGCGACTAATGGCATAATAAGCAGTCGCGAGTCTCCGGACGAACGAGGGAAGAATTTAACCAAAAACGTGAAAGAGAGGGAGAGCGGCTTGAGATAATGACGGGAAAAAGAACGGAGTGGACGATGAGCTTTTGAGAGAAGTCAAAGTAAAGAGACACGAGAGATCAGACGTGATTTATTAGCTAAATAAGATGAGAGATACGATCTGACTCGACACAACACACGATCTTTCTTTATAATTCGGCAATGATGAATTAAAGACATTTGGTTTTTCATGATGTCATGATTTCAAGATTTATGTTTATATCAGATTTATAGAAATTTATTTTCCAAAAGTCCAAAAGTTAAGTAAACAGCAGGTGAACTGCAATCTTTTACAATTTCACATTGAACATCAACTTCAAAACTGAAATCACAAACAATATCTTTCTCTCTAATCCATTTTAATTTCAACTTTAACACGTGTAGATGTTCCATCAACATCATCAATGATCTGGACCTCCACGATCCGTCCATCAAAGCCAAACATCTCCGTCCGTCTCCGTATTCAGAGCTGGTGTGAAATGATAGAAACCTTTGGCCTCTCGTTCTGATGTGAAGTAATACGGTCTGACAGTAAACCTGTAAAAGTCCCTTTAGATTTCCATGAAGAAGACCTTCCATTTTCCTGTAATTGACTTACTTGACCCGAGTCTCTCGCTGAACCCTGGCCTGGCACCGCTCCTGAAAAACCATCAGAGAAATTACAGCAGATAAAAACATTCATGCCTCTTTTATTTCAAACCTTTACTTTCAGTTCAGAGAAGAACACACTTCCATATTTAATCTGTTGTGGTTTCCTCTCATGTCATTGGCTGTACTGTAGTATTATTCTCGAGCAGCCAGTGGAGTATCTGCAGGAGTTGTGACGGTCAGTGAATGTTGTGTATTTATCTCATGCTTCAGTACATCAGTGCACTTAACAGCTGAATGTGTGTGTGCGCTTGACATCATCACAATCCTCACAGTCTAAAGCACACCGTACACAAACCTGTCTGATGACATCATCACGATATCACGACAGTCTAAAGCACACCGTACACAAACCTGTCTGATGACATCATCACGATATCACGACAGTCTAAAGCACACCGTACACAAACCTGTCTGATGACATCATCACAATCCTCACAGTCTAAAGCACACCGTACACAAACCTGTCTGATGACATCATCACAATCCTCACAGTCTAAAGCACACCGTACACAAACCTGTCTGATGACATCATCACAATCCTCACAGTCTAAAGCACACCGTACACAAACCTGTCTGATGACATCATCACAATCCTCACAGTCTAAAGCACACCTGTCTGATGACATCAAAAGCCACCGTGTCTGATGACATCATCACAATCACGACTCACAGTCTAAACCTGCTGACATCATCACAATCCTCACAGTCTAAAGCACACCGTACACAAACCTGTCTGATGACATCATCATGATATCACGACTGTAGTGAACACTTTACATAGAAAAGATCATCACTAGATCTGTCAGGGTTTATGATCAGAGTAAACAAGAAGACCACCAGCAGAACTCAATCAACTAGACATTTATCTTTATGATAAAATCACACAAAGTTCATTCATAATGAACTAATAGCAATACCACAATTATTCTGCTATTAACAAAAATGAACAAGATATTGCTCATTATAGTGGTTGTTAGTTAAAGGATTAATGCTAACACTTTTACAATAAGGTTGTATTTGTTACCTTTAGTAAGTGCATTAGTTAACATGAACTGGTTAGAGAGTTGGACTTTTGATTCCCAGTAACAGCAGAAAACCACTGAGGTGTGACACTGGCCACCTGGAAGTCACTTTAGATGAATGAATATAAGAGTAAAATACAGTTTTCTCAGTATTGCTCATTTATTTATTTATTAACCCTAACGTTAACAAATACAACATTACTGTAAAGTGTTACCGCATTAACTAATGTAGGTTTATTGTAACGTGTTACCTGTTTGGTTTGTTTATTTTATGTCTGAGAAACCAGTGTTATATTTTTATGAAAGACAGAAATTGAGATGTACACATTTCTGCTGTAATTCTGCTTTATTCTGTAAAATCTAATGTGATTTTACATAACGAGCAAATATTCAATTATTTCACCCTAATTTAAACCCTAAAAACACAATCCACTAATCTGTGATCTTAGGAAAATGTGTGTTCTTACAGTCCACAGCAGTGTGAAATCTACCCAAAACAATCTTTACACAGAAGCTACTGAAGCGTCCTTATAAATACTTCAAAAATGTCATTTTTACCCAAACAATTGAAATCATTTCGATGTGTGACGGCATTAAACAGATGAATTAATGCTAAATACATGACAGCTTAAATAACCAGTTCATAATGATAAACAGCAGCTTTTCATTCAGTTATTTCATATGAAAAAGGTCTAAAATAGCAGATGGTTTAGATGGAGATTTTTCTGCGCTGTGATTGGTCGCTTTAGCATGTCAGTTGGATGTCTGGTTATGCGAGACACATTGATGGTCTAAAGACACGTACAGTATAATACAGTAGTGATATCGGTCATCACACAACACTAAAGTTCAGGAAATGAATGCGTGTTATGTGAAGAGACACACAGGAAATCTGTTTGATTAGAAATGTTTAGTTGCTGTTGATAAGAAATGGGAAAAGAGGAAAGCAAGCAATCAGACTTTATCACCTTTATTTACTCGAGCCAAAGAGATGAACTGCATTTGCATAATGATTTGTATAACCCAGATAAACGGCAGAATCTCTCATTATTGAATATATCTTGGGACCCTCCACTTGATCTGTGCAATAATGTCACATAATTGCGTAAGTTGGGAACGAGGGGGATGGAAACGTCAATGCAGAGACATTACAGTAATGTTACTGTACATGATTACAGGCATTATCTGTAACACAACTTTCACATTTCAGTTTGAAATAATATATATGTCAATGATATGAAGCTGTTACTTGTCATGACGTTTAACAATTGATTAGATTTTTTAATTTACAGTACAGAGTATACACACGCTCATTACTGTATTATTCATTTTGAAATATTAATGTTGAATTTATTGATCTGATTCTGTGTTGATTTCTAGAAAGCAGAATGACATTTAAAATCTTATAATCTAATCTCATAAATCACAGTTCAGCTATAATCTACTTTTTTAAGTATACCCATCAAAATGCACTCATGTGAACTCCGTTTTTAAATATTAGATATTTTTTCAAACATTTACACGTCTTTTTTAAAAATCATTTTAGATATTTTTATTAATGACAGTAACATTAACATTTTTTACATTCGTTTTTTTGTTTATGTTTATTGTTATGAAAATGTGTCAAATCTCGAGTCTTATACCATTTTATAAATATATTTTTAATTACATTAAAATTCAACTAAGAAAAATGAAAGTGAATAGGGAAATAACACAATAAAGCATTTCGTGACTCACACAAAGTGCATAAAGGAGACTCAAGGAAGTGATGTCTTTATAAATATTTAATATATTTAATATTATAACTATGTCATTTTTGTCTTTTACAAAAGTAGTTAGAAATATTTGAATAACAGTATAACAGTATAAAACAGATAAATGACACTAAAAACACAGCTTGATTAAACAGATAAACAGCAGCATTTCATGTAATATTTAGTTATTTAATAGATGTAAATGAGTTCAGTGTGAATACATTAGGAAGTCAGTGAATCAGAGAATCATGAACAGATTTGGAGATTCAGTGAATTTGTGTATTATTGAATCAGTGATTTTGTCAGTAAATTTGTACTGTAGTTCTCAAACGAGTCCTGGTGAAATCCTGGTATTGCACATTTTGTATGTCAGCTGATTTAAAATGGGGTTTTTGTGGTAACCATGCTTTTACTACAGTAACTACAGTAACAGTAACTACAGTAACAGTAACTACAGTAACTACAGTAACAGTAACTACAGTAACAGTAACTACAGTAACAGTAACTACAGTAACAGTAACTACAGTAACAGTAACTACAGTAACTACAGTAACAGTAACTACAGTAACAGTAACTACAGTAACAGTAACTACAGTAACAGTAACTACAGTAACAGTAACTACAGTAACAGTAACTACAGTAACAGTAACTACAGTAACAGTAACTACAGTAACTACAGTAACAGTAACTACAGTAACAGTAACTACAGTAACAGTAACTACAGTAACTACAGTAACAGTAACTACAGTAACAGTAACTACAGTAAGTTTACTTTAGTAAAAACATGATTCATTTACAGAAGAGTTGTTCTTCTCTAGATGTTATTCATCTTGTTGTCTTTATCATTTAAAGAAAACTCTAAATAAATAAATTCAGCGAGCGTATAGACATTCAGGAAACAAGAGCGCCGTCCGATCCGTCCGTCCGCTGTCACTGGGCATTTACGCATCTCTCCTGCCATTATCCATACACGTCCTGATTGAAATGCCTGGCTGTAGTTAAATGTACATGGACATGAGCAGAATGAGCGAGGATATCAAACGCTCCGTCTATTGTTACTCTCACAAAGCAGCGATGAAGCTGAAGTGCTCCGCTTGAATAATGGATCAGGAGACGCTTGTTCTTCATGTAAATAGCGAGTGCTCTGTCCCGCTGAACCATGTCAGGACGCGTGTCATGGCGAGCCGGACTCTCTTCTCGTGTGGTTTGTTGGCATCCGCGCCGGTCTCGTCCTGTAGTGTCTTACGGCCAAAAGCAATTTATCAAATTGAGCAGAAGATGATTTTATAAATGAGCGTTCCTTTAACCGTGATGGATTCAGTGAGTTATTTTTGTGGACAAACGTAATGTCGTCCGGAGCTAAACTCTTTTCTTTCTGTGTCAGGTAACATCGAGTACAGCTGTCCGGCCACCAACGAGTGCGAGATCACCAAACGAAGACGCAAGTCCTGTCAAGCGTGTCGCTTCATGAAGTGTCTTAAAGTGGGAATGTTAAAGGAAGGTGAGATGCTCATAAAGAATTTACTTCACACTGCAACAAACTCTTTATAGTTATCTAAACATCCTTACAAGAAGACATTTTCACTTAAGAAGCGTAATAAAAAATAAAGATCTAACAAAATTGTGTGATGTTAAAGCCAGTGATCTAAATCTGATTCTCACCTCATTTGCAAACATCTTTTTTCTTCTTCACAACATGTTTCTGGATATTTGGGTTGTGAAATAAGACTAAGAATATGTTTTATTTTTACTCTGTAATGTTATTCATCATTACTCGTGTGTGTGTGTGTGTGTGTTTGACTCTGTGTGTGTGTGTGTGTGTGTGACTCTGTGTGTGTGTGTGTGTGTGTGTGTGTGTGTGTGTGTGTGTGTGTGTGTTGACTCTGTGTGTGTGTGTGTGTGTGTGTGTGTGTGTGTGTGTGTGTTTGACTCTGTGTGTGTGTGTGTGTGTGTGTGTGTGTGTGTGACTCTGTGTGTGTGTGTTTGACTCTGTGTTTGTGTGTGTGTGTGTGTGTGTGTTTGACTCTGTGTGTGTGTGTGTGTGTGTGTTTGACTCTGTGTTTGTGTGTGTGTGTGACTCTGTGTGTATGTGTGTGTCTGTGTGTGTGTGTGTGACTCTGTGTGTCTGTGTTTGTGTGTGTGTGTGTGACTCTGTGTGTGTGTGTGTGACTCTGTGTTTGTGTGTGTGTGTGTGTGTGTGTGTGTCTGTGTGTGTGTGTTTGACTCTGTGTTTGTGTGTGTGTGTGTGTGTGTTTGACTCTGTGTGTGTGTGACTCTGTGTGTGACTCTGTGTGTGTGTGTGTGTGTTTGACTCTGTGTTTGTGTGTGTGTGTGTGTGTTTGACTCTGTGTGTGTGTGTTTGACTCTGTGTGTGTGTGTGTGTGTGTGTTTGACTCTGTGTGTGTGTGTGTGTGTGTGTGTGTGTGTTTGACTCTGTGTGTGTGTGTGTGTGTGTGTGTGTGTGTGTGTGTGTGTGTGTGTGTGTGTGTGTGTGTGTGTGTGTGTGTGTGTGTGTTTGACTCTGTGTGTGTGTGTGTGTGTGTGTGTGTGTGTGTGTGTGTGTGTGTGTGTGTGTGTGTGTGTGTGTGTGTGTGTGTGTGTGTGTGTGTGTGTGACTCTGTGTTTGTGTGTGTGTGTGTGTGATGTTGGCATATGAAGACACACACACACACACACAGCAGTAAATAATTGTGTGTGTTAGGCAGAGAGACAGAAATATGCTGAATAGGTGATTGTGTGCGTCTGACTAATAGAAGTGTAACAGTATTCCAACTGGAAAGGCTCGTGTCCCACGGCACTCGCTCCGAGAGCTCAGCTCTCCCCGACGTATTGATCCCAGAAATGTTTTCCGAACATCTCCACTCTCTTCCTGTGATGCTCAGAGAAATCACTCTGCCACTGTTAAACACACGGACAATTCTGTGTTTCTTTCTTTCTTTTATCCATCACAGTCATAGTATGTTATAGATACCCTAATGTTGGAGATGAGGTGAAGAGCATGTGTGTGTGTGATGATGATGATGTACATCTCTTCACTCTTTACTCTATATGATGCTGTAAGAGAATCTCTCCACTGCGTGAGACAGACAGAGAATGAATCACATTACAAACTGATGAAAAATTCATGCAAATATATTATCTGGAGGAATAAGAGCCCAGAAAACAGAGAAAGATTGTCATGAATGAATGACCCGTGTCCAGTTTAAGCAACGGATTGAGTTTCAGTGTGACTTCATTACACAACATCAGATACATTCATCTTTAGATTTATATAAATATCTTTATTACACCTGATTCTCTCACTTGTGATCTAGATCATCAGGTTTATAATGCTCATGAAGCTGCATGAGAGAATGAGCTGATCGATAAAAAACTGCATATTATACAAATACACCTTCAATAAATGACACATACTATAAAGAAATATAACAGTATTCAACTATAAAATATAGTTTTGATTGTGAAAATTATAACCTTTCTTTGGTTAGTGTTCACAAATCATTTAGACATTTTATTATTTTAAATAATTGAAAAGAAAATTTAAAAACCCTAACACAGTAACACTTTGTATAATATAATATAATATAATATAATATAATATTGTATAATATAATATAATATAATATAATATAACATAATATAATATAATATAATATAATATAATATAATATAATATTGTATAATATAATATAATATAATATAATATAATATTGTATAATATAATATAATATAATATAACATAATATAACATAATATTGTATAATATAATATAATATAATATAATATAATATAATATAATATAATATAATATAGTATAGTATAGTATAATATTGTATAATATAATATAATATAATATAATATTGTATAATATAATATAATATAATATAATATAATATAATATAATATAATATAATATAATATAATATAATATGATATAATATAATATAATAGATATGTATATAATAAAAATATTATTGAATAATACATGTGTAATGTAATGAGATTGACATCAGCAGTGATTGTTTCTTTAGTCCTCAGTAAATCCATCATTTCTAACTGAACGTCCTCACCAGGTCTTTAGTTCTAAATGTTACCAGCTTAACCAGCGGATGTAAAAAAGAGTTCATATATTTCCCAAATGAATATGCCGGCGTGACAAAGCATCTCTCCGGCCGTTCGGTGTCCCGCCTCAATGCAAGGTCGTCGTCTGTCTGCTTTCTGACTCTACGTGAGCGCCAAATCAATCAGGCTTCTCAAGGAGACGAGAAGCGACATGCCTGTCCCCGCTGACCGCAGCCAATGAAAGAGCAGAGCGAAGGTCACGTGAATAAAACTTTCCATTCTGATCACATTCACAAATCTAAGAACAAATAAAGCTCAACATCTGCACATTGCTTTACATACAACAAGAACAAATTTCACTCTTCTTATCACTGCTAAATGACACAGATGAGTTTCTGTGAGCGATGTTAGATCACGAGATCTCGAGACAATGACTTTAAACGGGAATGATGATATCAAAGCGGATAAAACGACAGCGTTCGTCTGCGGTGAGAGAGAGCCGAGCGTCAGATGTCCTGCAGGATTCTCAATCCGCTTCATTCCCTCCAAACAGGAAGTGATCGATATAAAGAGTCAAATGTCAGGGACTACAGGCTTCCTGGAGGAGAGGAACGGATACCACTGAGAGATTACACTGACGTAACCTCGTCATCTCTTTCACAAACAAAATCACAACTGAAATTTAGGATCTATTTTAATATACAACAGCAGTAGGCTTAGTTGACTTTATGTGTTTCTTACAC
>CM032805.1:315000-357500 GCA_019155185.1 Beaufortia kweichowensis | reverse complement strand
GTTCATGGATCTGGAGAGAGTGGCGTCTCATTAAAGCTGATGTGTGTCACATGATGACAGATGCTCCTCAGGTGTTAAAATCCTTTGACACGCGCTCACAAGATTCCTGTTGTCGCTCGCATCACGTTTCATTGTGTCTAAACGCTGGAGAATCCTCATGAAACGTGTGTTTGCTTCTCTTATTGGCCAGATAAACAGTCAGTCCCGCCTACTTTTACACGATTGGTTGAGCCGTTTCATAGACTAGCATTTAATTAGAGTTTATAATTTGATATTTGGTTGTCACGTGTTGTTTAGTGAGATCTTATTGTCGTGTTTATAGATGCACATTCATGGTTTTCTGTGAGATCTTAGTTCAAGCGTGACATCATCATGGTTCTACATCAGCGGACTGTTATTCACTTCAGTCTTTATTAAATATAGACATCATCTGACAGGTTTCTTTGTGAGGTCACACATCATGATGGATAAAGAGATCAGATTCAGATTCAGATTCCTGTCGAATCTGCTCATTGTTCGTGCTGTTCACTGGTGTTATAGGAACATGAAGGTTTGCTGAATGAAAAGACATCTGTGTGTTATTTGTGTCCGGGGTCAATACAACACGACTACTCATTAACTGAAGGATCTGTTTAGCAGCGGAAATAAATGAGGTGTAATTAAGTGACTGATTAAAGCTCATTTCTGCTCACGTGATGTGATCCGGTCAGGAGGTCATGGACGTTATATCACCTCATATCATTCACACGATTCATTCAGAAAATACACATAGATCTTCATTTAAAGTCAACTTTATAATGTGAACGGCATATTTAATGTGGACATCAAGAGTTGATTGAAATGTAAACAAGGAAATACAAAATCTGATGGTTAAATAGTCCATTAATATATCAGTATAAACTCTTTTTTGATATATCACGTCATCCATAAGCTTCACACACAGTTCCATTCTTGCATTGTTTATCTGTCCGTGTTACACGTTTAGACAGATTTCAGACACATGAAATGCTTCAAACATACGTCAGATTTTGTGTAGTTTGTTGTGTTGGTCATGTGATCAGTCATTTATGAGCAGAAGTCTATTGATTTGTCTTCTTTTAATGATGTCATACCAACTGTAAGGGATTACCTCACACACATTCATGCTGTGGTTTATCTCAGAACAGATGAGTTATTGTCACTGGAGCTCAGCTCTTATCCAGTCAGTCTTATTTTCTCAGTATCTGTATATGTAGAACATAAAAATATATTTTGTTAAAAACCATCATGTATTGGGTTCAATCTATTGCCAGTTTGTATTTTAAATGATTTAAGAGTTGAGAGGATGTTGATTGACATTCAAACTCACGCAAGCAGAGATGCTTATGAAAACAATCGCCATAAAACATCCCAAATAAACTTTCTAATATAAGCCTGTAAATGCAGAAGGATTAAAACCTGTCGTCTTTTATGGTTATTTTGTGGGTAAAAGCCCGTCTGAGTCATAAAAAGCCTTTTAGGAAAGCTTTGGACTTTTGTCTGTTTGGAGAATTGCTGTTTGTGAGTGTGAAATATATCACGGCGAGCTTGTCTTTCTTATAGAAGACGTTTCCAGCAGTGAACTTTATTGGACGGCATAAAAACAAGCTAAAAACTGATGACATTTTTTACAAGCGCTTAGATCACTGTAGTTTCTCCTCAGAGAGAAGAAGATCGTACAAACGTTTCGTCTACACGTACAAAAAAATAACGTCTAACAGACTGAAGATATGACTGATGTGTGATGGCGGGGTTTGATGGGTGGTTGCTAGGGTGTTGCTAGGGGCTCGTGAATTGGTCGTTAAGTTGTTTACATCGTGCTCTTTCGTCTTACATGTCATTTCGTTTTGGTGCATAAATCCATTTTAATGATCATATAATTATCAAATCTTAAACCAAAGTGCTTAATATTTTTGGTTCTAAAACGTTCTGTGGTTTTGTGTACATACGACAATATTGTCAAAACAATCCCTCTTCACATGAATCCACAAAAACCACTGAAAGCCACACCAGTAATTGGTGATGTCACTTTATAAAGAACAATGTAATACACATGCAAATGATGTCACCATTTTCTGTACAGTTTCCAAAAGGTTGTACTTTGAAAACTCTGCTGTGACGTGTAAAAGGTTGAAAACAGTGTCATTACAGACGCCTTTAGACTGACATGCTGACTGATTCTATCTCCGTATGAATCTCTTTCTGACTAACTCAGTCCTGTAGCGAATCACTGACATATTTCACGTTCAGATGACACCTGAAGACCTGAAGACATCCGCTCGTGTTTGTATGAAGCGTCCTGAAGCTGCATCTGTTCATTCCGGCTCTTATTGATCCTCCTTCACATTGTCAGGAGCCCGGCGGTCTTGATGGCAATCTGTTAATGAACGTATCCTCCAGCACGCCCGGCCGCTCTTCGCCCGCCCGATAAGGGAAATTAAACACTCGGCTTCTCCTTTTTCCTGCTTTCTTATTTTTCTTTCGCTCTTTCAGCCTCTCGTACAGCACACGCTTGAAAGTGTCAGCAGATAGACATCGCCCGCTCATCTCCGTCTCAATGAGGCCATTCATATGAAAGAGGGAAAGTTTGGGGTCAGGAGTCGATCAATACTGTAATCTATCGGCTCTTTAATGGCGAGCGGGTAAAGCCGTGGTTTTAATCGTGCCAGCGCTGCGAGGACACTCGTATGATGTGCTGGAAGTCTTGAGGAGTTTATCGACGGCTGTCAGACGACACGAAGATGAATAAACAACACGTGTTTTACTGCTGCGGTGTGTTTATTCATCTGCACGTTATAATACATTTACAGGATTTGCTGTAATATTTAGATGTACACATTCTTATACTGTATACAGCAGATTCATCAGATCATTTCAAAAGAAAATACGATTTTAAAGAAGAGAATATCATTTTAAGAATGTTGGAAAGAGTTTAAATGTTAAAATCAGGAAGATGTTCATTAATAATTTTGTAGCTCTATATGTTCACTGTACGTCAGTAAGATCACGTGACATTTGTCTCGTTCTGTGATCAGGTTTCTCCAGTTTGTCTCTTGGAGATCAGATGAGTCTCCTGCAGAGCGCCTGGATGGAGATCTTGATCCTGAGCATCGTCTTCCGCTCGCTGCCGTACGAGGACGAGCTGGTGTACGCCGAGGATTACGTGATGGACGAGGAACACTCGCGTCTCACCGGTCTGCTGGATCTCTACGTGTCCATCCTGCAGCTGGTGCGCAAGTACAAGAAACTGAAGGTGGAGAAAGAGGAGTTTGTCACGCTGAAGGCCATTGCGCTCGCGAACTCAGGTAACAAGAGATTCACATCTGTGTGTCTATAGACTATTTCACCAAATCAATCTCATTTAGGACGTCATTTTCATGATGATGACACAGTTTGATGTTTTATCGTCATCATCACTTGACATAATACGTTGGGAAAAAAAGTGAAAAATAAAACAAAACATCAATTTTTTTGTTACCTCTTTAATTGTTTTTTTATTTGTAACGTTTTTTGAATTGTAATTTAAAGTAATTGTTTTTAAATGACAAACCATTTGAAATGTTTATGGTTTATGGTAAAAGTCTATTATCATGTTGTGTTCTTCATCATCATGTTAAACACGGATGATCAGTTCAGATAGCACTACGATGACTGTAGGGATCTGTTTTTAACTTTATTAATTAAACATTTATATTAGGAAACATAACCAGATAAACCTAGTTTACTTTTTCTTAAAGATACTTCACTGGCTCGTAAAGACACGTTAACCAGCAGTGATGTGTATCAATCACAGGTTCGATGAGAACGGCCATTACAGTCATATTTTGTCAATGCGCTGTATTTACCGTAACACACTTTAACTGTTTATAGGTGAAACTAAATCATGATTTATTAAATGTGTCTTTAACAACCTCAGCCATCTGTAGATACATATGACAATTCTCAAGTCAGCCACTTAAAACTTCATTTAAATTTAGCACAATTAATAAAATACAAAAATAATACAAAACAATTCATTAAAATAAATATTAATACAAAAATATGATGGCACCTGGTGTGATGAAGGTGTTTAATGTTCATGCGGTATAAAACAGACACATGTTGATATAAAGCAGTCTAAAAGTTACAATTTAGTAAAAGTAAAATCAAGAAAAGAAAAGAAAATTACAATAATCCACTGATAAAGTAACCCACTTTTTTTTTAAATGAACGTTTCATTTTCCTTTTTTTAGATTTGTATTACAGAGATACACAGACCCAGTTCAGTTTATAGTTTTAATGTATTTTAATGTGTCCACCCTGTTATACAGTACAATAGACAATATTTCAACTAAAACAAACAGAATTGAAATTTCTAATGTCGCAAAGTTTTCATTTTTTTAAATGTTTGTTTTAGTTTAAATGTTGTCTATTTATAAATGAACAACCGACAGTTTTCCTTTCTTTATTGGCTGGACATTTAACGAAACATTGATCATTCCATCATGTTTCATTTAAAGAAATAACATTCAGTATTTAGTATATCAATTATTATTTTATATGAACAGATTTTTGCGTCAGTATGGAGAGGTGACGTCGGCCCGTAGCGTTTAATTGAACGGCTTCCGTGCGGCCGCAGTCGTTCTCTCTCTATCACGCTAGCCACGGGGCCGGTGGACGCCACAGATAAATTTAGCATTTCATTAGGAACACCAGAGCTGTCAATAAAATGTGTTAAGTGGACTGGAATGAGTATCAGCGAGTCTGTATCGACAGCTGGCCCGTCCAGCGCTGATCAATGCAGCGCTTTTATTCTGCCGTCTCATTCGCTGTCTCTCTTTGTCCGGCTGAGAAATGAAAGCGCTGATGGAGGCGTTTGCCGCGCGCGGGGATGACAGGCCCGGTGCGAGCGCCGCGACTCTCGCGGGACGCCCGCTGTCTGACAGCTGTGAAAATTCATAGCCATTGATTTTGTAATTAGCAGTTTATCAATCGTATCGACAGCCTGTTTCTGATGGATTGCAGGGAAATTGTTTCTTCAGACGTGTTTTTTTAACCACAAACACACACACGGCTAAAAACAATCACAGATGTGTAGTACAATGGATAATACTTATAGTATCAAATCCAAATAACAAAGTACTACTAATACATATAAGAGCTATAGGAAAAAACACAAAGCATAAATACTTTTCTGATGTTAAATTATAATTTAATATTATTCAATCTTATCAAATAAATATCATTCAGTTGTTTTTATAAAATAAGATCACAATCAGTGTTTAAGATATAATATTCCTGACTGTGTCATTAGGATCTGGACACTTACACATATAATTACCACATAAATCAATACACGGACATGAAATATTGATTGAAATGTAAATGATTTTATTATTTAAGATTGTGGAGATCTACATGAGAGCAGCACACAAACATGAAGGACATTAATTACAACATTATACACGTTACACAAAAAGAGTGTATGTCATAAATAATGTGAGGTGTATATAATCCTCACAGATCAGTCAGATGATCAGGTGTCTGTCAGGTGATGCTCTGGTATGTAGTATGCACTATGTTGTGCGCTAGTTTTTTTCTTTCTTGTATTAAGTTTTTGGTTATAAAACAAAATATGCATTACTAGTAATGAAATCCTTTTGTAGAGTTTACATTAACATTTACATTTAGTCATTTAGCTGATGCTTTTATCCAAAGCCACTTACAAATATTAGGAGACAATGAAGCGACACATCAACAATAGTACTGAGAAGTGCTTTACTAAGTTTACAATGTTTTACAGTGATAGATAAATACCTGTTGAGGAAAGAAGAGAGTTTTTTTTAAATATTTATATAATTTATATATTTATATAATCATATTTTTTTATATTATATTTAGTATAATTATTGACTTAAGAATTGAGAATAATAATAATTCAGATGTGGTTGTTGTTGGTGCATGTCATTAGAATCAGATTAGCTTGAAATGAAAGCATCATTGTGTAATACAGACGTAGCCGTGTACTTGTACAGCGATCAGTGTCATCATGTCTGTGTCGATCTCATTCCGTGTCTCGTCTTGTGTCCTGACAGACTCGATGCACATAGAGGACGTGGAGTCGGTTCAGAAGCTCCAGGACGCCCTTCACGAAGCCCTGCAGGATTACGAGAGCTGTCAACACGCCGAGGACCCGCGACGCGCCGGAAAGCTGCTCATGACGCTTCCTCTGCTGCGGCAGACGGCCACCAAAGCCGTCCAGCACTTCTACAGCATCAAGATGCAGGGCAAGGTGCCCATGCACAAACTCTTCCTGGAGATGCTGGAGGCCAAGGTCTGATTGGCCGGCCGCGGCGCCGTCCCGTGACATCATCGAGGCAACAGCGAATGGGGTGTGGCAGAGACGCTCTGACTGCGGAGGACAGACGGGTCCTCTGGCGGACGCGCAGGTTGAAGGACTTTCCTCGCCGAGACGTGAAAATGAAAAAGAAATAACTGGATTGAAAGTTTAAATATAAATGGAAAAAAGAATTTAAAAATCTATAATGAAAGCTATGTACTTGTACAGTAATGCAGTTTTTTGGTCATGATTTCTGGAAGAAGTCATTTCATGAGTAGAAACCCTTCACCTTCCGTACAACATCGTAATGAAACCCTCGAGTGAACACCACGACTTGTAAATATATTCATCAGCATCAGACCCGAGACTTCAGCCATCCGGTTCTTCCCTGAATGTGAATGAAAATATACCTCTTCTGACTGTAACGTGTCCAATCGTCTATAGCCAGGACTCTGTAGTAACTCAGCAATAAATCGAGCCGACGGACAAGTGACGTCCAACTAACTTATGTAGTGTATGTGGGTGAGAGAAACACCCGTCTCCAGCGTTGCACTGTATTCCTGTTTGACTTGTTATTGTTGCGGTCTTGTTTTGGCACTAAACGCGACCGGCTGAGAGTTAGATGAGAAGGGTTCAGAGGATTTATGATGAGCGGCAGTAGTCCAGGAGATTCCATGTTCAAACAATCAGACGGCACACATGTCAAAGGCACTATTTTGGGTCGTGCGGAGAGGAAACGAGGTGCCCGTCATCTGCTCGGTCTCTTTCAGAAGCGTCAGGACCGTTATAGCATGAACACAGATGAAGGTGGGTGACAGGTGCAGCTCTTTATCACCAGCTTTATTTTTACATCCTGAACGGAGAGCTTTTGACCTCATGTTGACACAATAAGCATCGCTGCACCGTCGACTGCGTAGATGTCCCTATAAACAACCGATCAGGTCCTGACCCAAATCCAGAACATTCCACCTGCTTTCATTCACTGCAAAGAAATCCCAAATCTTACATTTAGAAATGTGCAATAGATAAAGTCAGATTTCCAGCTGACAGAAACACCCAGCAAGATGTTGAATAGTGGAAATTGACAATTTTAAGCAAATAAAATACAATAATGAGTCTAAAACGTGACCAGATGGACACATGTGCTAAATAGTAAATGATCTTCACAAATGCTGTTGTTGTTGTTGTTGTTTTCTTACGATAAGAGAATCACTGCAATGTCATTTTAATAGTTTTACCTGATGGAAATCTGCACGTTGTGAGATGAGGTGTTTATGTCATAAACGTGATGTGAACCGGCTGAAGGAAGTTCTTCTCATTAAACTTGAATGTTCAGACCCATGTGATGATACAGGGATTCATTTCTATATGCAGTGGGTTAACATGAGGGATCAATTCTGACCAAAGTAATTCACCTCTGAATCACAAGAGATGCTCAACACGACACAAACGCTGGAAGTTCAGTCACTCATCTGCATTTGTGTCTATCAATAAAAATTCACCCTTATTGTTTGATGTTTTTGTTTTCTTTCAGTTCTGCTGATGACACATGCTAGACATGAGAATGACATCATCAGTTAACATACAGTATGCAACATTCACTTTCTGTACAGTAGCTACCTCATCATTCATTCAGCGTTCTGTAAATATTCAAACAACACGTCTTTCTTTCACATTCGGGTTTGCTGACCTGTTATATGATCCACGGGTTTTGAAAATGAAATAAGGGTTCATTTCATCTCTACAAATCTGTGTGAAATGTTTTTGAAGGAAATAAATATTTGTGCATCTCTACTGAACATTTACAGTTTGAAGAGAAATGACGCATATCTGTAAATCCTGTCATTTATTTATTTGCGTATGATCATTGTGCAATCACAGCGTTTCAATTCAACATGTTCGGGTCAAAATCGATCCCACGATGTTCACGTGTCAAAATGAAGAAAGAGTTTTGAGTTTCTTCTGCAGATATTTATTGTGTATATTACTGTATATCACTCTGTCCACACTGTATAATAATATCTCATATTGTTCATTTAACAAACACCTGTGTCACATTCTTTTTTATGTCCAAAAAGAAAACGTAACAAAGAAAATCTGAAGCAATGCTGGAGTTTTCTTTCATTATTCTAAATATGTTCCTGATGGCATGAAATCATCAAGTGTTTCACATGTTTCAGAAACTCAGATGAAATTATTTTCATATAAAAGATTCATTTTTAGTTCGTTTCAAAAGAGTTTTTGTAAAATCAGAAAAAATCTATTCAGTTCAATTTAGTTCCATATGAATCATGTTTACTCATTTTTCAGATCCTGTTATCAGGATCAAGAGACACGTAAAGAAAAAGAAATGCTAAAGAATCTCCAACCAGTGTGTAATACACAAAGAAACATACACAAACATCTTTTCAATACTGTAACAAATCACAATACGTTTGTTTTACAGAAACATTTGAATAGTTTTTTTAGGAAGATAATTTAATAATCCACTTAACAGTCTTAACAGTTCATCTCTGTAGCTTTACGGCCGGGAGAACCAAATACACAACACACACACACACAGTTGATTATATTTTACAGTTTTATTATGTAAAGAACACATTAATTTATTTCTTATTAAACATTAACAAATTGACATAACAATTAGACAATATATGTGAGCATTGTGTCAGGAGTGTTTACAGTAAAGACATTTAAACTGTAAATGATCATCAAACATGAATATACTGCAGCTATGAGATGAATATAATGATTTGATCATTTCTTTCTCAAACATACAGAATCCAAAATTGACATGTACTGTAAACAACATGTTTAGAAATCATGGATTTGTTTATTTGAATGATAATTAATCTGCCTTATATTGTACATCCATTTACACCCCACAATGCACTGCAAAAACCCATCCATCTCCAGAAACATCAGTTAGAAATCAAATCATTCATAAAGAAATCAATTATATTTTAATTATGTTTGTTCTTAGTTTAGAAGTTAACATTTTCATTGCAGTATATGTGTGTGAATGACATCTGAACGTCACAGTGTTACAGGAGAGATGAGTGGATTTACAGCAGCTTTTTATTCTTTGTTGGGTATTTATTCATTAAAACATGTGCTGTTAGTTACAATGTCATAAGACATAAGTGATGACGTTATCATGATAATGGTTTAGAGACAGATTTTATAGTTTGATGTGTGTATATTAATCTGCAGTCGAGAATATTGTGTTATTGTACACTGGGGTGTATATACATGAATGATAAGAGTCGCTGCTATTTAAAGAGATCTTCTCATTCTTTCTGTGTATATCCTCGCAGTAAAAACAATCCCACAATGCATTGTGACCAACTCCATCCAGCCGAGAGGGAGGAAGAAGAAAACAACACTGTTCCCTACATTACATCATTCATCTAGTTATTTATTTCATTTACTACACACGATAACGTCCACGATGGTTTTGGACAACACTAAAAATGTCAGTGTGCTATATAAAGGTGTAGGGACTATTTCAGACACAGCCGTTGATTATAAAAAACCTAACAGAATGAAAAATAGATATTTCACCCAACATTTCTACATAATGTTGATTTTCAACACAAGTGTTGTTAGGAAATCTAGTGCATCAGATGATGTTGAAGAGTAATGCAGACGTGTCAGTGTGAGTGATTGGGTTGAAACAGAAGCGCAGTACACACTTTACATAAAGTACCAGCTAAAATTACATGAAGGACTGAAGAAATCTCATGAGAGCCTCAAAGGAAACACTTCCACTTCATTCACTATTTCAGTCTGTTTAGGACATAAAATACACGTGTTTTAAAGATGACCAGTGATTCTTTTCAAATGAGAAACATATTTATTTGCTTCATCTGTTATACTGACAAACATGATAACGGATAGGTGTGCGCAGCGGAGACTAGATTTGATCTGTAACAATCTTAAAATTATTTGTATCTGTACTGTATACGTGGGCGGGGCTTAAACAGGAAGTAGCCATTTTAAACGCAATTCTGTTCGATTCATAGTTTTGCTTTAGCAAATATGACTTGTATAATTAATGACATTCGTATTAGAGAAGCAAATCGTAACTTGATTTCAATTTCTTATCTTATAAAATCTTAAAGCATAAATCCATTGAGTTCATTGCTGATCAGCTGTCTAATGTAAACCTCAAATGAAACAACAGTGTGAATATAAGTTACAGAATGAGCCGTCTCTTTAATGCTCATCTATACAGGCTTTGATTTCTCTGTCATTACAGTATTTAGCAGTGTGGTCCTGTAAAGCTTGAAATAACTCAAATGTATCGCAGGAGTATTTGATCTGATATTCTTCATCTTGTGCATTTAAATGTAACTCTATTCATGAAAAGGGCTAATGTGATGCGTTTAACAGATGAGTTTCTAAAAGGTTTGAAGTTGGGAGTTTTATTTGGTTAGTTGATGAAACTCAGAGACGTTAGATTTGTGTTCATTTCATTCATATAGTTAAAAACTCATTCACACCACACACACATGTTGTCATGTAGGGATTTTAGAGGTTTATATAATGTTCCAGAAAACATGGGATTGTGTTTTTATTGTTATACGGATGAATTTATTATGCGTTTAGAAGCCATTATTCGTGTCTATCAATACAAAATATTTAGTGTATATAATGGTCATTTTATTGAGAAACTCAAGCAAATCAAAGTGTGTTATTGGATGATGATCACAGCTGAGATGTTGTGATGTGTGTCGTGTGGCGTGAGGGAATGGTCAGAGCAACATGAAATGGACTCGACCTTTTCTACATGTCAAGCAAAGGTTATAAATCTCCACTGGCCTTAAAAGAAATGCACTTGTTTGCCATTACAGTGAAGATCTTTCTCACAAACAGCAGGCAGACGGTCTCAAGAGAATCTACAGCATGACCCACAAACCCCCAATGACTTGATCTCTCTCTCTCTCTCAAGAGAATCTACAGCATGACTCTCACAAACTCTCTCAAATGACTTGATCTCTCTCTCTCTCTCTCTCTCTCTCTCTCTCTCTCTAATAAAACCCTTAAAATGTATAAAATGATTAATGAAAACATATATACAGTTGACACATCTACCCCCCCATGTTCACAACAAACGTGTGCCCTTGTAAAACTATTAATGTAATGTTATAAAAGTGGAAAGCAGATTTTTTTTTAAAAGTTAACTTCATTGTACAGTATAATGTATGAGTACTAATGAGATACGTCAGGTCCAGTTCACGTTCACTTCTGCTTCAAATGCTCTAAATCTCTGCAATATCTCAGCTAATCTGAATCAACTAATCAAGATCTTACTAGACAGACTAGAAACATTCAGGCAGAAAAAATATTTCATATTTTATAAAACACAATCATTTTCTTGCTTTGTCTTGAGAGCATCTTATGCATTATAATAGATATTATCAGCCATAATTCACGGTTATATTGTGATTTTGTATTGGAAATATGACCTTTAAGGCTTGATATATGGAAATGGACAGATCATATGTGATTCCAGGATTAAATGTCTTCTAGATCATATAGTTTATGTGCTCTCTCACGGCACCTTGACCAGACGGTAATTTACAGTGTTATGAGATGAGCGCAAAACACGCTGTAAATAAATAAGTGCTCATTCAGCTCACGTGACACTTCATTCAGAGAGGAATATGGCCGTCTGTACAGGAACAGCAGTGTTATCTGTCTGAAATCACCTCGACATTCATGTTTAGAGGTCATCGCTGGACTCCATGTTATACATTTGCTAAATGCCGGGGTGTTTTTAACCCACGGTTGAATTAAAAACAATAAAAACCCAACCATTGGGTTTCATTTACCTAGGAGTTAAAAGAACCCAGAACACCCACCCATGAGTTGAAAATAACCCATCATTTATTCAGTGAAAACATTAATTTGAATATGAATTATACTTAAAGGCCTCATGATTTACTCTCTCGTGTCTTTTCAAACCAGTATACAGGCACATTTTAATGAAACCCAAGACAGTCCTGTATTTGAGCTCTATTTATAGTCAAAAACTCATATTTTGTACCGTATTTCATCGTTCCAAAGATAGAGATAGTGATAGATCGAGTAGTAGTAGGAAGGGAAACATCCGCCTTCGTCCTGTCAGCGGCATCTCGTGGGAATGGGTGATCGCATTGAACATTTCAACCATATCGCTCAGAATGGCCCTTGTGTATCGTGAGGAATCTGTTTCTACACATTAGAAAACTATATGATACTCTTCTTTTATTCTAAAGGCTAATTCCCACTGCAGAACTTTGTTGGATCTGTGTAAATCACACTACATCATCCCGTTTTATAACGCCACACTACAACACAACAATGGCTTTTTCAAATGTCTCTAGTTTGGAGAGCATTTTCAGAAAGCTTCGTTTCAGTTGACAAAAAGTGTATTAGTGTGGCTATTTTATTTATGTTGAATTGAGGAAATAATGACATGAATTTTCATCAGTTTGATAGAAATAGATAGTATGCTTTTTTCTGAATGAAATTTGTGCGGACGAGTGTTTTCCTTTATTAGCTGAAACAACACAAACAGTCAAGGTTGTGAAGTCTGTCGGCTCGCTTTTACAATGGCCAAGAAGAAACGGGCTCGATAGCGGAGAGCTTTTCACGCTGTAAAAGGGTGTAATGCAGTAAAGTGTCTTTCACGATATCAATCTGCCACGACACAATAGAAAGACACAAAGAAAAGCAGCGTGGCATTCACACGCTGATCGATACGTCTGCTTTCAGCCGCTGCATTGCTGGAATGAATTGACGCCGTTGAAGCGCACATATTGGCAGGCGTTTTGGGACGCTTTTCAAGAGAATTAGCACCGTCACCACATGGCTAATTGAGAATGTCTGGAGCATAGATTTCACACCAAAATATCAATTACACCAACAAAGTGAATCCAAATGCGTTTCTCATGAAGTCACTGCAGTCAGTGCTCGACAACAGAGAAAAACAAAGCCATGATTTAAAAACATCACCACACTATCTAGTCTAGTTAAAGGAATAGTTCACGTAAAAATGAAAGTAAACGCGCGTGAATCACTGGACAGGACACTGAATGATCTCTCTGCATCATGGTAATTAGATTTCTATGCAGAACTAAATTAAGTCATTTTGCTTCGGGCGACTGCAGACGAGTGTACTTTTGTCACTTACAGTCCGTTAAGTAAAAGAGAAAAGACGACTATTTATATCAGCACCGGTTTCACCATCCTCTGCGTGTCACAGATCAGTATTTACTCCCTTTCATCTCCTTCAACCGCTGAAGTAAACACCAGTACAGTGTGTCATTACTGTAACGCATGACCTTCATGAGTTTTAATGAGAAGAGCTCCATCTATAGATCACTTGTTGAATTGCAAAAGTCAGCAGTCAGTTTTACTTGCATAAAAACACTTTGACCATGGTACCACAATCACGTGACATTATCAGATGATCATTTTCATTACATATACCAAGGAAGAGGGTACAAAACATGATATTTCTACAAAGAATTTACTTCCATAATCTGAGAGATATGTTTATCATTTAATAAAAGCTGTAAGTTGGGACACGTGCAGATCCCTGGCACACTTTATCTGTGGTGTTTACATTGATGACAGTGAGCGTTCATCTAGACCAATTAAACGCTGGATTTTTGACCCTGTTTACAGCTGATATTAAGATGAGTTTTGGTCGATCGGATCACAAGTGGACAATGCTAAATTACAGGTGTAAACGGGGTCTAAATAGGTTTCCAGAGGTAGTTAAAAACGCATTCGACCGGATTGCTTTTTTAGTGTAGACGCTCGTGTGGTTGAATGCGTTCGAATTCCCAGTTATTTGAACTATATACGGGTTATTCCCAGTACCAGCAAGAAAACAACTGAGGTGCCCTTGAGCAAGATTATTCCTTGGTGTTTTGCTAACCGGTGCTTTAGGAGACTGAAGCGTTCTTGTTATTGTGCAGTTTTAATGCAGAACGCTATTGAACAGTAAAAGTTTTTACTCACAAAAGTAATGTTATTGTGCATTTTGAGATGTGGGTTCATGAATGATTTAGTGGTTGCACACTGGTCTGATTGGTTGCTTTACCTGTCAGTCATATGTGCTCTTGGGCGGGCCATTGCCACTAAAAGAAGTCAAAGTTCCCAGACACTCAATATGAAGATCTGGATACACAAGACTTGTTGGGACTTGAGTTTAAACCGCAGAAAGTGATTGTATGCAAAAGTCAGTGGTTTGATGAAAAGAGACTTCAGACATACACAGATGCCCCATTTACTGATGAATCATTCGTCAATAGTGCCGCCATATTGGGCAGGGCAAGAATTCACTCTAAACACATACAAATTAATGGAGAGCTTTACTTTAGCCCAAAAATGTTGGGTTCTTTCAACAAACGATTGGGTCAAATATGGATATTGTTCTTTTTAATTTAATCCAAACATTTTAGGTTTGTCCCTTTTCACCCAACTGCTAGTTATAAAATAGTCCAGCACGTTTTAGAGTGTATTTATATCAGAAAATAGATTTTTGTTATAAGGAATTGTAAACAAAGCCTTGCTTTTAAAGCACTAAAATCCAGTGTAGAATTGTGCTTTTAATCTAGAAAGCCGTGTGAACTGTAGGATACTGTACGTGGCGAGAGCTTCATCACATTGAGCGGCATCGCACCACTTTCACCCACTTCATTTGTCAGAGTAAATCCCGCTTTTACTCTGTCGATTTCTTCTTAACCCTCCAATTAAAGTCCACTAAAGCTCAGCTTGAGAGATAGAGAGAGAGCGGACAGCTGTCGCCAGTTACAAACGACAGAGACTTCTGCTTTATCTGCCTCAGTCCACAGGAAACCATGACATCACAACACACAACGCTCCATTGTGCTCGAGCCCAAATGTTGACATACATGTTCAAATGTTTTTTCTGTCTTTTAACTTGTCATTGTGCTCAAACATGTTTAATAATACTCTGTACTGTAAATAATTTAATGCGCTCTTACATTTTTACTTGCTGATCAAACTTGCTTCATACATGTGTTGCCTACATGTGATTTTAATCTTTCTAAGCAGTTTTGCACAGAGTACTTCCTGAAAGACGTTCTGGAAGGAAACAATATTCCTGGTTGCATTGGCAGTAGGACGTCTAAAGAGATGTAAGCCAGCCGACAGTACAGCGTTTACAAAAACAATGATCCATTATCTATTCATCTATTAATGTCACTATTATTCATATGTATGTAAAGCTGTTTTAGTTCATTAAACAACAACACAC
This sequence comes from Beaufortia kweichowensis, assembly GCA_019155185.1. Taxonomy (NCBI): domain Eukaryota; kingdom Metazoa; phylum Chordata; class Actinopteri; order Cypriniformes; family Gastromyzontidae; genus Beaufortia; species Beaufortia kweichowensis. The sequence goes on along the minus strand of CM032805.1, from coordinate 341,886 downwards.
ATTCATATCATAATACTAGTCTAGTGTAAATGATTTGAACAGAAATCCTGATTTCACCTTGAATACACATATCTCATAATACAGTGTGAGAAAAAAAGTGAAATCACAGGACATTTTAAAGCGGCACTAAATTAAATGAAAAATACAGAGAAGTGAGCGGTGTAAAGTTCACATGCTTATTTGCAGTTGATTCATTGCTTAATTAATGATGTTTTACAGCGCAGCTTGAACTCGGGAACATTTTAATGTTCTGACCCGCACATTATACTCATTAGAAATGAATGAAGACGAGACATTACTCTAGACAACGCATTCATTACAAATGAGACACGCTCACTGATGAAACATTAAGATCATATATGTATTTCATATACATCCACACTAAACGTAAAAGAACAAGATGTTATTCACAGTCAGCGTATACGCTAGTTTGTGTCCATATAATACAGCGGGGCTTTACCTGCACATTTACTTTTCAATTAGCCCTGTGAACATTATCAACACTTTGGCACAATGGTTTTATAGGCCGGTGTCGTCGTGCGTTAATGGCGCTGGCAACATCGCCGGAGTGATAAACCATCTGGCCTGTCTCCCGGAGAGATGGAGCGCAGTAAATGAAGGGAAAAAGTGAAAGCAATTAATGTCACATTAATAGAAGCATAATAATGGCGTCCCTCACAGCTCACACCAGATCAGCACACAGATCCATTAAAACACCTGCTCAATGAGGAGAAGATCACCAGATCTCAGCAGTTTCTCATTCAGACCATCAACACAAAATCTGCTCCGTTTTCTATGTTTTCATAGTATAAATCTATTTTACTTTTTATTGATATTTCTCATTATAATTGCTCAGTTTTACTTCATGATAAAGGCTTTAATATTTGTATTGTGTGGCTGAAGGCTGGACTGCTTCATCATGAAGAATACAAACACTTATTCACTATAAAGCCTCCAGGACATCACTGCTTACTTACTTCACAACACTTGAAATAAAACTGGACTTTGATGGACTATTTTACGTTGAATCACTTGTTTTTATTCTTTCACAAACAGGATTGTGGGATATGACAGACGGTGACAGATGCATGTATGTCGTCATCAGAAGCTGATCAGATAAAGATATGATGTGACACAAACACTGAATGTGTCTGACGGTTTCCAGCACATATAATATAACATTTACATTTACACATTTGACAGACGCTTTTCTCCAAACTGAGTGCATTCAGTCTATATGTTTTATCAGTACGTGTTCCCTGAAATCAAACCCACAACCTTTCTACCATCTGAAACTATATCCTTTTATCCATTCAAACCAAATAACAAATCATTTCAACTGTTTAATAAATATGACAAAAACATATTATTATATTATATTAAGTGATTACATTATATAATGACTATTTGATAACTAAAATGATACGAAAACAAATATGTCAAAAGCAAAAGCCAAGAATTGTGAAACTTTTTTTAAGCATTCCGTCTATCTTAAGACGATGATGTCCTGCATCACACTTCTGCCATGTGCAAAAGAAAACTCAAAAGAAATGAATCGAATCTAAAATCGCATCAATTTGAACAGAATTATTGGACATGCGTGTGATGTGTGTGATCACGGCTCTGTCCATCAGTTGACCTGTTGTGTTGTTCTTGTGTTCATTTCAGCACATCTTCAGCGTGTCTCACGTTGGAATATCTTAAGCAGCTGTTACATTAGCATAGTGTGATGGATGCTCGTGAATCTCAGATAATGTCACTCTTTGCATTTTAAACTAACCAGCGCTATCCATTCTCACCGCCGACAATTAAACTCCATCGTCTGTACACCTTATAAAGATGACTATCATCTGACTGATAATGTCACAATACAAGTAAACTATCAATTAGCCGTGTAGTGAGCGTAAAGAGACGTCTGTGAGGTTATCTGCTCTCACACGCGTCCAGGTGAAGAGATTATTCACGTCAACACAAGCACAACAATAACACTGGCTGATATCATAGCAATGCAGAAATGTTTTACACTGTCCGAAAAAAAAAAACACGTAACTTTTACAGGTAAACGATAGGTCAGTCGGCTACAGTTATGTCCATTAAAGGTACCGCCCCAATGACAGCACTTGTACATTAAAATGTATAGTTTACAAAGACTTTTGTGTCAGAGTCATGTGTCAGATACATATGTATAGCATCACACACAATAATGCTACTAAAAGGGTAAAACGGTAACTAAAAGTTATTTTTGTTTCCCCAGAGACCCCTTCAGTAAATGCTTTCTAAAAGAACCATTTCTTTTTAACCTTCTTATAGTCCAAAGAACCTTGTTCTACTACAAAGAACATCTCGTGTATGCTCTTAAAAATAAAGATTCAACACGATGCAATAGAAGAACCATTTTTGGCTGAACGGTTTCATGAAGAACATCTGAAAAAGTTTCTTTGTTGTGGAAAAAAGGTTCCCTAGACTGTATAAAGAAATCAATGGTTAAAGTAATGAAAGTGCTGTGATTCCACATTATCATTTTATTTCTGGAAATACATTTGGAACATAAAGCAGCTTTCGTGTAGCTCAGTTGGTAAATGAATGGCACCAGGTCATGGGTTTGATGCCAGGGATTTTATAACGCTCTGTAACATTCTTTGGATAAAAGCATCTGCCAAATGCGTATCTGTATCAGATACTGTCAAAGTCTAAAAGGGCATAAAGCATCATTTAACATGGATGTCAGGAACAGCAAATGCTATTGTTTCTCGTTTGTTTCATAGGAAAAAACGTTTCACCAAAATTGAAGACTGAAACTTTTGAAGAAACATTCTGACAAACATCTCATCTGATTTGTATCCGTGTCAAGGGTCGTCTGCTGTATGAAAGAACATCACGTCTAGATCAGTTTCTCTCTGTTCTGCTCATCCACCTGACTGGAAATGAATCATGAATGCGCACACTCTTAAAAATAAAGGTGCTTTAAAACGTTCTTCATAGTAATGCCATAAAAGAACCATGTTTTTGTTCCCCAAGGAACTCAAAGTTTGTTTAAAGAACTATTTCTTTCTTTCTTTATATAGCCTAAATAACCTAATCTGTGGATGTGTTTATAAGCTACTGAAAAAAGCACAAATGTCAGGTCATGTTCTCCAGGGTCTCAAAACATCATCAGACCCCAGAGAGTTAAAGGTTCTTTACAGAACCATTCAGACAAAAATGTTTCCTTTCTTTTTAAGTGTGTGACCGCTCTGAGACTGTCAATCACTTACTTTTATTTTCTGTAGCCCCGCCCACCGTTCAATCTCATTGGTCCAAAGTCACGTTAGGTAGATATAAAACACCAAATATGTTCAACAGACGTGCGGACAGAAACGTTGTGTTTGTTTGAGTAGGACACAGTGTTTGAGGTGTCTGTGGTGTCAGTATTGAGCGCACGTATTACAACACAACACAACACAGATATGAAGCTACAAATGCACAGGAACACATTTCAGAGACAAACGGGGAGATTAATTGAGCCGTGCATGTGCAGATGAAGCAGCAGTAGACAAGATCTCTCAACGGCATGAATATGAAGGGGTGTGTGAGGGTTTACAGGACGACGTCCCAGCTCTACACAAATGATGGATAGCAACAGTAGCAAGAACAAAACCAAGCATCGCTCACGCTGTCACCACAATGAAACCGCTACAGAACAGGACTCGGTCACAACGCCAGCCGAGGAGTTGCAGGACCATCATGCACTTCTGCTAGAAGTCAAAGACTCCATCCATCACACGCTCTCTCTTTAGCGAGCGGCACTAGTTCCAAGTCTGTCTGTGATGAATTTATTTTGGATGCCATTGTTTCTGTACCGCTGGTATTCCATGGGGGTTGGTCAGGAGACAAACATGACCCGCCGATCGTTTTTTTTTTACAGTCATTTTAAGGTATTTTGAGGTTGCAAAGAAAATAAAATGCTTTTTAATTCTGGATATTTTCTGCACGACATATTTTTAAAACATGGTCTGACTGACTTCATTGTGTCTTATTCAAAACTAAGCACATCTTACACATATCTTGGAGTCATTTGTACATAGAACTTGCACTTAAATCTAAATGTAAATGTAATAATCCCCTGCAAACTGTGACTGGTTTCATCCAACCACCTTTGAGAAAAGTAAATAACATGAGGCAAACTGCAGTGCTAAAAACAATACATCTGGGCAACTTACCATGAAAAATAATGTTTTTATTAAAGGTTTTTATCCTACTGATACTTCAGATGTCAATATTAAAGCATTTGTTTCTGTTTAAATCAGATAAAGTGTGTTTTCATTCATAACATTCATAACAGTTCCTCATAAATAAACACATGAAAATAAAATAACTTTTTGATGTTCTTTAAAGAGTCATCTCTTCTTCATTTGTTGGGTATTATTGCTTCTGCTTTGTGTATTTTAATTCACAGAAGTATGTATATCAGTGTATAGACTGATGTCTGGACTCTGTCAATAATATATTAAATGACCTTTTAAGTGTGATTCTCTTATTGTCATGGCCATGGATGTAAATCTGTGATATATAACAACACTTTCTTCTGCGAGTCTGTTTAACATTTGACCATGCGGCTCTGTCATCTCTACAGTAATGACTTTCCACAGATATTAATGTCGTACTTAAAGGAAAACTGATGGATTTGAGCGAGATTTTCAATGAGAGGATTTGACTTCCCATTCAGTCATAGTTTCTCAGTAAGGGCAGAGGGGTTAAAGCCCTTCGAGGAGGCGTTTTAATCAACTTTTTTCTTGGCTAAAGGAGCTATGGGACCCATGACCCCACAGTCACCAATGACAAAACGCCGCCTCTATCTCCAGTCTCTCTCCAAACACAAAGCCACCCAGGTATATGGTCACGCTGCACTCGGCCGGGGCGCAAATCACATGCGGCGAACGGTTAGCGCGACGCATTCGTACCCCTGCCCGCGGGCCACGTGAACGGCGTGGGTGTGGCTACGAGGCGTTTTTAAAATTAAAAGTTATAGTCTATTAGCCTGCGTTTGGTAGCCGAGCACGCAGCCATGCCTAGCATAGCCGCTAATGGGAAAAGATGTGTGGAAGTGTATGATTTATGGGCGCGTGCGAGCAGGGGTGGAATAATTTGGTGCAGAACGGGTACTTACTGAACGGCAACAACTCGGCTACTTATCCGTACTTTCTGGTGATAAATTAGCTCTTGCTTAAAGTGGCCCAGGACCCATTTTTCATTTTGATTACTACACTTGATATCTCTTTCTTTCGCACTCTTTCTATGTCAGCAATGGTCCTTAGTGTTTCTTGTGTATCAGGTGTTTAAGTAAACCCTTTCTGCTTCACTCAACCACTTTTTTATCAACATCCTTTCATAGGGCTCTTCTGTAATCTCTCCCTAGCCGGGTTCTGTACACTTCGCTAAATATAGTCCTATATGTAAACACAGTTTTGTATATTGCCATTATTGTTAGCTTACTGCAAAATGTTAAATGCTTTCTCATTTGTAAGTCACTTTGAATACAAGCGTCTGCTAAATGAATAAATGCAAATGATAAGAAATGACAGCATACAGATTGTGAGTAATGAACGATTCTTTAACTTCTCTTCTCTTATACGAAGAGAAATCCAGTCATTTTCTTCTTTGAAAGACTGCATATTAAAGGTACTGTGGTTTGGCTCGTTTACTGCTGCCTGGTTGTCCGGCTGCCAGAAGACTGGAGCCCTGTCACTCAGCCCGTGACCCGACCGGACCTTCTCCTACTGGGACAATGTTCCCATTGATCCTGGCTCAGCTGGAGTGACAGGACTCCGCCTCAGTCAGGAAATAAGCAGGTGAAATATTAAGTTATGGGAGCAGGTTTCAATCAATAAACAGCCCTTGTGACCGGGGTGGGCAATGAGGTTTTATTCTTCGACAGAAGACCCTATGCAAAGAGATAATGCAATTGAGGAAACCCAAATGGATCAGCCGTTCCACCCCAGACCTGACCGGAAACTAAAAAATTCACCAGAAGGCCAATATTGTGAGCATCCATTTCTAAGACTAGCACCAAACCTCACAGAAGAATCTGCCTCAGCACAGTAGAGTACGTGATCATTACTCAGCAGTAGTGTTCTTAACTAATAGTAACCAGCATTGGTGTAACTTTGTTTCGTGGTGAGGACAAAAACATGTTTCAGCAAATTCTACAATAGTGTCTCTAATAATTAAAATAATTAAAATGATATGTCCAAATACAATACTGTTGCAGATTCACAACACTGAAACTACAGCTGAAGAATGTCTTGTGTCATGACACTAATGTACGTTTGCTTAACTAATGCAATGTACGGGTGTAAACATACTTCTCTGCGGGCTGATGGAGTGATGAATAAATGGGAAGTTTTTATATTTATAACATTTAGCTAAGACATGGACATGCCAGAAGACATATTTCTTACTTTCACAGAACAACCAGAAACTCACAGGCTGAGCTGACGTTAATCGAACACAGCAAGCCTTATCCAAAACATTTCATTTATTTTAGGATAGTTATATTTGCAGTTATAATACATAAAAGAACAATTAATTAATTAATAAAATATTTCTATAATAATGTGCCCAAAGGCAGCACGCGACAAAGTTTTAAACTGAAACGGGACCCGGCTGGTACCCTTGAAGACCATTAACACACATGCTCCTCAACACAACATACAGTCTCTACATTTGGCCAAGCAGTGTGGCAAATATCATCTTTCATTATTTGGATAATACATAGGCGTGATGTTGCATGTTTATTTATTTTGTGTGGTTTTGTTTTAAATGCAATTTGTTCGGAATGGCTTGAGTTTTGGAGTTCGACAAAAAAGCGATAAAAAGCGATAACCTAGAATGCACTTAAATAGTGATGATCCTTGGGAATGGAGCATAACAATAATGCTTATAAATAATGTTGTATAGTCTAATAGCTAATAGCTTGGTTCTGTTCAGCGCTGGCCAGCGTTCAGGTTCTGTTCAAGAAAGTTATTAAATATATATATTATATCATTAACAATACTTGAAGAATGATTTGTAGATGTTTTTCCTTATACACATCTTCCTATTTTTAGGGTTGGGTATCAAGAACGGTTCTATTTTAGAACCCTGCGCTCAGATACGCCTCGTCATATTTCTAGCTCGTCTCCTAAATATTTGTAAGTCGCTTTGGACAAGAGCATCAGCTAAATGCCTAAATGTGAATGTAAATGATATAATGTATAAGTGAAATGCACTGTAAGTTTTAATAAGTGCAAAGTAAATTGACCACTATTGAGAAACAGCAGTGTGGATTCAACACCTACAACAAGCTAAAGAATACAGAACAATACATGTGTGGAGATCATTAGTCATGTCTGTGGCCTGTGGGACACAAGTCAACAGAATCGTGGCCTTCACAGACCCCTGGACGTCAGGTGAGGTGACCGCATGCCCGGCCACAGACGGCTCAAATCCCCAAGCGCTGACGGACAGCTATCTTCCCCCAAACCTCCCCGCATGCCCCTGATAAAATGTTAATGTAATTAACAGATAATGACTGTTGTTTTTTGCTGTCGATACTCCTGCAAAGTCACATTCACATGTCTGGCAGCCATTGTTCAATTCAATTATTTCCTAAACACTCCCCCCACCTGTCTTTATCTCCTCCTACCTGTCTGTGAAGCTGACAGACGGCAGGAGTAGCCAGAGATGCACACTGAGCAGGGGATATATGTGCACACTAAAGAGGGGACATCGGCACATTAAGTAAAATCTCTTTTTGTCTCGCTTAAAATATTCGAGAAACACTCAAACGTTGACACAATTGACAAAAATCGTTCTTATGATCTTCTGAAAGAATCTGAATGTGTACATTTCAGTATTTGAAATTGTAAACAAAATATAATTGTGCCGACATATTCATTTCTTTCATTAGAAAACTGGCGCGCAGGCGGTGATGTCAAACAAACTCTAAATATCTTCTCTACAGTTCACTGAAAAGAACTCATTTAAGCTTTTAATACTTCTGTCATCATTATTAACTCAGATTTTGACTAAATGAATGTGAGAGATGCTGAACATACCTGAAGTTAGAAACAAATGAAGATATATTTAATATAAGCCCTATATCAAAACTAAGAGGTCAAAATGCAAGAAAACTGTTCAATTCATCTTTTCTTTTCTTTTCTGTGGTCTTTTTAGCATCCTTTATGTAATTTTTTATCTCTATTTAATCCTTTCTGTAATTCTAATTGATGTACTCTGTTTATGTTGTATTATGTTATCTTGTACATGTTCTTTATTAACACTATTCTGTGTAACTCCAGTGTGTTGAGCCTCTCATGCCTTTCTGGTGAATCTGTACTTTAGGATTCTTTAATAAAAACATATTTTGTGTCACTTATAAAATTAAATTAAAAACTGAATGATGTACAAAATACATGAAATTATGAAATTGATTAATTTCATTAAACCAAATACAGTTTTCTTTATATATAAAACACAAAACATTTCACACGTTTATTAGAACCAAAACTGACCTGAGTGGCTTTTTAAAGCATAGGAGGAGTTTCACTTTCATGCTTGAGGGACATGATATATATATATATACACCCTAACCATATATATACAGTATATAAATATGATTAGGTTAACATCTTCTGTGTTTAAAATTCATTAACAATGAATGCTATATAAAAAGTAAACTTCATTTGTTATACTTCTCATAACTTAATTCTGATGTAGTTCTTTATATATATAATAGTGTGTTATTTAGTGCATCTCTGAACTAAAGCGGAACAGAACAAGCACTCGGCTATTGTGTGATTCACAGGCAATTAACACATAGTAATTAAAAACTGTCCATAATTTAGACATAATGTACTACATACCCACTAAAATACTACGATAAGAGAAGTAAAACTACAAAAAATGTTATTTTTCATTTAAAGCACAGACAAACTTTGATTGGATCTGGTCTGGGGGGCAGTGACCCCGCCTATGCTTTAAAGTGATATATTGATATACAGTACACTAGTTCACATACAGTACGCACTCCCTGCAGTTCTCACTTAACCATAGTGTTCACTTCATAGGGTGCCACGCCGAGAACAGGCCGCTCGGTTAACTCCTGCAGTCCCAGCAGCGTTGGACGAGGAGGATCATAAATCACGCGACACCTCCCTCACCTCCGACACGGACGAGAGGCACAAACAAGACAAATGTATTTATATTGAAGAGGAAAGCACGCAGGGTCTATCAGGACGCCGGGAGTACGGCCACTGCTGCTGAGGCTTTATTTGTACTCCTGTATTTTAATAAGCATCAAACCCAAACAAGATTAGGTGATTCCAGTTTCCAAAATGTCAGGCGAGGCAGCACTATCTGTCATAATGAATGGGCTCATGCAAACCGTGGGGTCTTTACCATTCATAACAGTGTGTTTGGAGAGCATTGCGCCGATGTTCGTCTCTGATATGCAATTATTCTAAAGAGTATCAAAACTCCAGCGTGAACTGGATGTGTCGCCTCTGCGGACCGAGCGCTGCATTTGTCTTCGAAGACAACCTGCGAATAATAAGATTCCACCAAACCCTGGAAATCTTCCTCGGTGGAAGAGCAGAAGAACGACACTACTGTTTTCTTAGATTAAACATATTGATGACCTGAATAAATGAAACTTCTAACTTTACAATAAAGAAATCATTCATCATTTCTTGCAAAAACTTATGGGATCTTTTAGTCACTTCAAATTCAGAAGTTCCTCGGAGAACCGTCCTTTGTGAAAAGGTGTCTTGAGGTTCTTCTGATGGTTCTGCATGTGTATGGCATGTGAAAATCTCAAATCGTTTCTTGAGGATCGTTTCGTTTTTACAGTGAAACTGCAAATGAATAATGTGGGCAGGATTTTATCCATGAGGAACAGTTTTTGGAAGGGAGGAGCTAAACAATTTAGATGATGAGTTTGAGAAGTGGAGTAAGTTATTGTGATGAGTATTATATAAAGATATAACTAAATAACTAATGAATCATGTGCTATAAAACAACAATGTGTTTTAACCAAAATAAATAGGATCTATTCTGATTTTAAGCTAACTTTCTCTTTCATAACCCTAACTCTAATAGAAAACGTTTTGCATTTTTACAATTTTGGAAAACTTTATTTATATTTCTATTTTTACAAATGAGGACCATCTCAAAGGGATGTTTGTTAGTTTTATCACTGTTTATCATTTACTTCTGGGTACTAAAGTATAGTTAGATGAGCGCACACACATACAGAAAGAAAACACATCCAGCACACTGAAAGTTCACACTTGTTTATTTCTTTTGTCCTACAACTTCTGCTCTTTCTCAATAGTTCAGTGCTTGACCTTTCCGTCTTGTCTTCTTTTGGGTGAAGTGTTTATCTTTGGCCTTTCCAGCATCCCGCGTGTCCACACCAGTTAACATTACACATCCCAACAAACTGCTCAAATGATGACAAAACCAACCCAAGAGACCCCATCAACACTCACACCACATCAAAAACACTCATTCCTGCAAACACAAACATTACCAGAAGATACCTTACAATACCTTTAATCCATTTCACTCTTTGACAGACGATATGGGCTAGCGTCTTAGTATCCAGACAACACGGCAACTGATTTTGGACCGAAGCCGATCTGTTAAAGACTCGTTATTAAAACACTCATTATGCAAAGAGCCCATATGTATTCACAGCATTAGCGTTTGTGAAGTCCACTTTAGTCTGTGGTTGCAGGTCGGCACCCAGTCTATGTTTCATGGGCATCTGTTCCGCTCTCGGCGTGCCCAGCGTCTGTCACCGGCCGCCTCACACCCAGCTAATTGTTAATGGGAAGCTGTGCTTTTATCTTCCATTAGCCACGCCTCCAATGACAGCCTGCGAGACAGATACACGTGTCTGAGATCAACCCTGAACACACAAGAGCAATTCCAGCGCTATGGACGTGACATTATCAGTGAAAACTAGAAATATATATTCACACAGAATGTATTTATTATCAATATATTGAATCATGTGTTTATATTTGACTAAAGTCCTGTTGATAGAGTCCAGACATCAGAAAAACATCAGTCTATACACGAGTTATCCATGTTAAAAATATATAAATATACACGTGTTATGAATGTGATGAAAAAGAACACGTGTTTGAGAAAAAACATACTTCTGTGAATTAAATACACAAAGCAGAAGCAATAATACCCAACAAATGAAGAAGAGATGACTCTTTAAAGAACATCAAATAGATATTTTAATTTTCATGTGTTCATTTATGAGGTCTTTATTTTTTCATGGTAAGCTTGACATTGGTATTACCCGTGTGTCTGATCTGGGCTGGTAAACAACAGACTAAGATCTTCACAACAGCACTTTTAACTGTGAAAGTGGAGTGTCGGTGTGCTGATATTGCCTTCTGTCTGTCAGACGGTCCTAACATGATGAATATTTGTCACAACACGTCCATCATTTTTTACTACTTGCGCATGGACTTCCTTCTGTATGGTACACTTTTGACTATTTCTGTTCATTTATTACACCAAGACAGCAGCAGTAATGAGAACTGTTTACAGGGTTATGTGTCACATTCTTACAAAGCCAGTGTCAAATCATCCTACCACTGACTAATAAGAATCTTTGGAAAAGTTGCACATAATTGTTTTACGTAGTCACAGACACGAAGAAGAAACCCGCCGTGGGATTTTTTGATGTGGTGGGATGGATCGATAGATATAGCTACAATTTTGCGCCTCTGTAGGAAAATCTGGCAAGTTAGGACAAATCGACACAACACGGTGTCCACACAGTCTTGTCAAACACAGGTGATAATATCTCCTTACAGAAGCCTCAATGAGCCATTACAGCAGCTCTCCATCTGCCCAGACTTCATACGGAAACATCGGCACTGAGCAGATGGAGATTGGTGGAGTGTAGCTGGAGAAATGAAGGAGAACACATGAGCCCAGGTGAGAGGAAATCAGCCATGATAATGTTTATAACGCAGCTCCTGCAGGTGTAGCGGGATTCACCCGACTCGCTGTGAAGTGCAATCATTTACCGCCGGAGACCTGAGAGGTGTAAGGCTTTCCATTTCACTCTGCCAGCTGTAATCTCACCACAAAGACTGAAGCAAAGCTCAGGAGAGGAGGCCGAAAACATTCAACAGCACTCCTACCCACGAGCGGCCGACTCATGAAAAAGACATACACGTTTAATAGTATCCTTTAACATTTCCCTAACCTCAAACAGGACTCCTGGGCCCCGTTCCCCCGGGGGCTGTTCGTTTCTGCTGACGGGGGGCCGTCGATGAGCTGCTCAGAGCAGCGTGAAATGCGGCGTAACCTGTGCGAGGCAGCGGCCCGAGTGAGATTGCCGTATTTACTTTTTAATCTGGCCGCCTTAATACACACGATAAAAACTTTGTCACACTAGATGGTGACAGATGGGCCCGGAGATGTTATTGCTGGTCCGGGGGTCGGCGGGCGGGGGGGAGGAGAGGGGACGGGTGAGAAAACTGCAGGAGGGAGCCGGGTGACCGCGCTCGCACCAATCACGATAATTTTTCATCAGTCCAATTACACTGCTGAGTGCGTCGCCACACACACACACACACATGGGCGGATGGCGACAGTACTTCCAGTTCAACAATAGTTCATCAATAAGATAAAACGAGGTCCCTCACGGGTCTCTCCTCCACACAAAACTATTCCTCAGCTGCCCTTCGAGGCCTGTGATCCCAATGAAATAGAAGCAGACGGCGCAGTGTGAGAAACAATACACAACTTTTTGACCAAATAATTCTGAGGACTTTCATTTATGATTAGTAAAACATGAAAACAGAAGTATTCTTAAAAGAAATAATTCGCCAGGAATAGTTCATTTTTATTTGTATTTTTATTTGTGATTGATCATGAATAAAACACAACTATTCACCAATCACAATCAAAAACTGAAATTAACTGATTTATAAATATGAACAATGAATACATCCAATCAAAGACCTACTGTCAATAGATTTATTATTGAGTTATTTTCAATGAGCTGGACTCAGTGAGTAATTTATTACATTTCAGATATCTTATCGTGATTCTCAGCATTCTTGTGATTTCTGTGAGGTGAATAAACAGTCAAATCTTACTGGCATTACATTATTTCAACAGAATCATAACATTTATGCTCCATATGCATCCACAGCTGGCGGTGTAATCACTGAACATTTGTTTTTATTAATTCTTTCTTCATCTCAGTCCATTTCCCCCATCTCATCTCTCTCTCTCTCTCTGTCTGCCTCCAGCGCCAGCAGGCGGTTCATTCACTTTTATTCCCATTTCACTCTGGCTTCATTTCTGGCTAAATGTAATAAGCGGGTTTGTTTGTGAAATGAATGTGGTTGGTAATCAGGAAATCTGCAAACAGATGTTGAGGCTTCAGAGCATTGGACCATCACCTCTCTCTCTCTCTCTCTCTCTCTCTCTCTCTCTCTCTCTCTCTCTCTCTCTCTCTCTCTCTCTCTCTCTCTCTCTCTCTCTCGAGTGCTATGCTAGCGTAAGCCGCTAATGATAAGAATGTAGTCACAGATCTCATTTTTCAGCAGACTGACGAGCGAGGGCCCTTCAGAAGTCACGGAGGCCTTCACGCTGCTCTCTCTCTCTCTCTCTCTCTCTCTCTCTCTCTCTCTCTCTCTCTCTCTCTCTCTCTCTCTCTTTCTCTCACAAACACACAGCAGCTGAATGAAAGAGATGATGCAGATGAATGAAAGCTGCAGTGGCTCATTTCATGTGAATGTGTTTTAGTCTGTTGTGATATTATCCACTGCTGATCTGAATCCTAAAGAGTAAACACTTTGAGTTTGGAACAAGTTTCAGCTCAACCTGAATAAAGGTTTCATTAAACCTGTTTAAAAACAGTTCTTACTTTTTAATGGCCTTGTCTAGATATTTGTGGCAATGGATTAATTATTTACATGAGTTCTACCCTGACAATATAAATAATAACACCCCATCACCACATCCCATCACCACACCCCATCACCACACCCACATCCCATCACCACACCCACATCCCATCACCACACCCCATCACCACACCCACATCCCCATCATCTGACCCCATCACCACACCCCATTACCACACCCACACCCCATCACCACATCCTATTACCACACCCCATCACCACACCCACATCCCCCCATCACCACACCCCATAACCACATCCCATCACCACATCCCATTACCACACCCCATCACCACACCCACATCCCCCCATCACCACACCCCATAACCACATCCCATCACCACATCCCATTACCACACCCCATAACCACACCCCCATCCCATCACCACACCCCATCACCACACCCACATCCCCCATCACCACACCCCATAACCACATCCCATCACCACATCCCATTACCACACCCCATAACCACACCCACATCCCATCACCACACCCACATCCCCCATCACCACACCCCCATCCCATTGCCACATCCCATCGCCACATCCCATCACCACACCCACATCCCCATCACCACATCCCATCACCACACCCACATCCCCCATCACCACACCCCATCCCATTGCCACACCCCATCACCACATCCCATCACCACACCCCCATCCCATTGCCACACCCCATCACCACACCCCATCACCACATCCCATCACCACATCCCATTGCCACACCCCATCACCACACCCCATCACCACACCCCATCACCACACCCACATCCCATCACCACACCCACATCCCATCACCACATCCCATCACCACACCCACACCCCATCACCACACCCACATCCCATCACCACACCCACATCCCCCCATCACCACACCCACACCCCATCACCACACCCCATCACCACACCCACACCCCATCACCACATTCGATCCCATCACAGAAAGCACAGAACTGAACACTGAATATATCCTTCATCACATCTTCTTTGACAACAAACACACACAGAACCCTCGGCCAAGTCAAGCGGTGTGTGTGTGTTTGTGTGATGCCCGTCTGCACGCGAGCCACTGAAATGGGTCATTTTTTAATTAAATACAATATTAATTACTGTGAGCATCATTAACGATATGTGAGATTTGACTAATTAGTGTAATAGTTTTGGAGTCACGCTCATTAAATATGAAAATTACAGCGGTCTGAAGCATCGCTTTCGTGATCAATCTTCTACGGGCAGAAGGGAAATGATTTAGGGAGGTGCTTTTATTGTACAATTATCTTCATTACATGAGGAGAAAGCGGGAGACGTGAGGATGGAGGAGGCGTCCGGAGGGCCCTCGCCGCTCACAACTAGTCCCAGTAACCAGACGAGACAGGGTTCACTTCTCAAGATGAACGATCTCTTTCAGACTTGTTGATTGGTGGAAAGACACGATACGCTGTCTGATGCATGTCTGACACGGCAGGATGTAAACAAAGAGCTCTTGTCATTAAACAAATCATTTTTTGTGAATTGGACTGAATAATTATTTAAAAATCAACAGATATGATCTCGGAAATGATGTGAATGCTTTCAAAATGGTTTTAAATTCATCTCAGTGTAAGACCTCAAGAAACCTTTACCTTAGTTTTTCTTTTCTTTAAAAAGCTGTTGTTCCCCCTGATGTTTAAATGAAACGTCACCAGAGCTCCGCCCACAACCAGTGATGTCATGGATAGAAACTTTGCTTTCATCTCTTCTTCTAATATTTATTTTGTTCTGCATTCAGATGTCTTCTTTTCAATCTTTATATCATCTTTTTCAGTCAATGTGTCATGTATTACTGATATCATAATATTAATAACTGTAGATATAATTTCACTGTGTAATATCAGAAATACTCTTCTGATTAAGTTTACGCTTTAGATTTTCTCAGAAAAGCTAGTATCATACACTGTTGACACCATAAAAATAAATATAAACATTCAGACAAATATTATGACTGTGTTTTTGTTCATGTCACAGCTTATTAAAGACACATTTAACTATTAATGACTCATAAAGTGACATTAATACTGTGTGTATCTTCCAATCAGAAAATGAGGAGACATTAATAAGTATTTTTTTAACCCATGCTCATCAAGGCTTTATATTTGGTCAGTTTAAGAGATCTTCATGTCAGGAGCACATTCATGAAAAGGGAATCGAGGATTTGAAAGTGAACGCGAGAGAACTAAAAGTTTGTGATTGTCACACGAGTGATTTTTTTTGCTTTATATTAAAATAAATACATGAAATATATGCAATAATCTCATATCTCCTCAAGGCCTCTCATATTATTTTCATATTCACCTGCAGTCGAGCTGCCCGATAACCAACAGCTTTATCACATTTCATGTATTTTTATTTTATGCGTCGCGCTGAACCGATCGCACTCGCTTTGATCTGATGAATTTTTTGCGAGCTGGAACAATTATTTCTCGTCTTTATCAGTTAAAGGAATCACCTTCCTTTTATGGGTATCATTTATAACAAGCAGACAGCTACATGTTTATTAGAATTTCAAGCAGCATATCGCCACCCAGATCTTCCACCGTCCATATTTACATTTCAACTTTGGCTAAACAAGCATGACAACACACACACAACACAGACACACACACACACACACACACACACATACCTACTTATCTCCCTAATAAGGACCTATGACAAAACACCCTACCTTTGGGTACATCCCTTTCTGAAGGGTCTAGAGACAAAAGAAAGATATGACTGCACTACAAATGAAGCCCACAGTACGAATATCACTTGATATTGTCAATTAAAAGCTTCTTTAGAGACCTGACTTTTTGCCTTCACTTTGGGGACATTATTTTTTATGTCCACTTTGGGGACAAACACAAACTCTGATCAAGTAGAACTTTGAGGACTATGGTGATACACAATCTCTGGTTGTGCTACATTTTTAAGACTTCTTGAAGATAAACATAATTTACCATAACAAGACTACTGGCTATACAACAAGATACAAGAATTGAATACCTTGAAAACAAGTGTCTCTATTGTAGAGAATCATTGTCATTGCAATTGTCAGCAACCCTCTAGTTAATTTAGTATTAAATGCACACACTATCCCTAAAACATTTAAGGCATGATTCTCTGTATAGCATGATGATTGTGAAAAGTGCCATGTTAAGTGTCATGTTTGAAATACAGTCGTGAAACACAAACTATTATTGTTACTTTGGGGACTCTGGTGATACACAAACTCCACTTTAATGTCCCTTTGGGGACTCTGGTGATACACAAACTCCACTTTAATGTCCCTTTGGGGACTCTGGTGATACACAAACTCCACTTTAATGTCCCTTTGGGGACTCTGGTGATACACAAACTCCACTTTAATGTCCCTTTGGGGACTCTGGTGATACACAACTCCACTTTAATGTCCCTTTGGGGACTCTGGCGATACACAAACTCCACTTTAATGTCCCTTTGGGGACTCTGGCGATACACAAAACTCCACTTTAATGTCCCTTTGGGGACTCTGGCGATACACAAACTCCACTTTAATGTCCCTTTGGGGACTCTGGCGATACACAAACTCCACTTTAATGTCCCTTTGGGGACTCTGGCGTCCACAAACTCCACTTTTAATGTCCCTTTGGGGACTCTGGCGATACACAAACTCCACTTTAATGTCCCTTTGGGGACTCTGGCGATCACACAAACTCCACTTTAATGTCCCTTTGGGGACTCTGGCGATACACAAACTCCACTTTAATGTCCCTTTGGGGACTCTGGCGATACACAAACTCCACTTTAATGTCCCTTTGGGGACTCTGGCGACGACACAAACTCTCCACTTTAATGTCCCTTTGGGGACTCTGGCGATACACAAACTCCACTTTAATGTCCCTTTGGGGACTCTGGTGATACACAAACTCCACTTTAATGTCCCTTTGGGGACTCTGGCGATACACAAACTCCACTTTAATGTCTCTTTGGGGACTCTGGCGATACACAACTAGAATATATTAGACAATCATCCAATCATCAGTTTTGTTGCAACTGAACCTTTTTTAAATTAGTTAATGAAGAAATACAAGCAGTAATGACATCCGGACCATTTATTTAACATGCAAAGGCATGCTACAATGTCCAAATAGTTAGGCACTTAACAATACCACTTTCTGGCATACTGAACAACAGTAAACACATTTCTTTTAAAGTGCATATTAGTTAAAAAAAAAATTATAAACAGACACAAAAACAAATGTGTTTAACACATCTTAAACTTGAAAATAATTTTTTCCCCTTTACTTGCACTCCTCCCTCTTTCTTTTCTTCCCCTTTAC
This sequence comes from Beaufortia kweichowensis, assembly GCA_019155185.1. Taxonomy (NCBI): domain Eukaryota; kingdom Metazoa; phylum Chordata; class Actinopteri; order Cypriniformes; family Gastromyzontidae; genus Beaufortia; species Beaufortia kweichowensis. Next base: position 323,571 of record CM032805.1, on the reverse strand, counting down.
TTACACTCCTCCCTCTTTCTTTTCTTCCCCTTTACTTACACTCCTCCCTCTTTCTTTTGTATGTAGTGTTTTTCCCACCCTCTATAATCCACCTCTTTTTTTAAAGTTGTGATCCTGTTCCGCACATAATTTTTCACACCAGTCCATGTTCGTTCCTTTAAAGCTTCTGGCTCTGCTTTAATGCATCTCACACAGTCTTGCTTACCAGGAACTTTGCATGTCTTTATGAAGTTCATCATATGTTTTTCAACTGCTTTTACCTCAAAGTCCTCCCATTTTCTTTTTGAAGGGTTTGATGAACCTACAAAAAAATTTAAAAAAGCAAATCTTATTATCAACTAAAGTCAATGAATGATAACCAAATTAACACAGTCTTCCTGTGTAGATATTTTATTTTGAACAACTGGTTACTGATGCCTGTAGATAACGTATTGAGTAATTCATGGTAATTATTGTTGTTAGTATAGTTTACATATTTTTCTACCTTGATGTTCCTGTGAAACAGCTGGTTGATCAAGCGTCTGCTGTTGTTGTTGACTGAGGTAAGTCGCTGGATGCATCACTGGGCAAAGGGTCAGGTGATGAAGGCTGCACAAGAGCAGATGAAGATGATGTGACAGTACCAGGTGATGAAGGCTGCACAGGAGCGGATGTTGATGATGTGACAGTACCAGGTGATGAAGGCTGCACAGGAGCGGATGTTGATGATGTGACAGTACCAGGTGATGAAGGCTGCACAAGAGCAGATGAAGATGATGTGACAGTACCAGGTGATGAAGGCTGCACAAGAGCAGATGAAGATGATGTGACAGTAACAGGTGATGAAGGCTGCACAGGAGCGGATGTTGATGATGTGACAGTACCAGGTGATGAAGGCTGCACAGGAGCGGATGTTGATGATGTGACAGTACCAGGTGATGAAGGCTGCACAGGAGCGGATGTTGATGATGTGACAGTACCAGGTGATGAAGGCTGCACAGGAGGCGGATGTTGATGATGTGACAGTAACAGGTGATGAGGGCTGCACAGGAGCCGGATGTTGATGATGTGACAGTAACAGGTGATGAAGGCTGCACAGGAGGCGGATGTTGATGATGTGACAGTACCAGGTGATGAAGGCTGCACAAGAGCGGATGTTGATGATGTGACAGTAACAGGTGATGAAGGCTGCACAGGAGCCGGATGTTGATGATGTGACAGTAACAGGTGATGAAGGCTGCACAGGAGCCGGATGAAGATGATGTAGCAGTAACAGGGTCAGGTGATGAAGGCTGCACAGGAGCGGATGAAGATGATGTGACAGTAACAGGTGATGAAGGCTGCACAGGAGCGGATGTTGATGATGTGACAGTAACAGGTGATGAAGGCTGCACAGGAGCCGGATGTTGATGATGTGACAGTAACAGGTGATGAAGGCTGCACAGGAGCCGGATGTTGATGATGTGACAGTACCAGGTGATGAAGGCTGCACAAGAGCCGGATGTTGATGATGTGACAGTAACAGGTGATGAAGGCTGCACAGGAGCGGATGTTGATGATGTGACAGTAACAGGTGATGAAGGCTGCACAGGAGCGGATGAAGATAATGTGGCAGTAACAGGGTCAGGTGATGAAGGCTGCACAGGAGCGGATGAAGATGATGTGACAGTAACAGGTGATGAAGGCTGCACAGGAGCCGGATGTTGATGATGTGACAGTAACAGGTGATGAAGGCTGCACAGGAGCGGATGTTGATGATGTGACAGTAACAGGTGATGAAGGCTGCACAGAGGCCGGATGTTGATGATGTGACAGTACCAGGTGATGAAGGCTGCACAGGAAGCGGATGTTGATGATGTGACAGTAACAGGTGATGAAGGCTGCACAGGAAGCGATGTTGATGATGTGACAGTACCAGGTGATGAAGGCTGCACAGGAAGCCGGATGTTGATGATGTGACAGTAACAGGAAGATAAAAGGCTGCACAGGAAGCCGGATGTTGATGATGTGACAGTACCAGGTGATGAAGGCTGCACAGGAGCCGGATGAAGATGATGTGACAGTAACAGGTGATGAAGGCTGCACAGGAGCCGGATGTTGATGATGTGACAGTAACAGGTGATGAAGGCTGCACAGGAGCGGATGTTGATGATGTGACAGTACCAGGTGATGAAGGCTGCACAGGGCCGGATGAAGATGATGTGACAGTAACAGGTGATGAAGGCTGCACAGGAGCCGGGATGTTGATGATGTGACAGTAACAGGTGATGAAGGCTGCACAGGAGCCGGATGTTGATGATGTGACAGTAACAGGTGATGAAGGCTGCACAGGAGCGGATGAAGATGATGTGACAGTACCAGGTGATGAAGGCTGCACAGGAGCCGGATGTTGATGATGTGACAGTAACAGGTGATGAAGGCTGCACAGGAGCCGGATGTTGATGATGTGACAGTAACAGGTGATGAGGGCTGCACAGGAGCCGGATGTTGATGATGTGACAGTACCAGGTGATGAAGGCTGCACAGGAGCCGGATGTTGATGATGTGACAGTACCAGGTGATGAAGGCTGCACAGGAGCGGATGAAGATGATGGGACAGTAACAGGTGATGAAGGCTGCACAGGAGCGGATGAAGATGATGTGACAGTAACAGGTGATGAAGGCTGCGCACAGGAGCGGATGTTGATGATGACAGTACCAGGTGATGAAGGCTGCACAGGAGCGGATGAAGATGATGTGACAGTAACAGGTGATGAAGGCTGCACAGGAGGCGGATGAAGATGATGTGACAGTACCAGGTGATGAAGGCTGCACAGGAGCGGATGTTGATGATGTGACAGTAACAGGTGATGAAGGCTGCACAGGAGCGGATGTTGATGATGTGACAGTAACAGGTGATGAAGGCTGCACAGGAGCCGGATGTTGATGATGTGACAGTAACAGGTGATGAAGGCTGCACAGGAGCGGATGAAGATGATGTGACAGTAACAGGTGATGAAGGCTGCACAGGAGCGGATGTTGATGATGTGACAGTAACAGGTGATGAAGGCTGCACAGGAGCGGATGTTGATGATGTGACAGTAACAGGTAATGAAGGCTGCACAGGAGCGGATGAAGATGATGTGACAGTACCAGGTGATGAAGGCTGCACAGGAGCGGATGTTGATGATGTGACAGTACCAGGTGATGAAGGCTGCACAGGAGCGGATGAAGATGATGTGACAGTAACAGGTGATGAAGGCTGCACAGGAGCGGATGTTGATGATGTGACAGTAACAGGTGATGAAGGCTGCACAGGAGCGGATGTTGATGATGTGACAGTACCAGGTGATGAAGGCTGCACAGGAGCGGATGTTGATGATGTGACAGTACCAGGTGATGAAGGCTGCACAGGAAGCCGGATGTTGATGATGTGACAGTACCAGGTGATGAAGGCTGCACAGGAGCCGGATGTTGATGATGTGACAGTAACAGGTGATGAAGGCTGCACAGGAGCCGGATGTTGATGATGTGACAGTAACAGGTGATGAAGGCTGCACAGGAGCGGATGTTGATGATGTGACAGTAACAGGTGATGAAGGCTGCACAGGAGCGGATGTTGATGATGTGACAGTAACAGGGTCAAGTGAGGGTAATGATGCCAATGAGGAGAGTGGAGAAAGGCATGAGGGCGATAGGTCCTTTACAGAGGTAGACATAGCACAGGGTGCAGAATAGGGCTCATCAGATGAGGATGACTGTAACACCTTGAAAATAAAATTGGCATCAAATTAATTGGAATAAAAAGCTCAAAAGCACAAAGTAAACTGTACAATGGCCATTAAATAATCAGGTGTTAATGTATTAAGGTGTTAACCAAGTAAGGTGATGATCATGTTCACATATTACTCACAACTAGAGCTGTGCCCGATAAAGCGATATCATATCAAATTGCGATAAAATATATGTTGATAACGATGATAAGCTCTAGGCATTTTACTCGATATGGATTAATATAAGAGCCAATCACACAGCAGAAATATGCGACAACGGCCAATCAGCGTGCAGCTTTTAACGTTCACATCAAAGAACAAAGTCAATTTCCTACTGCACTTTGCAAAGCAAACTCGGCACAAGGATGACAAAAATAAGTGGAAGCAGCGACCAAAGTGAAACTAACCTCGAGTTATTATCTTAACACCTTAATACATTAACACCTGATTATTTAATGGCCATTGTACAGTTTACTTTGTGCTTTTGAGCTTTTTATTCCAATAAAGAATGGGCAATGGGCAGTTACAGCCTAGTGGTTAGAGAGTTGGACTTGCAACCAGAAAGTTGCTGGTTCAATTCCCAGTACCAGCAGGAAACAACTGAGGTGCCCTTGAGCAAGACACCTCACCCCTTATCACTCCCAGTGTGCTACTGGTAAAAACTTGTAAGTCACTTTGGATAAAAGCGTCAGCTAAATGAGTAAATGTAAATGTAAATAAAGAATGTTACAACAGACATAAATACACAAGTACATAGTGTGTTATACTGTATAGTGATAGAGTGATAAAGTATGACTGGTAAAGAAAGAGTTGCTTAATGGCCAGTTATGTTCTAGTGGTTACAGTTTTTTGGTTAGAGGATTTGTGACCAGAAGGTTGCCGGTTCAATTCCCAGGACCAGCAGGAAACAACTGAGATGCTCTTGATTAAAACACCTTAAACCCAATTACTACCAGTGTGTTACTGGTCACTTGTAAGTCTAAATGAATAAATGTAAATGTAAAGTCAATGTGATATCTAGATACCTTAAATCTGTTAATCATAAATCTGTTATGTTATATAAAATTGATATAGCACATGAAGAACAGTTTAACAGTCTGACCTGGGTTTGACCATGTACCTTAAAAGCTCCAGGACAAGTAAGATATACACATTTTATGCCGGTTTCAGATGTGACCGTTTATACTGCACGTGTAAGCAGTGCAGGCTCGCATAGCAGGAGCGAATGCTGACAGTGTAAAAGGACAACAGCCACGCACAGCAAACGCTCTGCCTACGTGCTGCTCACACGTGTAGTGTGCAGCCAGCCTTAGTCTTAATGTAAACTTACTAATTTCTGTGAATCCAAACTGCTGATGGTATTTTTATCACTGGAGTCTGTGACCTGATTGGAAGAGAAATATAAGGAACACAATATAAAAATACAGAAACTAAGTAGCAAGGGATGAACAGGGTTTCATGAAATGTTGGTTACCTTGGCTCGCCAAGGCCAGTCTGAGTCTCCATAACGGTATGTTATTTCTTCCCCTTGTTTAATGTCTCTGACAGCAAAGAGGCACAGATGAGGTTGCTGGTTCACTTCAATTGTTCTTATTTTGCAGGTAGGATTTTTTGTGCTCATCATTGACCAGCCTTCCCAAGGATCCATCTTCCTTAGATGCATCCATGCTGTAAATACATAAAATGACCACTAAGAATAGCTTGTACATACATATCTTAATACAAATTGTCTTGGTAATAAACTAAAACTTTTCATTCCACTATGAAAAACCTATTCCAAAATGTTTATTCTAATATTTTTGTATAAAACAGCCCCTCCAGGATTCTGCAATCGCAGAATTTAACGCAAAATCAAGCAAACTCCGCAATATTTTCCGGAGCCTGCATTTTTTCTTAAGATTTTACGTGTAGATGCGGTGTGTGACGTCATCACGACGCACCGCCGTTGAATGTGAACAAACATCACTGCAAACCGACTTACAGCTACTGCTACGCGATAACGGCGCTCACGCAGACGCTACTATGGTACATGACCACTGAAGCAAGAGAATTCCGCACATTTGTTGCTCATGGTTCTAGAACCGTTCCGCTTTTGCCTGTGCCTAGAACGTGTGTAAAATCACGATTACAGATGAAACATGCAAGCTTTATTTTTTTATATTATTAATCTCTAATTTATGCAGTGTTTAAAAATTGAGAAATAGCTTCTGTTATCTGAAAACACATGAACATAAAACAGAAAGTAAAATGAAAAGTGTTTTTACATTTTTATATTAAAGAAAATATAGAAAACATTAAAAAATTAATCCTTAATTGGATTTTTATTTGATGTTACATTTGATATGAAATGGTTAAAAGTTATTATCCTTCAAAATCAGTCATTTTGGGCCACAAAAATCAAAAGTCCCCCACGCAAAATCCTGGAGGGATTGATAAAAGTATAAGATATTTTAGATAGATTTATATTTTAGCATCTCTACTACACAAAGACAACAATTCTATACTCACCACCAATATTTGCCATGCCACTGAAAATCAAACAAGAATGTGTTCTGAACGTCATTGTAGAGTTCAGATCTATTAAGACTTTCCTTCGAACTCACAAGTTCACCTCTGTATTCAAGAACAAAATCTCCTCTGAAAAAAGCTTCAGTGGTGAAAACTCCACGTCCTAAAGAGAAAAATATATTAAGTTCAGCTGTTTCTTCAGAGTTCTTACTATTAATAACTATTGATAAAAATATTTAATAGCCACACTTAAATAAGTATGCAGTGCAGTTTTTACTTTACATTATACTTTAAATACCTATATAGGCTGCATCATAGAGCTTACAGAAACATTACTGCTATATATTTTAAATTCATAAACTTTTACTGCATAAGTAAATATACTACACTGTATAATTTATATAGTATATTTATATAATATATATATATATACTATACTGTGCTTTACTGCAACCAGTGAACCTCATATTATTTTTTTTGGCAATTGGAATATGAATGAATATTAAAATATCTTGCCTTTATATTTACTGATAAATTTCTCTTCAAGTCCAGCCTTGTCAGTTTTGCAAGCAATGTGATGCTCAGCATCCTGACGTGGTGTAGTGCGTCGTCTTTTTCTATGTTCAGCCAGCATGGTGACACAATATTTATACAATGACTGAAAAGAAATAGATAATACATAAAATAAATAAATAATACAATGATTAAGCATATTCCACTAACACAAACAAAATAATTGAGTAGATAATAGAAATTAATTTAAAGGGGAATGGAGTTAATAGTTAGGTATTTTTGCCTACACAATACCCTTTAAACACGATGCAAATTTCATGGTTTAAAAAACAAAACAGTTAAAATCCCATCAGTACATTTCTGCCATTTTAATGTGCATTATAAGTGATACTAAGATAACCATTAAACAATAAAAACAAATTACTTTACACAGTATACTACAGCTATTTAACAGAATTTTAACACATAGTTACATTTGTAATTTGTAACTAATCAAGTATTGACAAGATTATATATTATACACATTATGAAACATGTGACTCATGAGAAATATTAACTCGACTGTTTTGATTAATTCGAAGAAGCGTTCATATCTAATCCAGCAAATATTTTTACATCAAAATGCTATGAAAAGCATACAGTCGACAAATGATCAAAACCCTTAACATGAAATAATTATTAACAATACTAAAACCTTACTAACTTTAATATTTTCAATTTCATTGCCATAAATTTAAATCGGAACTCACCTTTGCTACTATCAGACCTCCTGCGTAGATCTCTTTCAAGGGAAATCCTGTTTCGTGGGAGGATACATTGTCACGTGTAAACATGCCTTTAAAGGGCATGACCTGAGACCTGACGCGAGGAGCTGATCACATGTTCGAAATGAAGAGTAGAAAAGCACATACACCTTACAGAACACATCAATTATAATCGGTTTACTTTTCAGTGCTGTATATTTACGTCTAAAATATAAAGCAGCGTTTAAATAGTAAGAAGCGAATACATAGCTGTATTCGTCTTCCTGTTGCTCTGCGCAGACCGAGCGTCAAATGACATAAAAGTATCGCGAGAATTACAATTCACCAGAATAACGGAACTGTTTCATCTCGCGGTATTGCGGCGCCATCGCGTGCTTTTCGATCTCTTGCGCAGCTCAAATGAAGTCGAACATGTGTAGTGTTGATGCTGTTCGCGTCACAGCCAGTTGGTCATATCCCAGTTCTGTTGCTGGTTTGCAGAGAGATCTCTATCTAAAAGGCACATGTTTTTCTTATTAAAGCAGATCTATCACGATTAACATGCTGCAGCCACTACATGTAAATTAATCCACATGAAAATGAATGAATGAAACATAACTTTTCTCCCATAGATTTTACATATAGAATAATGACAGGAAAGGGATATTACTTGACATTGTTTTAAATGATTTTTCATACTATTCAATAATGAATATATGTTCTTTATGTATAAAGGATTTCATATAAAATTAAATTCTTATTGGTGATGTATGTTTTACTGGAGAAAGCTAACAGCTCTGTTTCTGGAGAACATTGTTTCTGCTCCGCCTGCAATTGTATTGAATTGTCAAATCAAATCAAATTAAATCAAATCAAATCACCTTTGTTGTCACATCACCACAGCACCTGTGCCTAGGTGAGTAAAGGGCCGTGCTCCAGACAGTGCAGAGACAGTGACATATAGACAGTACCATTACATACATATAGATTTATACAGATGACAATGTGTAATATACACATACATATACACAATACACACAGTGTACTATTAAACATACAGTTAACATACTTACAGT
>CM032805.1:287500-310000 GCA_019155185.1 Beaufortia kweichowensis | reverse complement strand
ACACAGACACACACACACAGACATCACACATATCATCACATACATGATTACACACATCAGACACATCATCACAGACACACACACAGACACACACACAGACACACACAGACACACGCACACAGACACACACAGACACACACACACATACTGTGTTGAGTGTAAAGACAGAGGGACAGAGATCGTGACCTGTGAATCGCAGCCGCGCGCAGGAAGAACACAAACATATTTGCATGTGTCACGGACAGAGTCGCGTTTGACATCTCAACAGCTGTTAATTATGAAGTGACCCGCAGAGATGTGAATATGCAAACAGGTTCCGTCCAACACGCATCCCCACCTGACCACGCTGATGGAGGTCCTGAAGATTTGTGATCTATGTCATCAATAATGTGCTTTATGGTGAATACGTCACGTCTGAAGGGTGATGTGAAGCAGAGTAACTCCTATAACCCCGTGACTTATTCATGACACCAGTATATTATTGCTTTTAGAAAACATTTACCACACAATATAATTATTAAAGGCTGAAAATGTGTCTCAATGCAACTTCTGTAGAAAGTCAAATGACTGAAAGTCTTCGTTCGGTCTGTGAGGGAGTGTGATAGATGTTTGTGTTGTTGTGCAGTCATACACACAAATGTAATCATTTATTCATGTATTTCTAGATTTATTTATTGCTGCTAATTTTCTGTTTATTTGGCTGATGTAACGTGTCATTAAGTGTCAAGCTGAAGATGAGTCAAGTATATTTCATTGAGTTTTTATGAATCCGTTTGAAATGCTGATCAGTCATTAATTCATGTCGTTTCTTAAAATCTCCATATGGCATTTAACATATTATAATATTATAATAATAAAGTATTCAATGATAAATGGTGCTGTTTAATATTGTGCATTATTACACTGGAATACTTGATTCTGATTGGCCAGTCGTGAAATTTCAAAGTTATTCCAGATAACAAGCGGTCAAAACTAATAACAGGGATAATGTACAGTCAGCCGATATAAGAGTTTATTCTGTGATAACAACCGGCTGACTGTACATTATCACTTACATGATTAATGCTCATGATCTGACTTTAGCCTCTGTTTAAGACAGACAGCTGTCAGTTTCACGTCAGTTCTTTAAATGATGTGGATGGGCTGGAGATCGGGTCGGGTCTGGGCCTTTAACACTCATCCTGTGTGGACTTTAATGAATTTCTCTCCTCCACCCGCTGAATCGGCGCTAATATTCCCCCCAAGGACTTTTATAAATTTCATCATTAATAAAATCGGACATTCAATTAGTCCCAAAATCCAGATTGCAGACTGTTTCATAACAGTTGTGCTGCGATTTCGCCTTCTTTGTTATAAGTTATAGAACGGGTGTGTGTGTGGGGGGGGTGGCGAAAGTTAAAACTAATTTCATTAATCTAATTGTCATCACTTCACACCATCTCTTAATTAGTACAAATTAATATGATTAATCACAATAATGACAAAGACTCATTCAATTAAAGCGTGTGAATGGTGAGGGGGTGTGTGGAGGGCGATACGGCCGGCAGGTGCCGTCACTGCATTCACTGTGATTATTTTAATAACGGACAGGTTATCATTCACCCGCACGAAACTTCAAAAGGAGGCAGAGACGCTTTGTCGCGTATTGTGTTTTGTTCTGCTTCAGTCTGAACGTTTAATGAAACCCATTTACACAGAATCACACGATGTGAAGTAAAGTGTCGCTTCTGTTCAATGTTTAGTAAGTGTTAAATAAACCTTCATCTGCTAGGATTTATGTTTTGAAATGTCACTGTCATAAGAAACAAATAGACTTGTTGCCTAGCAACCACTCACAACAACCCAGCAACACCCTAGAGTACCCAGCAACACCCTAGAGTACCCAGCAACACCCTAGAGTACCCAGCAACAGCCTAGAGTACCCAGCAACACCCTAGAGTACCCAGCAACACCCTAGAGTACCCAGCAACACCCTAGAGTACCCAGCAACACCTTAGAGTACCCAGCAACACCTTAGAGTACCCAGCAACACCCTAGAGTACCCAGCAACACCCTAGAGTACCCAGCAACAGCCTAGAGTACCCAGCAACACCCTAGAGTACCCAGCAACAGCCTAGAGTACCCAGCAACACCCTAGAGTACCCAGCAACAGCCTAGAGTACCCAGCAACACCCTAGAGTACCCAGCAACACCCTAGAGTACCCAGCAACAGCCTAGAGTACCCAGCAACACCCTAGAGTACCCAGCAACAGCCCTAGAGTACCCAGCAACACCCTAGAGTACCCAGCAACACCCCAGAGTACCCAGCAACAGCCTAGAGTACCCAGCAACACCCTAGAGTACCCAGCAACAGCCTAGAGTACCCAGCAACACCCTAGAGCACCCAGCAACAGCCTAGAGCACCCAGCAACACCCTAGAGTACCCAGCAACACCCTAGAGTACCCAGCAACAGCCTAGAGTACCCAGCAACACCCTAGAGTACCCAGCAACACCCTAGAGTACCCAGCAACAGCCTAGAGTACCCAGCAACACCCTAGAGTACCCAGCACATAGTCACCCACGAGATATGCCTGAAGTCTCAATTTATAAAACACCAATAAAGAAAATTATGAACATAAAAATGATAATATTGAGCTTGTTATATTTATTCAGCGTTTACTCAGAGTGAGAATTTATTCTGAATACAAACTTTCATGGATATATCAAAGGTTTTTCTTTTGGTCTAAATTATCTTAATCATCAACCACCATCTGCTTTATGATGTCATAGAAGAACCATTTCTCCCTGTACGGTTTCAGAAGAACCGTTTCTGGCTCTTATAGTGGACAAAAGGTTCTTTAGACTATACCAAAGAAATGGTTTTTCTATGACATCACTGTAAAAAACACAGGGAACAGATGGCTTCATCATCTTTTAAAGGGTTTCTTCAGACATAAGCAGATCATCATATCCCACAATCCTGTCCGAGCACTTCAGTGGATAAAAGACATGTATTCATGTACATCTTAGGTGTCAGTATATTTGTTATATATTTGATAAAGAAAGAAATTAAAGACATTTCTCAGATCTATAAAGCTTTGCAGCACTATACACACCGATATGAATGTTAATCACATTTCTTCTACACATGTTGAGATCACATCATCACGTCATTCAGTTTACTGTAAATACAAAACATTTCTACAATCACACCAGCAGTGTGATCTCTAGTGACTGACTTTACTGTGTGCCGCTGCAGGATTATTCAAGTTTATTTCAGATGATGCTCAGATAACACACAAACACATACATATGTACAACATATATCTGCATAGTGTAAAGAAGAATTAGATCATGACAAGACTAAAGATGTGTTGAGATTATGGTGCAAAAGAATATTTAGATGTATTTAGAGAAAGTATTTAGACTAAATACCAGCACTAGACAACAGTAAACATTTCACATGGTTGTGAAGTTTACTTTAGTAAAGGTTAATCGTGTTCTCTTTATGTGTTTTAATGATATTCTTACTGAAGCTCAGGAATAACATGCCAAACACACACACATGTACAGAAGAATTCATTATGATTATCATTATTACATACAAATAAAAACATCTAATAATAGTGACGGCAATTAGAATTCCACTAATAAATGATGAATGAAATACCTAAACCTTACAACTGACAAAACCTCACAAATGCAATGATGTTTTCTGTGTGATTTAAGTCTCTCTGTTTTGTGTCACAGATAAACTTTCATTGATGGAGCTGATGTTCATGTCATCATTCAGGAGGTGATGATGTGTGTTTCAGTGGAGAAATCCTGCCCTCTACTGGACCATCATCTGATGACCGTCTGAGATCAGCTCAATCACATGAGACATTTCTGCACAAATATTTCATTTATTTGTTTCATCTGTATCTTCTGCCATATTCTTCTGACATTTGTAAGATTTGTGTCTTTTACTCTGATGTTTCATGCAAAAGTATTTCATGCAGTTACACTGGTAAATAATTAAGCTGATTGCAGTTTCATAAGTTTAAGTCGCAATTTTTTCTTAAATTCATTGTTTACTAAAGAGGATGATGCTGTAACACAATAATGTAGATTTTCTTTTCTTTTTCTATTAACAGATTGTGATTATCAGAAGAATCAGAAGAGCAAAACATCTTTGTCATCTTTGAATCATCCCCCCCCCCCCCCCCTCCTTGTCCCTCCTCCCTCTGTCCTCCTCCCTCCTCCCCTCCTCTCCCATCCTCCTCCTCCCTCCTCTGTCCTCTCCCTCCCTCCCTCCTCCCTCCTCCCTCCTCCTCCGTCCCCTCCGTCCCCCCTCCCCCCCCCTCCGTCCCCCCCCCTCCGTCCCCCCTCCTCCCTCCGTCCCCTCCCTCCCCTCCTCCCCTCCCTCCCCCTCCCCTCCCCCTCCCTCCCTGTCCTCCCTCCCCGTCCCCCTCCCCTCCCTCCCCTCCCCACCCTCCCCTCCACACTCCGGCCCCCCTCCCTCCCCCCCCTCCGTCTCCCCCTTCTCCTCGGATTTACCAGACCGTAGTCTCCCACAGCGGAAAACACATTTGACTGTTACGACATCTCTGGCCATTACAATCACATGCAAACTAGGGCCTTGCACATCAACAATCAGAAAGTGCTTTGAAAACAAAGAGAGCGTCCTCCGATCAATCTGTGGGGAAACGGGGGCATTACATGCTCCTGTAATCCTGCCTAATTAGTGGGATAATGGGAATGAGATTTATGAAGGAGCCGCTGTTGAGCTGCTATTGTAAATGAGCAGAGATGAACACCAATAAACACTACATCAGCTCTTCAACACACTCGTGCTCTTCATCACATTTTTAGTCTTGTTTTGTGAAACTGCCATGTTTTATCTTTTACGTGTTTTTTCTTCATGATGTGTTTGTAGTGTGTCTTTACTGTATTTTTACTCTTTTCTATTTTAATTGGCATCTGAAGGTCTCTTTACATCTTTTATTAAAATATTCAATTCACATTGGTTTTTATGTACGGTCCTTTAACAATACTTAAAGGGATAGTTCACCCCAAAATAAAACTGATTCACCCTTATGTCAGTCAAACCCTGTATATGACTCTTGATTCTATGATTCTTTTGTGAAACACAGAAGAAGATATTTTGATAAACGCTGGTTACCGGCACCCATTGACTTCCATTGTATCTTGTGTCCATACTATGAAAGTGAATGAGTGCCCAGCGGTAACCAGCGGTTATCAAAATCTCTTCTTCTGTGTTCTGCTGATGAAAGAAAGTCATACAGGTTTGACATGACATGAGGGGGAGGAAATAATAGAATAAGTTTTATTTTTGGGTGAACGATCCCTTTAATGTTTTAAAGCAGCTTTACAGAAAATACACGTGTCTGTTGAGTTTGTCATAACTAGTCATAATAATATATTCAATATATGACTTATTTACACTGCCGTGGATATATGATAATCATCTAGTATCATGTTATATATGAAACGATCCTTGTTAAAGGTGTCATTGTTAACTATGTTCTCAGACAGTGTGTTACTCGACTCTTGTCTGCTGACAGTGTAAGTAGTAAGAGGTCATGAAAGCCGTATGAAGGGACAATGACTGCAGTGAACATATGGACACATCTCAGCTGCTCGGCCAGATGGACGGAGAGATGTTTATCCAGCATCACTAACAGACAGGGACTTTTATTAGCGCCTGCTCTGAGACGACACACACACACACACACACACACAAAGCATCTCGAAACATGACGTTCTGTTTGAAGTTTTATCCTGTTTTTTATCTTGCTGTTTTAAGAAATCTCAAAGAGTTTAGTGGCAAGTTAAACCTGTTTCTTTAAGATGATAGTTAGGTTGTGGGTCGCCCGGCTCTCGCCCGAGCTCTCGCTCCCTGACCTTGCCTGCCACCGAGAGGACGTGGCCCATTAAAGCGTCACTTTCAGATAAGGCCATTTCTTTTCTGGCAGCATCTCTTTAATGTCAGGCCTGAAATATGAAGTCATTAGATGATATTAAAACAGTGCTGACAAACTAATTAACAGAAGACATTATACGGGATGGGCTCGATTAATCCGCTTTAATTGCTCTTTTAAATGGAGGCCCCCAATTAAAATTAATAAAGATTTAGCGTTGATCGCACAAAAGCACGGCGAGAAGTCTCAGTCTGAAGGACGGGCAGAAGTCAGCAGTCTTACTACAGCTCGAGTGAAGCTCCGCAGAGAAATCCAACACTCTCCACGTGGTGATTATGAGGGATGATGCTCACGGCTCTGTCCTGAAACAGAAAATGCTTCCAGCATCAGTGTGACATCATACTCTCATCCTCAAAACCACAAGCATCTTTTAAAGTGTGTTTGTTAAAGAAACAGAAGTGTGTGATGAGACTGTAGACAGCAGTGTAGTGAGGGCACATGACCTCTGTCTGCAGTGACGTTTCCATTCACATTGCAGTGCTGCCCTCTTGAGGACAGAAGCGGGAACAACAACCATACATTTATACATCCAGTTTATTTTGATTAAGATCAAATAATTCCTTCTAATCTTCTAAAGATGAAAATCGTGTTAGATATGTTTTCTAATGAATTTTGTTTTATTTGATAATTACTTTAATCCTTTCAGTCGCGTGTAAAAAATCAGTTCCCTGATGACATCATCCTGCAGGATGTGACATCATTTTGGTGGGAAAACAACATGATTTTGATTAATCCTATGATGTTTTTTTGTATTTGTTTATTTGATCAATTCTGAAATATTCTTGATAAAATTACAGTCATTAATATGATAATATGAACATTTCTAGAGATATTTTAATTTTGTTCATGGTATTCACATTGTGTCAATAATCAACTTGAAATAGTTCTTTATAACTGATTCTTTATAACTTTATAACAAGGCAAGATTCTTTTTGGATCCTAATGAAAGGGTTCTGTTTAGCACCGAAGGTTCTGCTATTGTTTACAAGCTGTATTTGGTAATAGAACCATTTTTCGTGTGAGTGAAGTTGAAGAACCTTTCCAGAAGTGTTCTGTACAGAATAAAGAATAATAAATATGAAGAAAAGTCAAACATTTTATTTCAGTAAACTGATCTTTTTGTTTCGTGTTTCCACACGGTGGCGCTATTATACTCTTTCAATATGAGAGAATCTTAAGATAAATGTGTGTGAAACATGAAACTTTTGTCATCATTACAAATCTCTCAGCTATTTGATGACATCAGAAGATGTAAATACATAAATCACTAATACTTTAATTCGACAGTTTTGATCCCCTTTAACTCCTGTTGTCTGGAAATAAAACAAGAGAAATGTTGTAATCTTGTTTTGACTCTCTGATTGCTGCTTGCAGATATTTCATTTTTTATTTGAGATTATTTGAACCTTTTCCTTTTGTTCTGTTTCATCATGGTTGTTGGACCTGTAAGTACCAGTAAAAAAGACTCGTCTCTGTGGTCAGCTAACAGCATGAGATCTTCACTTGTGTTTTTCTGTTTTCATCTGAACAAGGTTTTGTGTGTTAATGAGAAATGTCGCTTAAATACAAACTCTCAGTAATCAGAAAAACCTTCTTGCAGTTAAAAACAGACACAATAAATTAATCTTCACCTGTCTGTGTACATTATAATTGAAAACACTAATCAATTAATGTCTATAGCAGATTGATCTAATTGAAAGAGAACAGCTTTAGTAATTACCAGCGTTTGTGTTTTTTTCACTCTTCCTCACAAAGCAATTAAACGAATGTTTTTCTTTCTTTAATTTGATCTGTTCGGCTGTAAGAGTCGCTCCAAAACTGAATTAAACATTAAAGCATTCATAGAAAAGAGACCGGGGCTAGTTGTCCCACTCTTCTAGTAATATTTCTTAGACACTACTGATAATTCCCAACATTTAAGAAAAGATGATATCATGCCAATAAACATCTTCATAAGCCTTCAAGCAAAATGATCATGAAACACAAAACAAAAGGAGAAAAGTGTTGTGACAACTTTATAGTTTCTGCATAATTAACATTTATCATATTGAATTTAGGAGTTCTTTAAGGTGTCGTTATTTAGTCACATTTACTCGTGTTTTTCTATGTTGATTTGGCAGAGAAAAACACACAAAAAACACGACTGAACTGTCAATGTTTGTGAAAGAACAACATGATTATTCTGTGTTTCACTAAAGAAAAGACACAAACAGAATTAAATGCTGACAAATCTTCAACTTTTTTAGAAAATTATTCCATTTGAACCCTGAAAAATCATTAAGAGTGTCTACTGCTGACCTGAAACATAAATCTTTTATTATTAAAAGAAAACACACACAAACAAGAATATTCAAACTATAACTCATGATAAATAAGAATATATTGGTAAAATGCTTCTACATGCAATACTTTAATCTTTCCTCTGACATAAACGTCAACCTTCCTCATATTTTACAGCTAAATGTACATCTTCTTAGAATAATTATTATAAAAACATCAAATACTTCACAGACAAATTCACATGAAACTCATTTCATCTTCAAATACACTTGACGTTTATCTACAGTGGTGGTACTTCATTAAAAACAACCAAACAAACATTTAATAATAATTATTATTACACAAACGACAGTAAACAGCAGAAGACTCTTTGTGCTAAAATACTGAATGTCTATAAGAGCAAAACCTTCACATATGATACGACTGCACGACTCATGAAAGAAATAACCACGATTATGACTTTTGTGCTGTCTTACACATTACATTTAGATCTGTTTACAAGTAAATTGTTGATGTTGTTGTTTTGTTTCTTTTATTGAATGTTCTTGCAGCGACTGAACCGAATGAAACCCATCATCAGTGCATGTGCACCGGTCATGATGCATAAACTAAACACTGTGTGTGATCTGTAATCATTCAGGATTAGTTCAACTGTATGTTGTTGCGTGTGACACTTTTGCATTGAATGTTGTCTGTTGATGTAAGTGCGTCTCTCATTTCATGCAGTTAAATAAATCATCCCAGTTTTACGAGTTATTGTGCAGGTCTCACATGTGTTTGAAATGAAAGATTAAAATGTCTACACGTATGAAGGAGACTTGAAGTCGTCAGGAACATCACTGTCCAGTTTACAGATGACCTTATAGATGGCTTTTTTCCAGGAGGGGTCCGAGTCTTTGGACATGGAGACGGCGCTGTAAAACTCCTGCAGGGTGATTTCAGCCACTTCCAGAAATCTGTCTGGAACCTGACGGACACACAGAACCAGAAATCACACTTCAGCAGTTAACTATTTCACTAATAAGTTATGGTGACAGGGAGCACGATGTTGTAAATACAGTGTCAGAATCATTAGATGACCGTCACAGATGGACGCTTTGATTTTCTACAGCCCGGCGCTTCAAACTCAACTGCTCGTGAAACGCTTGAAAGAGGTGCGTTCTCACGGCAGGAATTCAGGCGTGGCTTCATGAGCATCTCCAGACACAAAAGCGTCCGCTGGGAAAGGAATGTCTTGGTCGTGAGGTAAAGACAACTGTCTCCGCTCGTTCCCACTGGCCTCTTGGGATTTCTGGCTTCTTTCGCATCAGTAGCGATGGAATCGGCGGTCAGGCGTGCTGAGGACATAATCTCAAGTTGTTTTAGCAGATTCTGTGGCTTCCTCTTCCCACAGTTTGATGAGCGCTGGGATACAGGCTCTCTACAGGTGCGGCGGCCTTCATATATATATTTAACATTATTTAAGATCTGATCAAAACCCTGATACTATAGCAAACATCACGATTATGATCTCATTCGAAATATAACTCTCAAAAAAACCCCATACCCTCATTTCTCCTCTACAGGTGGTATCACATCTTACTAAAACACTTCTTTGTATTATTGTTGTCTTCTTCTGATGTGTCGCTTCATTGTCTCCTGATATCTGTAAGTGGCTTTGGATAAAAGCGTCAGTTAAACGACTAAATGTTTGTGGATTTGTACATACCTGGAAGTCATTGGCTTTGTTGTAGTGCATGTTGAGAGCACGGAAGAGCTCAGAATCTCTGCTGGCGGAGATGTCCTTTACATCCTGAACACCGTCCACAATGGCCTGACGTGCAAACTTCTCCATCTGGATGTAGTAAAACTCCCGGAAATTACTGAACCACTTGATCAGCTGAGACGTGATGCAGCGGTTAAACTACAAATACACAACAATCCCAATTAAAACCACACTGCTCACATGGTGGATTCCAGATTTCAACAACCTTTTATCCAGAATATCACATGTCATGGTGGATACTTCCATCTATGCCATGATGACACACTACAAATGTAAAGTAAACATGTTCTGCTGTAATCCCTCATGTTATAACGTCAGCCCTGTTATTATATCCTCTGACAGGAAACATGGCCAGAGGCTGAAACTCAAAGACATTTCTTCCCACAACTGTCAGAAGGAAACTTTTCCTCTTGGATGACTTGTGTGACTGTTGACAGGGATGGAATCGGACACTGGGATTAGGCCGGTCATTGTCCACTCGGTCTTCCCACAGAAGGGTTGGCAGGGGGTGCAAACTTGAGCTTGGTGAGAGAAGATCCACTGCTTTAGGTCAACCCTGTATTAATGTGAAGTTCTCTAATGAGTGTTCATTTGCTAGCATCGTGATTCACAGCTAATAAAATATAGAAATTAGTCACATGATCCGTTTAGGGTTTTAAATTGTTTTTCACCAAAAGATCAGCAAATGTACAGTATGTATATCTTTCTGTTACTACAGTATAACACTTTTCTAAGTTATCTAGAATGATGCCACGATATTTGTTATTTCTCATATTACATATTTTTGATAAACCGTTTAATGCTGAAATATTTTGTTTAATATAACAGGGCTGACACACATTGTTTTGAAAGAGTTTTGATTTATTACACATCAAGACCTGTGACTCTATTCTATTTCTAGATTTAATGTTGAAATATGAACAGGGTTCAGTGTTTGAAGAAATGTAATTGTATTATGACTCTTCTATTCTACATGTAATGTTGATTTTGAATGTAATAGCTTTGACATAAAACTGCTTTTGTTAGGATTTATTACACAACTTGACCCGTGGCTCTATACATTAGTGATGTTGGGTCAGTAAAAATTAAGCAGCTATTTTCTTGAAAATTTCCTTTACAAACGGTTCGCTGGGAACGGGTGTCTTGAACCCATCGCTCTGTCAATGATCAGCTGAAAAACACACACGAGCAGCTAAATCTTTCTCCTGGTTTGTGTCGACTCATCAGAAAGACACAGTCACAGGATGTGCCCGTGTGTTGTTGTAGGGCCCGTGATGCTCTCATCGCTCTTCTATTGTTAACTCCTGAAAGCTGGTGAGCTGAAGGGTTAACGCTGAATAGAAGAGCTCGCGCTCCTCTCCGTCAACCCTTTTGTCTTCTTTTGCTGACTTGAGAAACTTTGTCAAAGTTAAACCAGTGATTCAGGATTGGCTTCCCCAACGTTCAGGAACGTTTGCTCATCGCTCAAGCATCTCATTTAGTGTTTGTATTGTTTTCAGTAAGCACTTCTCTCGGTCGCAGTGCTCGTCTATTATTTAAAGTGCAGTGAATCCTGCAGTTAATTACTATTTAATGATAACTGATTGTTTATTCAGATGAGCAAATACTTTTATACAATTCATAACATTTTATGTTATAACTTATTATATGTGCATGTTGTTTTTCTTTCTGTAGAAATAATTTTATTTTAAAACTGTCAGATCTCACTGTGACAACTTACCCCAGACCCAATAACAACATGCTTTTTAGGATCATCATTTTCTAAGATAACACTATATATTTAACATATATATTTGGTCCAGTAGAGAAACGAGTAAATGTGTGTCGCTGCTTCATGACATACCTTGACATCAGGGAAGAAGTTCTTCAGTAAGTTTGAGCTCGGGTAGCGTGTGTAGAAGAACATGAGTTTGGCTTTTTTCAGATGGTTTGGGGTCAGACCCTCCTGAATGTGAAGAAAGTTAAGGGTTCCATCACGTGATATTAAAATGAATCTCTCTATGTCAAATTTACACGCAATGATTCTTCACCAAACTAACAAACACTGACATCTTCTATTCATTGGCGCAAACGAACGACATGGGACGACTCCGTATTGACCGGAGAGTCGATTAAGACACGACAACATGTGTTAACTAGAGGAAGAGGCGCACAAATGAGATTAAGCACTTCAATTAGAGACCTCCAATCTGAGCGCTCGGCCTCTTATCCGCTCACTGTAATTGCTTTGTTGTGAAACACTGAGTGTTAATATAATAAAGAAATGAAATTTTCTCGGGGAGAACGTCGGGATCGGTTTACCTCCTTCTGCGTTTAAGCGGCACTTAAAACTGGTGAAATTCTGTTTGCTTTCTGAAAGGGCTTTTGATTGATGTGACCTGGTCAAAAATGATATCAGAGAGCGGAGCAGAAAAAAAAACACATTGATTCTAATAAGAAAATATAAAAAAAGTGCATTATATAAATCTAATGATGTGGGTAAAGCCGGCCATTGATGATGTTGTATAATGACGTCTGAGAGCCGTCTGTTCACAAACATGTGAAAGTGACCTCTCTCATCCGCTCCAATCACATTGAGAGTGCAGGAACACATTCTGCACCTTTTCAAGTCGACGGCAACGGGAAAAAAATCAGAGAATTTCCAGAAGAGAAACTGTTGCTTTTTCTGCCTTTGAAAATTGGCTTTTGTTCCTAACAATTCTTATCAAAGCCGTGTATTCCTTTTTATTTGTCTTTTCCTGGACTTAAAGTCATTACTGAGCCCAGATTAAAGAAGATGCTACAATTTTCTTTGGGGTTACCCAGATCAAAGCGAAAATTCTCCTTGAAGTCTGCGTGAGCAGAACTGCACACCGCTGCACTCAATTCAACGATTGTTCGGCCAGACTGAGAGCTGCTGGTTTGTTCGCCGATATCTCCACGTTAACTACTGTTTAATAAAAACAAGCAAACAAAGAACACCAGCCACAGATAACATTTCACGTCCACTGACTCCGTTCAACTATCGTTGTGTACTTTCCTAAACACATCTGTGAGGAATTAAAAATAATTTACACTCTTAAAAATAAAGATGCTTTATGTCTGAACGGTCCCATAAAGAACCTTTAACATCCAAAGAAGGTTCTTTACACTATAAAGGGGTAAAGGGTTCTTTAAAGAACCTTTGACAGAAATGTTCTTCCTTGACAAGCACATTTACTTTTAAGAGTGTATATGAAACTCTTTCTATAAGAAATTCTTTCTTTTTGTCGGCAATAAAATGAAAGGAGATGTTTGCGTTAAAGGGGATATCAAATTCTTCTCATATAAAATGGTGTGACAGCGCTATACTCAACAGAAAGGATATATTGAGTGACATGAAGGAGCTTCTCTCAGTCATACTCTGCAGATCTCCACACTCCATTTTCACATGCGGCAGGCAAAGCGCGTCTACGGTCACCAGTCCCGGAGGTCCGGCTCGATGATGCTGAGCTAGATGCCCAGACGTTACCTTGGATCTCATGGCGACGCTTTCCCAGGTGTGCTCGATGGAGTCGGGAGACGACCTTTCCAAAGATGGAGTCAGACAGGGCAGCGCCGAGAAGGTGGAATGAGGTCCGTATTTCAGCAGGTGCTCCAGAATCTGACTGTCGTGAAGAGGAGTATTGTAGCCGAACTGGAAGGGGGACTGATGGAGCGGATAGGGTCTCTTTACACCCTGACCGACTGAGTTTAACTGGTTCAGGGAAGGTTTGCGAACCACCAGGGACAGAGCTTCCGTCTGGTGTTCTGGGCTGTTGACGGGCGAGCTCTCCAAGTGCTCGGCAGATTTGGTGTTTTCGTCAGAGTCCGAGAGATCCCGAGGGGAATGAGGTTGCTTGTCCGTCTCTGAGCGTGCCGGACTCTGGCATGGCTGGTTCTGTATGGCCGCGGAGAGCTTTCTGAAGACCGTGTCAATGCTTTCACTTACAGTCCTGGTCAGCTCACATTTAAGAGTCTCCTGGAGGCTCTTCACCTCCCCATCTGACGTAAAACTGCTATTGTACACGTTCATTTTGTCCTTCTTGGAGGAATTTCGGATGTCACATTCTTCCCTGTCGTCATTCTGGCAGTAATTCTGGTCATAAACGTGGGAGATCTTCTCCTGGAGCTGATGGAGGAGACGCTGCATGCTCTGGAGCTGCTCCTTTAGTTTGTGACACTCCTCGTCTTTACTCGTCTTTCTGGACTCATTGGGTTCCTGATGTTGAGGAAGTCTCTGTTTGCGCTTGTTCTCCTTCAGAACGTCTCGTCTACAGCGCACAGCTTCACATTCGTCTCCGTCTCCGTGTGACCTGGAATTGGGCGAGCCCGCCATGCCCCGTATGATGTTCTCCACCCGCGCACGCTTCGCTTGGAGGTGCTCGGTCATCGGCCGCTCGACATCTGTACTCGAGATATGACTTCCTGAAGACAAGTCATCGCCACTGTCTTTGAAGGACACGTCGGTCACATTGGGTTCAGATTCGACCATGTTACAGCCAGACACGTTGCCCGTCGGTAAGTAAAGGAGATTGTTGTCGAGGGACGCGAGTTTATTGTGAATAGTTTTACGCAGGAGGTGAGATATGATGGAGCCGCTGTGGTACGCAGCGAGGGACTCGTCATAGACGTTTCTGTGAAAACAGGGCAGGTTGGACCTACTGACGTCCGTGCAGTCCTCGTTCGGCTTGTGCATGTTTTGTTCAGGCGGACTCAGATTCATGTCTCCTGCTGTATGTAATGATGAGTCCTGGAAATAACTGTCTGTAATACTTTAAGAAAAATAAAACGTTAGTAAAAACTTTACAGTTTTACAGTAAATTACATTATTTTCTGACATAACTGCTACGGATTTTTTCAAAAGGCAAGCATTATTAGCAGCAATTATTATAATAATAATTATTATTATTATTATGTCACCCTGCCTCAAATAAAGTCATTTTTTGTGATTTACTGTTTTCTACATAAAATCATCCAATATATGTAATAATGTAAAGAACATTCTATGAAAATATAACCTGGATATCTTTAGATTCAAAGATTTAAATCATATTTTGCTATTTATAGGTGAAATCAAACTTTGATGCTTGTAATCTTAGAATGAGTTTTTTAGACTTCAGCCTGTTTTTTATAGACAGGGTCACATATTTCAAATATTTATTTTAAACAACTTTGGATTTATATCGTATAATTTTTTTATCTACAAACAATAGGAATGCAAAAATAAAAGAAAATGGCAATAACATAAATATTTCAAAAGCGCAAAAAAGCTTAAAGTAC
Source organism: Beaufortia kweichowensis (assembly GCA_019155185.1). Classification (NCBI taxonomy): domain Eukaryota; kingdom Metazoa; phylum Chordata; class Actinopteri; order Cypriniformes; family Gastromyzontidae; genus Beaufortia; species Beaufortia kweichowensis. The sequence goes on along the minus strand of CM032805.1, from coordinate 294,711 downwards.
ATTTCATCGTGCACACACACACACACACACACACACACACACACACACACACATATATATATACATTTATATACACACACACACACACACACACATATACATATATATATATATATATATATATATATATATATATAGACAAAAATCTATGTAAATCTTAGTGATTGTTGATTGTTGTAGTAATTGTTGTAAATGTTAGTGATAGACAATATTGTAAATACTAAAGCTTATAAACGCAAATATATTTCTAAATGTATACGTGTGCTCGCAAAAAAAAACGTACAGTACGTCATATTAGTATTAAATGATGACATCAAAAGAATATTTACAGCCTTAAATGATAAAGTGAAACATTACGCAAAGTAAAGCATGAGAGAAGAGAGGCGCGCGCTCACCTGTTGCTCTGGAGACGCTTGAGTGACAGTGTGCGCGCCGCTCGCGCTCTCATCTGACTTCTGTGAGGTGGGTGTGGCTGAACCCGCCCTTTACTCAGTGCATTAGCCAATCAGAAGCGGTCGACGGGTCCTTAACGTAGTATGTAAATTTCAGTACAAACGTTTTTTATGTCCTTGTTAAAATGTTATGATTGCAAACTATGTGATTTATAAATGTTTATTTAAATTAATACGAATAAAACGCGTTTTTGCACAGATATGTGATTACTTATTTTGACTCTAATATCATTTAAATATCATATTATTAAAATCATTATCCTTTTTTAAAGCAAAGATGTATTGTTTTTCCAACAAGCTGCTTAATAGATAAAAACAAATTAAAATGAGTGACGCATAAATGGTTTCGTCCATTCCTCTCTCTCTCTCTCTCTCTCTCTCTCTCTCTCTCTCTCTCTCTCTCTCTCTCTGTCTCTCTCTCTGTCTGTCTCTCTCTCTCTCTCTCTCTGCTCTCTGTCTCTCTCTGTCTGTCTCTCTCTCTCTCTCTGTCTGTCTGTCTCTATATATATATATATATATATATCTGTCTCTCTGTCTCTCTCTGTCTGTCTCTCTCCTCTCTGTCTCTCTCTCTCTCTCTCTCTCTCTCTCTCTCTCTCTCTCTCTCTCTCTCCTGTCTCTCTCTCTCTCTCCCTCCTCCTCCGCTCCTCTTTCTCTCTCTCTCTGTCTGGTCTCTCTCTCACTGTCTGTCCGTCTTCCCGGCGGTGCTGTGAGCTGCAGGTCTCTCTCTCTGTCTCTCTCTCTCTCTCTCTGTCTCTCTCTCTCTCTCTCTCTCATCTCTCTTTCTCCTGTTCCCGCTGGGTTGCGGTTCACTGTTTATAAGCTATATATATAGCCCTGCAATGCGTGCTCCACCGACGACATGTTGTCCCGTTCCCGCTGTCTCACCCGGAGCCTCGCGCGCTCCATCGGCGCTCTGCGACAGGTACGTGCGTCTGTAACGCGCTCGCGTCCCGCCGAGCGGCACGAGCGCGATTAACAGCGTTGTGCATGAGAATAATGAGCAGGAGAGCGCGAGGCCGCGCGCAGGCCCAAGGGCAGCAGGACACACACACATCACTTCACTTATGAGCGAAACATCACACGAGTGTGTGTTTACATGACACTCGTCACATTTACATGCGGTTCACGTCATCATTAAACATGTTTGAAGGTTTAAATGAACGCCATAGATGTGTATGACGTCAGTGTCGTGCTGTCATGTCAGGGGTTATAGATGTGTCACAGAGTTTAGTGAGTATATGTTGTCATGTCATGTGACTAATACAGAATGTTCTCTATAGGTTCTAGTGTTTCTTCTTTCTTTGCTTTGTTTTTGTTTTATTCTGTTTTATTTTGTTGTTATTATACTTTTTTTATTGCATTTGGGCGATTCCAGCATTATGTATGTGACATTTATAGTCCAATTGTATTTATTCTCATTGAATGTATTCTTTACATTGTTGACATCAGAAAAGCATGAGAAGAACACAAACTACATGTATAGCTGCTAGTTAATACATGTTATTGTTCGTGATGGGCTTTCTACAGGCTGATATGATTGATCTGTCATTGATATGAGCAACTTCTTGTCACGTTAGATTAACAAACAACATGAGAACCTTCAGTCCTCATGATGTCCGTTTGACCCTTTAAACTCTCACACAGATGAATCACGTGACGTCACATCTGTGCCTGTCTGTCATATGTCTTTAACATGTGTGTGTCGCGTGTTCAAGCACACGGGGTTAAAGTCAGTCCTGCTGGATCTTATAAACACATTTCTTATTTTTAACATGTGAATCTGACTTTGACACGCATGTTTAAATATATATCATCTGTATGTTCCTCTCTCTCAGATGTCAGACTCATCACAGTCTTTGCTGATTGTTTTCTTCTGTAAATTATTGTTTGAGATCACTGACAGATGGTGTCGTCTTATTCTTTCAGAGTAATAGTCTTCTCGTCAGACGGGCTGCGTCAGGTGAGTCGTACTTCTGATCATAGACGTTTAAATATAAACCCGTGCCAAATGAAAATGATTATTTATGGTTTTCTCTGCAGGTATATCAGCTAGTCAATGCGTCTCCTTCAAGAACAGTCCGTAAGTGTCGTGAAAGAAGAGATCTGAAGGACAAAATGATTTAAGAAGTCACTTGTGCACACCTGATGTTTGTGTTGTGTTATGATGATGTTTTTTAGGAGTTGTGAGACCAGGTCAAGCGTCTATCAGATTAGATACTTCAAAACGACTGCAGCTCACAGTACGTACATCATTCACAACACGATTTCATTTCTCCTATATGTGTAATATGGCTTATAAATACCTCGAGGAGCTGCAAGCGGTATTTACAGGCTCAAACCCATGCATTTGTGGACATCTCCGATGATCGATTTAGGAAAAGTGGTTAAGAAACATATCTAAAACTAGTTCATAACCTTCGACATATTGATATATGACTCGGGCTGTGTCCGAAACCGCTCCCTCGTTCCCATCCCTATAGAGTGTATGGCAGTTGAGTGCACTATATCAGGAAAGAGTGAACGAAAACCAGTGAGTGAATTCGGACGCTGGCGTAAATAGCATACGCCAGAGTGCACGGACAATTTCATCATTAACATACGCCTTCCCATCTGTAATAGGCTGTTCTTTTTAGGATCACACACCCTCAACGTCCTCATCCGTCCCTAAAGCAAATACCAATTCATTAAAACAGTTTTCTAAGATGTAAATGAATACTGTAACTGTGAACAATCGACCAAATTATCATCTGTTGTGTACAATGTTGTAAATGTAAAGGTTCCCACACTAAAAAGTAATTACTGTGCCAAACAATCGCCCCCGTTTCATTTCGCTTCACAATATCTTTATAAAGACTTATTTTAAACAGTAAAAAGTTGCCGCCTCCAATGTTGCCGTCCGCCATATTTCTTTTACGCTCTATCGCCGCCTCGCGTTGGATTTTGGGAAATGGCGCTTCAACGAGGGTACATCGGTTGTACACTGGAAATCAGAGAGGATTGTGGGTAAAAAGTAGTGAACGAATGTAGGGAATGAACTCGTTCACTCAGGATTCAGACGGCACTACAAAATGGCCGACACCTGATATAGTGCACTATATAGGGGATAGGGAGCGGTTTCGGACACAGCCTCGGTCAGGCTGTATTTTTGTTGGAAACTTCATTAAGGTCATAAAGGTCGTAATCAAAGTTTTTGTGGCCGTCTGGCATGACAACATGACATGTTTTCTGATTGAATTACAGGGAATGAGGTTATTACAGTAAAAACGCCAGTGTTTGCCGAGTCCATCACAGAGGGAGATGTGAGGTGGGAGAAGGGTAAGAGATCTTCTGGATTCCTGTGTTTTCAGTCAATCTAATCTCTTTCTATCATGTTGACCGGCTCTCGTCTCTTTCTAGCTGTTGGAGACACGGTCTCGGAGGACGAGGTGGTGTGTGAAATTGAGACCGATAAGGTAAGTGCACAAAAATCTGCTGTCTGTTCCAGGCAATTAAAGGAAATACCATCAAGGACTGTGATGATGTTTCAGTCTGGTGTACAGTAGAGAATCCTGATCCTTCACTGAAAGGAGAATAATATAAATGAAATCCAAGCGATACGTGATAAAACCATGTGGGTAACGGTGACCTCTCGCTTGTGGTGGTGATGTAGAAAGAACGCAAGACTCATTTTATCTGTCATAATGTGCCATAGTCTGTCCTACAAGAAATAAATTCCTTCTGAATCTTTCAGCTAAAAGTGTGTTCAGCTCCCTGTGAAACTGTTTGATGTATATAATGAATGTGCCGTCATCGAGTTAAGTGAATTGTGGTGTATCACACAGACGTCGGTGCAGGTGCCGTCTCCTGCCGCTGGAGTCATCGAGGAGTTACTGGTTCCTGATGGAGGAAAAGTTGAAGGAGGAACTCCTCTATTCAGACTCAAGAAAGGAGGTCAGTCACATGCTCCCTAACTAGTGTACTTGACCAAGTGAACATTTTCTAATGCTTCTAATATATGACCTTTGATCCTATATCACAGTAATTGATATCTTCTCAGACATGTTTTCTTATTCATTCATCCTCTGATATAAATGATACAAGACATCTTTATAGAGTTGATGGGTTATATTACTACGGCTCTCTCTTAACATCACAGGTTAAATGCATTTTATCATCTGTATATAATCTATAAATCACACATTTAAGTCCTCATGTGTTTTGTAAAGCCGTGTACAGTAAGAGTCCGAGACTAGAGCAGAAATGATCAGGTGAAGTGTGTGTGTGTGTTGTTTCATGAGTTGAGGTGAGATTATTTTTAGCTTTTGGTTCAACGTTACTGACACACTTCCTGTAAATGCCGTCAAGTTTGTATAAAGAAAGACTTTATGCTTGACTGATGCATATCTGGAAAGAAACACAATTATCTCTCGTTTGCTTTAATATTGTAATGATTTCATATGTTTCTTTATTAATGTTCTTGTTGTGTTATGTTTGTAAAGAGGTTGGGGAACGTAATCTTAAAACTGTAAAGGCTTTTTCAGATGTTTAGTTTTAAAGCTGTAATCTGTAACTTTTTTATTTAGAAAAAGAACAAAAATGAATACAAAAAAAGTAGAGAATAATTTGCATTTAATCCTGATGCTGCGGTCACAGTAGACTTTTAACATGTGAAATTTCTCTGATGTCATATGAATTCAATTCAGGTCTCATGTAATCACATCTTTACACTTGTTCAAAATGATTTATCATTTCATCTGTCAGATTAGATTTTTTGAGAAATGTCACACGAAACACAACGTGATGTTGCGACACATTAATGAGATCTTTTCCATGTTATTTATAGTTAGTTGCGATATGGCAATACGTTTAAACTCACGTAAAGATACGAACGTCAAATAATTTCTGTTTAAAACCGATGGCATTAGAGAGACAAACATTACGCATTAAAGTTTAAACGTAACTTTGAGTTTTACTTTACTAACTTCTTTTACTCTGTTTTGTTATGACTTTAGCTTTTATGATATGAGAACATGATGCTAGCACATGGATTAATGATGACTTTACATGATTTTACATGATTTCTTTAATATCAAATCGGTCTCATGTTTAAATGTTTATTTATTGGAGGTTGGTCCTGTCCTGATTATTATAAATATTTGACGATGAATGTTTCAGCTGGAGCTGGTAAGACGACATCAGTCACACCTCCTCCTGCAGCAGAGTCTCCTGCGGCCCCCGGCCGCTCCTCCTCCTCCTCCCGCCCCCGCCGCCGGACCCATCCCCACCTCAATGCCACCCGTACCCCCTCTGCCCGCTCAACCCATCCAATCCAAACCAGGTCAGTCACACATCATTGAGGATAAGTCTTTCATCTCTTCTCTGTGTCGTAGTTTAACAGGACTGACTGTGGTTTCAGCTGAAGTATAATCTCTCTCTTCTCTGTGTCATAGTTTCAGCCGTTAAAGCCACGGCGGCTCCTCCTCCTGCTGCTGCTGCTGATGCTGCTGGAGTTAAAGCGTCTCGCTCTGAGCACAGGGTAAAACATCATCACATCACATGATGTCCATCAAATCATCAATGATGCTGTGTCATCATTACATTTGTGTACATGTAAATGTTTTTCAGTCTATACATCATGTGTGTTCACTAGGATTGAAACCTATGACCTTCATGTTGCTAACACCAACCGATCAACCAGCTGAGCTTTAATTCAATATAGCACTTTCTCACAAAGATCATTGTACCAAAGCAGCTTTACATGTATGGAAAGATAACAGTCAGGGGTTCAGAAACACTCTTTAAACCCCTGACATGACGTGTTATAGATGCAATCTGTAATAAAGGACATAAATTGCCATTGATCGCATCTATAACTCACTATGCAGTTACAAGACACAGACATTTACTTATTTAAGAGAGTGAATAAAAATGAATTATATATAATGTGGTAGATGTGATTTTAATTGAACAGGGCCATGGGTGCGAGGAAGTTGTCTTTAGGAAGACATTCTTTGGTTTATATTGTAAGATTGTTGTATTGTCGTGTTTTTCTTGTTCAGGTGAAGATGAACCGCATGAGGCTGAGGATCGCTCAGAGACTGAAGGAAGCACAAAACACATGTGCCATGTTGACCACCTTCAATGAAGTGGACATGAGGTTTGTTCATTCAACACAAATCAGTCATTTCTTCAGATACTGAAAATGCTTTTACATTTGAACTTTATGTGTTTTTTTGGTGTAAACCGCATCACCTCCACACTAGGTCCTGTATAGTTAGAACAGGATTTATAGTTATTCAGAACAAAGGCTTATTTCTGCTTGAGCTCATCCAGAATATTCCTTTCAGAACGTTCGGCAGAAATGATGTATTTTTACTCGAGTGAAAAGGCTGCTGATGGCCCGTGAAAATTTCACTTATTGCCCAAATGCGATTAGAAGCTCCACGACGTCCATCCAAATGGTTATAGATTGGAATCTGTCCTACAGGAAGAGATTTCTGCAACCCAATCTCCACTTAAAGCCTGCGATGTAAATATTTGCTCCTAATGTTGGTAAAAACAAAGATAAGATGGGTAAAAGGCGCTTTATTAATTTAGAAGGAAACCAGCGCCTGAAGAGGACTCTTTCACGATTTCTGCTCCGCTCAAATGGCCGTATTGCCTTTCAGCCGCCGCGGGTTCGTGTTCTCGCATTAATCTCGTTGGCATCGACGGGTTGGAGGAAGACTCCGGCGGTCTGGAAATGACGAAGAAACGCTCGTCCGCCGGCATCTGGCC
>CM032805.1:157500-282500 GCA_019155185.1 Beaufortia kweichowensis | reverse complement strand
AAGAACCAAAATTATATGAGGAAGAGAAAAATTTTAAACAATAAAATGAATGAAACACAGGCTTGATTTGATTTTGTCTTTTAATGGTGATAAAGATGATCATCAGATCACATCATATAGAAACAGGTGTGACTCCCGTTCTGTTCACACATCAGAAGTGGTTCGACTCTTTAAAATAATTATCATCCCTTATCCACATGGTTTTAACTCTTCAATTTCTTAAGATTTCTCACATTTTAGAAGTGCCACAGGTACTTTACCTTTATAACGATATCAGTTTTTACTGTGTCATACCACCTTCAATGACATCATCCGGCAGAATATGACATCATAAGACATCAGTAAAGGATTTAATAAATGATGTGTATAAACACAGATCGCTGTGATAAATATCACCATTTAAGAAGATGCTCAGAAATGAGTTTCATGTCGACAGAACGGAATCCAAGCAAATGCATTTAATGTCTTTAAAACTTGAAGTTCCTCATGAGCTGAAGCGTGTGGACGTCTGACTGACATCTGAAGACGGATGATCGTCAGATTCGTCGGTTTCTTCTGAAGGTTTGTGTGGTTGTTTGAACACGCACATGATGATCTGGAGAATGTGAGAGAGCGTTTCAGCCCTTCAGGATGTGGTGCAGAGCTAATAGTCTGGTCATGTACTAAAGATGGTTTGTGGTCAGCTGGGTTGATATTCACACGGTTTTAAAGATTACAAACCCAATATGATGAATTTAATGAAGAGCAGGAGGATGTATGATGAATCATGAGGTGTACATGTAATAAAACATCATTGAAGTCTTCAGGATGAGAAGGATTTAGCCTGTAGTGTCATTTTAAGAATATCTCCAGCATTCACACACATCAACACTCGTCTTTAACTCGTGGAAACTTTCAGCCACATTTAAGCACATTAAGTCTGAAACAGACGGTCCCAACCACAGCGGCAGTACAGACTACACACACATCTCTCTCTCTCTCTCTCTCAAGACATTCAATACTTTCTCATTTATACTGTCATTTTACTTCATGAACGTTACATTGATACATATTTAATGTTTGTATTGTGGTGAAAGTGTTCTTCTGTAATTAATATGGTATTAAGTCACGTCTGTAACCCCTTCAGTCGTCACTAGACTCCAGTATTTTATATATCATTAGCAAGTGTTCCTTGTTTGCTGTGATTAAATGAAACATGTTTGATTAAAAGTCGTTTTTTTTTCACCGGTAGATCTGATTTAGTTTTGTTCAGAAAACTGCACAATAAATGAGTACAAAATGGATGATTTTAATAATTGCAATCACATGAAAACATGAATGACATTCAGAACAGAGAGATGCTTAAGTTATATTGCATTTCACCTGCACATCTGCATTAATGCCCTTAATGTCACGATGTCAACAGCTTCATGTTTATTTATTTTCCACTGATGTGTGACGCTTCTCACGCCAGCAGATGGAGGTGAAGCACAATCAGAATGAGAGATGTTTAAGATATCTTGATACACAAAACACAAGATGAAATACTCGAGTGTGCTGAGAGCTTCATAACCGTCACCATGACCAACAGTTGCTGAAGAAGGTTGAAAGAGTTCAGATATTTTGAGAAGAACGGTTGACATGCAGGCGAGAGGAGCCGAGATCCGCAGGAAAACTCATCAGACGGTTCAGCGTTCATCATTTATTCATGCAGTTCACAGCGTCTGCAACACTGCAGATCATGAGACTGTGAAGGCACTGCCGGTGGTCTGGTCTATCTGCTGAGCGTGATCCAGGGGACGGAGGTAAAGAACGGATGACACTTGATGTCACTGACACCTCCTCCTCCAGAACCCAGACGATAACAAGCGTCAAACTGCAGCAGCTGCACGGACACAAACATCATCACGGCTCACATTCATACTCGAGGTCAGGCTCACAATTTCATTCATAAATAATACGGAACAAAAATAATAGCAATCTTATAAAGTGTTCTTACCATGATTCACTATGATAAACCTACAATAACAGAGCTGTTAGAGTGTCACTAGGAGACTGCTGATATTAGATATTACTGATATTAGATATTACTGATATTAGATATTACTGATATTAGATATTACTGATATTAGATATTACTGATATTAGATATTACTGATATTAGATATTACTGATATTAGATATTAGATATTAAATGATCTTTTATATTTTCCTGCTTGTCATTGTGTTTATTCTGCTGTAAAGCTGCTTTGAAACAGTGCATCATTGTTAAAGCGCTATACAAATAAACTTCAACTTGAACTTAAATATGGTGGAACATGTTTTCTCATCATATATGCTCCTTAACACATGACACGGATGTCTTTAAAATCTGCTCGCATATGAGGATTGGATAAAAAGTCGATCGTTTTACAGTGCTAGATGATGTTTAGTGAGATTGTGGATAATCTACTCTAATCTTTGTATAGTAGATGTAAAACACCAAATACAAGGGTGTAAATAATAAAAATCACACGTCACAAGAAATCTATGAATGTTTTGAATGTGATGTATAATGTAGTAACCTCAGTGAGAAGAGACGCGGCCGCAGAGCTCAGTGTGTCTGGGATATAGAGCGGTGTGTGATGATGAATACCTGACGGATGACACTGCCACAGAGCCTGACGACAAACACACACATCATCAGCATCATCAGCATCAGCATCATCAGCATCATCATCCTCAGCATCATCAGCATCATCATCCTCAGCATCATCAGCATCATCAGCATCATCAGCATCATCAGCATCATCATCAGCATCATCAGCATCAGCACCATCATCATCATCATCATCAGCATCATCAGCATCAGCACCATCATCATCATCATCAGCAGCAGCAGCATCATCATCAGCATCATCATCATCAGCATCATCATCATCAGCAGCAGCATCATCATCAGCATCATCATCATCATCATCATCATCAGCAGCAGCATCAGCATCATCATCATCAGCATCAGCATCAGCATCAGCATCAGCATCAGCATCATCATCATCATCATCATCATCATCATCATCATCATCATCATCATGACACAAAAAGACTCCAAACATTCAATGATAATATGAATTTGACAAAACTTTCCTCACCACTCCAGTAAGAAGCTCATACAGTATGGCACCGAAACTCCACCAATCACACGCCTCCGTGACTTTCAAAACGCCTCCGATTTCTGTTGTGTCCCACAAACACAAATGTTGTGAGTGACGGATGTACCTGCAGATGGTGTAGCGTACAGTAGAGTCTCTCACCTGGTGCACAGTACATCTGTTCCACTGCCGTCAGGTTAATTTCAGGCTGAACCTCCGTCCACTGGCCAAAGTACGTTAGACACGCTTCACCTGTGTGTTACCAATATTAAACTCACATCATTTTACCATACTAAACCTTAATGGAATAACTCATGCATAAAGAAACGAATGTACGAGAGGACTGTGATTTATACTGTCCATATCCGTAAACCCAATAAAAGTCATTCATATGATCTTTGCGCTATACTCCATGTCTCATAACTTGTGTAATATCTCCTGTTCTTATGTAAAGCAGTACGATCAGAATAAACAACGAGAAAGAAAAAGAAAGAATGATCAAATGAATTCAAATACGTGTTTTTTAAAATACATTTTTAGGCATTTCGCAGCTTCTAAGTATAAATGAGAAAAGAGGTCAGAATGTGTGACTGATGCCTGTTCATACGCTTGTCACTGTACAGTAGATTTGATAAATACCGCTGTTCTGCAGGAGAATGTTTCGTGGGTTGAGATCCTGGCAGATGATGCCCTGCTCATGAAGACTCTCCAGAGCCAGAAGAATCTGAGCTCCCCACAGTCGAACCTCTTCCTCTGGAAGTCCCTGTCTGTCCCGCTTACATTTGGCACTGAAGTTCCAATGACTCAAGCCGTTCATCTGATTTACACGAGGACCTTCCGGTCCAGTCTGTGGTTTGAATCCTTCTTGCTTTGGAGATTCAGATGGACAGTGATGAGAATGAACCACACTTAATTCAGCCACGAACTGTGAAGCGTGTCCATTTCCATCAGCTCTGGACGGACGGACGGTTCGTTCCTGATGAGGTTGTGGAGATGCGTTGGGAATGATCCGCACTCGCTGTGGAAGAACGTCGACGGTGCTGCAGAGGGTCACGTGTGCGTCTTTACCAAATAAACAAGCTGGAGTGATCGGAGCTGTGACGCTTATCCCCAGAACGTCTGAGTTTGACCCGGAAACGGCGAAATTCACGTGATCCCGAGCGGTTTCTAAAGCGTTCCACGCACAGTTCAGATCTATGCCCGAGTCGATCCGCTCGATGCGGACATCGTTTCCTAACAGGTCGGAAGTGACATCGAGAGGATCCCGAGTGTCCACGATCACGCAGGGATGAACGGGAAGAGGAAGATTATCCTGAGTTACAGACGTGAGACCGACAGATGCGAGAGGTTCATGTGGAGGAGAACCGGCCCGCTGCCATCCGTGATCTGTGCGGTTGTGAAGACATCGAGTCGCGTGATTAACCTGCTGATGACAGATGACGGGGAGACTGTAGCTGTTCTTCATGTAAATCTTGTGCTGGTTGGGACTCGAGCAGTCTGGATGATCTATGGAAGATTTTCTTCTGATCTTACGCAGTCTGGAGAAGAGTCTTCCACCTGTTAATGTCACATGAGTCATCTCTGATTAAAGACCAGCATAAACACTAATAACTCAAAGTGTCTGTGTTATGATAAACACACAATGCCATGATCTTCCTCATGAACAACACAACCAAAAGTAGCCCTTCACTTATATATTATTCTATTCTGTTCTAGATTCTATTCTAGATTTTATTTTAAAGTCTAATCTATTTTAGATCTATTAGAGTTTAGATTTTTAAAATTTATATTCTAGATTGTATTCTAAACTTTATTCTATTCTAGTTTTACTTCAAATTCTATTCTGTATGCTATTCTATTTTAAACTCTATTCTATTTTAGATTCTATTATATTCTAGTTTGTATTTTAGACTTTATTCTATTCTAGTTTCTATTTTAAATTTTTGTTTCTATTTTAAACTCTATTCTATTTTAGATTCTATTATATTGTAGATTTTATTCTAGACTGTATTCTATTCTAGTTTTTATTTTTAAATCTATTCTATTTTAGATTTTATTACATTCTAGATTTTATTCTAGACTGTATTCTATTATAATTTTACTTCAAATTCTATTCTATTCTATTCAATTCTGTATGCTATTCTATTTTAAATTCTATTAGATTTTAGATTTATAGAATTTATATTCTATATTGTATTCTAGACTTTATTCTATTCTAGTTTTACTTTTAAATTCTAGTTTGTATTTTAAACTCTATTCTATTTTAGATTCTTTTATATTCTAGATTTTATTCTAGACTTTATTCTATTCTAGTTTTTATTTTTAATTCTATTTTATTTTAGATTCGATTCTAGGTTCTATTCTAGTCAATTCTATCACTCCTGTGTGATATCTCACCCACTCTAAACATCTATTTGTCTTCATCTTTAATTTTTTTTACAGGCTTTTTGTTCATTTGTCTGCTACATGAAGGAATGTAAATGTTTCCAGGACTATGTAATAGACTGACTGACCTGGAACATGTTCTAGATGGAGAAAGACAGAGTCTTCACTGACGTAGTACTTCAGCAGTTTCACCATGAACGGGACGCCCTGAGGAATGATGGTGGATCTGTCACGACTCTCCCAACTGGACTTAGCTAAACTCTGTCGAACAAACAAAATCTTTTCTCAAAATATCTTCTTTTGTGTTACACTGAAGAAAGACTCACATTCAGGTTGAGCGTGAATAAATCATCTATTCATGAGTATAAGCTAAGCTAGTAATATTGAGATGACTGTAAAAGACCTTGATGATAAATGTCTCTCTGCTGATGATACTCTCAACCGTCAGCACCTGTGTGGAAAGACACACACACACACACACACTGTTTCCTTTTTCACTTCTGTTTTACTGAAGAACACACTGAAGATATCTCACATGCACCTTATCCATGACTCCAATCACTCGACACATGGACAGATTCTCCACCGGTGAACTCAGATGTCTGATGGATCTGAATCTTAAACTGCTGTAACCCTGAAACAAAAAGTAAAAAAACAACACATGACCACACCAAAGACAAAATCCTGAAAACACACACAGGAGATGAATTGTGTACTCACTCCTACATGACTGGATCCTTTAGTGATGTTGTCCTGAAGATATGATATGAAGATCTCCTCGGCTCTCTTCAGATATTGAGTCGTCTTGCGCTTCACCGCCTCACGTCTTTCCTTGTTTGGATCCACTGAGAGACACACAGAATAATCACTGACCACCTTAACAACTGTTATCATCCAACTCTTTTCTAATGTAAATCCTGCGTGTTTCATCAACAAAAATGATAAGGGCTGTAAAAAATATACGGTGACATGATGTATCACAACACAAAGAATTTGCAATACATATTGTAGAGTTATAGCCGTGTTTTTTATGACGTTGGTTCAGTTGCCAACATGTGATCTACGTCAGCATATATCAAGTTTTAATGTTTTGTTTCATTTGAATTGATTGAAGAGGTTTAATTTTATTCATTCTTCAACAAAAAAATGATTTATTGAAAATGATCAGTGTTTTGTATAGAAAGCTGTTTGTTTTATTTGATGTATTTTTGTTTAAGAAATCGTGATATGTATCATATCATCATTGTGTTTCTGTTGGATGTTGTAAGCAATCAATAAAACCTACTCAAATAAATAAATAAATAATAGATGAATGTATCCGTTTGAAATATCATCTCAGTATCAAGTGTACTGTATCATGTGAAGTGTTTGCCTTTACTATCATCACAGATTTCAACATGTCATTTCATTTCTTTAAACTGAATGAATCTGAAAGGATTTAAAGGGGACACAAAATCTTCTCCTACATCTTTGCATATGAGGGAAACATGTCAAATTCTTATTATATTATTATACAGAGGCATTTGTGACGCACCTTGTACTCCGTTCAGCAGCAGATCGACTCCGTTCTTATAATAACTGAAGGCAGCTTCATAATCCTCATTGACTTCTCTGTCCAGAGCCATACGGATCTGCTGGGCCGCCTCCACCAGATAATCTCTCTTTGCCATATTTCTCTATCAGAAAGACCAGATGAAGTGTTTCATCAATCATACATTCACTAAGCTCAAAAAAGAGGCATCTTTCATGTGTAAAAAGAGTCACCTTTGACCCTGAGTTGTGTCCATGTCACTCAATGTCTCCATCATCTCTCACAGACCTGCAGTCTGGATGAGACTTCAGCACCCTAAACACAAACACAAACACATCAGCAGATGACGAGTGACAATAAACAACACAACAAAATATCACTTCATGTCATATACAGTCGCAGTCGATGTTTGGAAACGCTTACACTCACTGTTGTTTAGATGTTTTTACACATGTTAGAATAGTATTAAACTCATTAAACACATGGAATAACACAACTGTAACTGTGTGAATGATGTTGTGACTAAAACATCTAAAATAAATGAACACTATGTTATATCTGATCATCTTCAGTCACACTTTGTGTAGAATTTATAAAATCATCCTCTTGACATTTAATCATTCAGCTTCTTGAGATCTCAACCTGAGAAACTTTATAAACAACACTGAAGACATTTCTGTCTATGCTGAACTGCTTTTTATTCATTATTTAAGTAATCCAAATACTTTTTAAACAAAAGTTTTGTTTTCTAATTACATTTCATACATGTAAATGTAATTAAAGAAATGAATGTTGGCACAATATTTTTGTTTACAAAAGTAATTTCAAACATTGAAATATACAACTTTAGATTAAAAGATTGTTAAGATCATGAGAAACAGTTTTGACGCATTACAATGTTTTCTTCTTCATAATATCACGGTATAATGTATATATGTTAACAGATCTGATCGAGCTGTTTCTGCCAATGAAAGTGAAAGTAAAAGTAACAATAAAAAATAAAGACAATAACACACAATGAAACTTGACATGAGCCATTTTAAGCACACATGACACAATAACAAAAGGAGATTCAGCAACACAACAGTAATCAAGGTTTTATTCTTGTAAAACTGCAATAATAACTATGTTTTATAGCAGATTAAATATCATAATGTCACAGTTCACTCTGAAGATGAATGAAGAAACGCAATGAGCGTCGAGGCAACTCGTCGCGCTGACGTCATACCGCGGACACGCGCGTCTTAGCACTGATGTATTATGATGATGATGATGATGATGATGAAGATGATGATGAAGATGAGGATATATCGCTACACTGTTGTCGATGTGATGTGTTAATAAAGTAAACAGACCTGATGTGAGAGTGTCATGATCCTCCGCAGCATCAGCACCACTCCGTGTCTTCCTGCCTGCTGCGCGTCACCATCATAGACATATAGATCTAGAATAACTAGACGCGTCATTGGCCGCTTCCGCGCCGCCATATTGTCCAGGTCATGAGTCCCCTTGAATCAAGTACAACTAAACGATAGAGCTGTGATTTATCAAGATTATAAATAAACCCTTTCTGTTTATTAACTGATATCAGTGATTTATAACCTGCACCTGGTGTCCAAAACAATCTCCAGTTACGTAAAATCACGATAGTACGACAAGACAGTCATTTAAAATATTTATTTCATTAGGAATCGCGAGAGCTGCACACTTGTCATGTATATTCTGGGCTTTTTAACTTTTTGGTTAAGAATTGTGGAGGCATCACTAATGTAATATAATGAATTTCACAACAAATAAATAAAGTCTTCTAACTGAGGAAAATGCTTTTCTGTCATTCATCTCACCGGCTTCAGGTCAGAACATCCTTGTTCTCTTTGAAATACTGAGAAAAATAGTCATGTATTTTAAATACTTTCTGTATATTTTTCACAGAATTAAAATGTTGCAGTTATTTACAGATATATATACTTCAAAAACAGACAATAAATGATGGATTCTCTCTGGTACAACAAAAGTGCATTAAATATATTAGTAATATAGTATAAATATGAAATGCCAAATAATATGTACAGTAGTATAACTATATGAATAACTGGATAACAGTCAAAAAAGTAAATTATAAATAAATGCTGTGAATAATGCCATAATATAATATCATAATAGACTGATAATAGTATATGTATATTGCATATATGTATAATAATAATAATGATACATCAGAACTAGTAGGTTGGCAAACTCGATTTTGAGAGTAAAACTGCAATATAAACAAATTATCTCAGTTACACAGAATTTATTTTATAATAGAAAATATGACAAAAGCTGAAACTATTTCTGAAAGAATTAAAAAAACGTCTCGACTCACAGCTAAATAGCGCTATCACTATTAATAGACTCCTACTGCCATACAGTGTCAACAAAATGTTTTAATGACCAAATACAAACCAAAATAACTTTTTCGTCTTACATGTGAAACTGTTTTAAATTGTGTGGCGGCTTGAACAGCCTCAAGCAGCACATGAAACAGGCATTTTTCTCCAGTCCAGTGATGAGAGTTATGGACACGTTGACCTGACTAAGATGGCGGCGGCGTTGACGTGCGATCCAGCGGAGAATGTTGCGTTTAGTTATTCTATACATGTCTATGGTCACCACACCCGGAGGGCATCCCATTGGCGGGTTATGGGTGACGTCATATTAATGACGTCGGGTTAATGTCCTTGAGTTTACATAAATTACATGAATTTGATTGACATTTCATGTTTTGCATACATGATTTATGGAGTCTACAATCTGTTTAAATTACAAATAAATATCAGGTGATGTCATTTCATTAGGATATAATTATAATTATAATGACTCTATTCATAAAATGAAATAGTTAGTAAATAAACATTATTTATTTATTCACATTCTCAGTATGATTTCTGATCAGGCAGCGAATGGAACAGCCGATGTGAGAGGATTATTACACACACATGTGAATTAAATCATGCTGTTTGCTGGAAACACAGCAGCAAATGTTAACAGCAACAAGAACATGAAGGAAAAGTGAAAGTAAACGAGAGAATAACAGGTTAAACAAGTAAGAAGAGAACTGAGAACAGAAAATGTTTCTAAAGCGTTTTTGTTTCTGGTAAATGTAATCATTATAGGATATTGCTTAAAGTATTTATACAATTAAAAGTAGAGGTCCTAATAAAGTATTAGTATATAATAATATACATGTATATTGAATTAGATATAAATATTGTTTTTTTTTTTTAAAGTGAGCTGGGGGTGTTAGTGATGTCTCTCTGCATCAGAAAATATATGATAAAAATATTCATGTTGATGTAAATATATTACTCGGCTCAGAACAGGAGTTCTTAAAAGTGTTAATATGATAAATTAGCACAACTGCGTATGTAAGACATGAAAGAGATCTGACAATATTTTCATGCTTGTTTACAGTTTATTGCAGTTTTCTCTTCAACACAATCATTTTTCTGCATTACAGTCATTACAGTCATTCTGCATCCCTGAACTTCAGATTGTAATACACATAGTAGCCGTTGTTGTACATGTAAAGTTTCTGATCTGCAGGATTATAATCCAGATAAACATAAAAATCTTGAAACTTCTCAAACTGAACACTAACATAATTCTCCTGTCCAGTGTTTGTGTCATATGTGTAAAAAACCTCTTCGCTCTGAGTATCTACTGATCGAGTGGCGTACAGAACCCCACAGATCATGAAGGTGTTACCTACAGACGGTTTAAAAACGCTGGTCCTCCAAACCTCCTCCACCTCAAATGACTCTTCGTTGATCTTGCCCAAGACCAGTTTACCTTTAGAAGCGTCCGTGGCGTAAGTGACCCACAGTCCGGTTTCATCTGCCGCAAAGTCCAGGTTCTGATTGGAGGAAGAATGGTAGGAGAATGTGTTGGTGGCTTCTGGAATGACTTTGGTCTGGACTGTGGAGCTGGTCAGGTTGTACTTTGCCATTCTGAAGGGACTGTTGTATTGGTAATAAAGAGCGTTGGAGCGCACGATGTAGTTATTTCCACTGCCTCTCCAGTCGTATCTGTTGTAGACGTAAAGCTCGTGGGCACTCAGATGTTGTCTCATGATCAGTTTATAATAGTCGGCGTAAAGTGAGATTCTGCTGAGCAGAAGGTCGCTGGAACCGGCGTACCAGTACATGTCCTCAGATCCGGACAGAGGACTGGAATCTTTACCCCAGCCTCCGTACTTGAACCCTGAGTTCAGATTGGCGTTCAGCTGACTGATGATTGGCTTTCCGAATCTTAGAATACCTACGTGCTTACAGGACCCTGAGAAACGACAATTCAAACCATAACGTTTTGTCTCTTATCATGCACGTATCATGCACACGTCTGAGCGTTTTACCTATTGGCGAGTTGGAGACCTCTTCTCGATTGTCTTGACATTTCTCCAGTTTCTTCTGAAGTTTGGCAAACTCGATGCGAATCACCTCCAGGTTGCTCCGGTCATAGCTTTCCAATTGATCGACGATTAAACTCATATTGTGAATCTTAAAACAAACAAACAAAAGCATCACCGCACAACTGCTGTAACGACTATAATGTTTGTAATGTATCTGTGGACGGCTGTACCTCTATGTAGAGATCGTCAATGGCCGGCGAAGAAATGTTCAGAGATGCCTTCAGCTGTGTCACCAGAGCCTCGAAATCTCGAAGTTCAATCCTGAGAAGCTCAAACTCCAGTTTGATGTATTTGTCAGGTCCACTTTCCAGAACCTCCAGGCGAGCGGTCAGGTTGGAGAGCTCGCTCAGAAGAATCACCAGCTGACCTTTGATACTAGTGACCTGATCGGATCCAAAAGAAACTTCATCAACAATCACAAAAAGATTTAGACTATCAACTCGAAATTCTTACTGTACCTTGTTAATTTGGAGCTTGACTTCTACAGACAGATCACTGGAAGACATCTGCATGTGTTCCACACGATCCGCCGGGAACGTCGTATCCGGCAGGAACACGTTACAAACACACTGTCCAAACTCTCCAATGGATCCGTCCACGCTGCCCGAGCCCCAGTCCTCTAAAGACTGCAGAGAAACACCAGAAGCGCTGTCACAACTCTCAATGAAGCCCTTAAAGCGTCATATATGATGAATCTTACCAGCCAGGCGTGAGCAGGAGCGAGCAGCAGCGCAGCGAACACAAGAGAACACATGATGTATTCACTATGTGTCTGTATGAACACAACATCACTTTATATATACAACACTCTTATCAGAGTTATGTCTGAACACATGTCTTATTCACACCACAATCATCTGCACACTGTTCATATTTACTGAAGATGTTTGTGCTTTACTAAATGAGATGGATGATGAGTATAGCGTGCCTGATAACTCTAATGACCCGAGAGAAAACTTTGTTTAGAAAACCTGTTGAAGTCGTCATGAAGTATCATAAAAACTGTGAAACCAGTGAGGTTGTAAAATTGGGCCACACGGTTGCAGAAAACATCTTGTAGAGGTTCAATAATGTTTAGAAATGAAATTAGTTTCAGATGTTTTATGTCCCCACACTGTATGTCACGTGCCAACCAGTGAGCAACATCTCTAGAGGAATATAACGTTAAATATATCACAGCAATTCCATATCAATGTCAATCTTACCATGAACAAATCAAGTTTATATCAAAGGTTTTCATCATACTGACAGTTCAGATGTCAATATTAAAGCATTTGTTTGTGTTTAAATCATGATTTTTAAAGTGTGTTTTCAGAATTATCACATTCATAACAGTTCATATTCCTCATAAATGAACACATGATAATATAATCACTATATGATGTTCTTTATAGAGTCATCTCTTCTTCATTTGTTGAGTATTATTGCTTCTGCTTTGTGTATTTTAATTCACAGAAAAGTATGTTTAATCTCATAAACGTGTGTTCTTTTCTGTCACATTCATAACACGTGTATATTTATATTTTTTATAATAGATAACTCGTGTTTAGACTGATATTTATCTGATGTCTGGACTCTATCAACAGGACTTTAGTCAAATATAAACACATGATTCAATATATTAATAATAAATTCATTCTGTGAGGATTTATATTTCACATTCTGACTGAAAATGTCACATTCATAAGTATAATCTGTTTTTATTTTTTAAAATCATTTTCTTTTCCCTTAATAATTAATTGACATATTTGAGATCAGTTCCACGTGACAGACTGTCTCCTGATACTGGGACAAACTCCAGCTCTCCCATCAAACTACAGATGATAAGCGGGTTCAGAGATTGGATGGAGATAGAACTCAGAATTATTCTCCTTAATCTCTGCGTTTCTTGAAAAGGTTTTTTTTGGATAGATCTCGTCATCACTGTTATCATCTTTTTACTTAGAAACCAATGACCATCTTTCAGACAATTCTTTTTATAGGTAATAATAATGATATACGTCCCATGAACAACGTGATACACACAGTGTTTACAAGCACTATGAACTGAACAATCTGATGACAAACTTGATCAATTATCTTACAGTTAGTTTCCATAATGAACGTCATAATATAAAATGCAATAATACCTTGTATTCTATGTTATTTTCTAGATTTGTCATCATAACATTACTTTTTATACTGTATATATATACTTTTCCCCTGTATAGCTTATGTATGAGCTATAAGAATGTAAAAATATATATAAAAATGTAAAATTGTGAAATTTGCCCAAGGTTTTTTATTTGACTTCTGCATCATTGGAGTTTTGGTCTTATGATTTGTGTTACGTTTGTTCTACATCGTGTTTGTACTGTAAAGTTCTTTAACAATAATGATATGATAATAAAGTTAAACAGAAGTGAACAGAATTCAACTTTGAGGACCAGCTGTATAATGATATGGATTCTTAAATGATCATCACTGTTATATACTGGATGTGATAAAACAGGTATAGAGACACACTGACAAAGAGAAGATTCATGTGAATTAATAAATGAAGGAGAAAATTCATGAATGGCAATAACTAAAATTATAGTGAACTGTTCAATCGTAATATTGCTAAATATCTCAGAGTCTGTTTGAAACATATAATAAATTCTTTTAATCACGTTTATCTGACAGCTGCTGTTAAATCAATTCTTGATTGTGTTTGTATTCATCATTATATCTGCATTATGATACATATGGATTCTAATGTGTGGATTCACACACTTATTTTTTATGTGCATGCAAGATCTACATAAAAATGAAACAATTCTTGATTAACATGAAAGTAACAGAGAAATCTCACTCGAATGCTTACAAGTGTTTATTAGAGAAACAGAAATCTCTTTATATTAGATCAGCTGAATGTAAATTTTGGTTAAACCAAAGATGATAATTGACATAGTAACCATTATTATACATGTAAAGTTTCTGATCCGTGGGGTTGTAATCCAGATAAACATAAAATTCCTGAAACTTCTCAAACTGAACACTAACATAATTCTCCTGTCTGGTGCGAGTGTCAAAGGTGTAAAAGATCTCTTCAGTTTTGGAGTCCACAGAGCGAGTGGCGTACAGAACCCCACAGATCATGAAGGTGTTACCTACAGACGGTTTAAAAACGCTGGTCCTCCAAACCTCCTCCACCTCAAATGACTCTTCGTTGATCTTGCCCAAGACCAGTTTACCTTTAGAAGCGACCGTGGCGTAAGTGACCCACAGTCCGGTTTCGTCTGCCGCAAAGTCCAGGTTCTGATTGGAGGAAGAATGGTAGGAGAATGTGTTGGTGGCTTCTGGAATGACTTTGGTCTGGACTGTGGAGCTGGTCAGGTTGTACTTTGCCATTCTGAAGGGACTGTTGTATTGGTAATAAAGAGCGTTGGAGTGCACGATGTAGTTATTTCCACTGCCTCTCCAGTCGTATCTGTTGTAGACGTAAAGCTCGTGGGCACTCAGATGTTGTCTCATGATCAGTTTATAATAGTCGGCGTAAAGTGAGATTCTGCTGAGCAGAAGGTCGCTGGAACCGGCGTACCAGTACATGTCTTCAGATCCGGACAGAGGACTGGAATCTTTACCCCAGCCTCCGTACTTGAACCCTGAGTTCAGATTGGCGTTCAGCTGACTGATGATTGGTTTACTGATTCGCTTAATTCCACCGTGACTGCAGACTCCTGAAACACAGCAACAGTACGTCAGTTCAGACATACAGATTCCAAACAGAGTTGACACGATTCAGGAGAACTCACCGATGTTTGGATTGAAGATTTCGTTGTGTCGTCTCTCACACTCCAGCAGTTTCTGCTGAAGCTTGATGTATTCTCGACGCGTGACAAGAACAAGGTTTCTGTCGTATGTGATCTCCAGACGAGTCAACACAGAGATCATAACTGTGATCTGTTCCCATCAAAACAACATCTGATTACTGTACTGTATTAACACACTTGATCACCAGACAAGGAACTTTTGCTCAGATTAGTTTGAGGTTTGATGTAGTATGAATGATTGTATAGCTTTAATGGTGGTGAACAAATAAAAAAATAGATGTAAAATAACAGTGTAAAGCTAATAAACAAGATTCCAGATAAGTTCTAACAACGTTCCAAAAATGTTCCACTAGCAATGTAAGAACAATGCTTTAACACCAATGTTTTTATAACGTCCAGCAGTGACACATAATGGTAATAAAATATTGCTGTTTTAACTTACTGCAGGAGCAATTACTAGAGAACTTTTATAAAAGGTTAGCCAATGTTCTGAGAACGTTTCCTGTTAGCTGGGATTTGGTCTCAGAATTTCTTAAAATCGAGAATGTAAATGTGTACAGTAACAGTATCAGTGGTTCTGTTTGGGTTACCTGTTCTCGTATGGTTATAAGCGTAGCAGATGTTATGTGTATAGTCGCCTGCAGCTCCACAATAAGAGCTTCCACCTGTTTGATCTTGATCTTCACCTCCTCTATATGAAGCTCACTGTATGAATCCGGGTCATCCTCCATCAACTCAATCAACACAGTCAGATTTACAATCTTCTCCACGTAGATCTTTAGCTGAACCTCATACATTTCCACCTGTACACGAGAACCGTTACATTAGACATTTCACTAAACGTTAATATGACTTTCGTTGTGAAGGTTTTATCAGACCTTATTGATCTCTATCTCCAGCTTGTGGTTGAGTTCTACGACCGTGTTCTCCAGCGAGATGAGTTCTCCCATTGGGAACGTGCTGTTGGGCAGAAACGCCTCACAAACACATTCTTGGCTGGGATCACCGGTGCCATTGGTCCAGATGTCCAGTCTCTACAAAACACCATCAATGTTCAGACATGTCTACTCATTATTCAACAACAACATTTAAGCATTAAGTTTTAAGATGTTGAGGTGGACTGATGTCTTACCGCCTGGACGGCAGAGCTCAGGAGAAGACAGGACAACAGCGTTATGATCATTGTGCTTCAGTGTGATGTACTGTTGTAAGGCGGCTCTCACCTTTTTAAACATTCTCATATCACAACATCTGGATCTTTCACAGCGTCTCTCTCGGAACAGCTTGCGCTCTTCAAACATACTCACATCCTTCATCTAACAGTGCTATCAGACTCATAATGTTCATGTCAATAGTTCAGTGTAGAACTTCAGCATGTGGTGTAATTTAGATAAACTGACAGTAAAAGAGAACAATGTCATCATGACATCTGTGAATTATTACTGCAAAATTACCTGGAAGTGTGATATACTGATGTTGACCAAACTTACCGGTCCTGTATCCTATCTAACATTCACACAACCACAAAATCATCATGCCATGGTTTGTGCAACTGATAGAAAACAATGTTACAACTGTTTCATTTCAGAAAACTTCAGAAAACTTCAGAATAACAGTCAGAATAATATTGTTCTGTATTCTAGCATTTAGCTCTACAAGTCAACCCTGTTAAGTGTATTCACATTACAAGACACTTTTAAAATATTGGCTAGTGATGAGTTGTTGTATCTTAAAATCAAGTTGACATTGCTTAACTTTGTTGAGTTAATGTTGCCATGACTTATTGATCACATCATTGTCTAGACTAGAACATATATTCTATTAAAACCCTATCTGTCAGTCAACACTCTTACTAATGTTGCATGTGGTAACAGCACTGTGAGCACTCAATCGAACAATAAAAGTCTCTTTCATTTCAATCTTTATTTCTTCCTTACAGTTTAAAAGTAATACAGCATCCGTCTTTAAGCATTATGCTCTTTTCAATGTGTTGTGGTCTAGGATATGATTTCCATTGTAACACTGTATATAATTGAATTAACTTGATACTTTGAAGATGTATTTTGGAATAGCATACTACAATTTCTGCAGTATATACTATGTGCACATTTATTATCTCCTGTACTGTATCTATCGTTCTTGACGATGCACTGTAAGTCGCTTTGGATGAAAGCATCTGCTGAATGAATGTTCTGTGTGTTAGGTGGACATGTTGTTTTGACTTCTTTCTTTTGATATTTCATCTTTCCTTTGCTTTATCTTCTTCTTCTTCTTGCCCCTAACTCCAGTTTTTCCAGCTGCTGGAGTGTTCAGCGCAGGTCTGGATCTGGTCAGGCTAGCGGTGGGACTCATCACGCTGGGGTTGGAGTTGGAATGAATCCCCTGTGCTGATGGCGGTTTGCTGACGGATGGTTTGGTGCCGCTGGCGGAGAGGTTGGGTTGGGAAAACGAACGCACGCCCGCTGATTCGGGGGATTTGAAAGACGCGGCGGGTCCGATCAGTGGCAGATGGACGTGCTCGCTGCTCATGTTATGAACAGAGTAACGGCTGCTGTTGGACATGACGATATGATGCCAGGAGCTGAGCGGTGTGACCGAGAAGCGCTGCGGGCCGGTCCATTCCTCTCTGGCAGCTGGGTGAGATTATCATGGAGCCGCGAGGGGTCACGGCCTCCACGGCGCTCTCGAACGTCTTCAGGATTCTGTCGCTCTTCTGTTTCTCTTTCTTCTGACGAGACTCAACTTTCCTCAGCTGACGGCGGTGGTCTCGCATCATCTGCTTCCGTGTGTCTGCCAGGCCTCTGGAAAACAGAAAAGATACCGTGTTTTTAGACAAATCTGTCAGACTGGAACGTGTTGGTGAGTAATGTGAGAGAGATGTCAGAGACCTGTAATCCACCATGCCTGTGCCATCTCTGTCCAGCCTCTGAATCAGTTCCTCGATCTGAAATCTCTCCAGCGGGATACTGGATTGCTGGAGTGTCACACATATACAGTAATACAGTAGATTAATGCTAAGGATTTGTTTCTGACAACCACTCAAAACTTAAAACACCCGACTACATCTCTTTCTGTTCTTCTGATGAAATCAGTGAAATGTTGTAATAAATGCCGGGGCGGTTTCTTCATTAGGGCGACACACCACCAAAGCCATGACATTTAACCACAGTGTTACGCTAGCCGTCACGGTTCGAGTCTGTTTGTTCTGCCTCTGGATACTGCAGAGATTTCAATTCACAGAGACTTCCATACAAAGAGTTTCTCTTCAAACTTCAGGCCCTGCAATGCAATCTCTATACGTTGACTACTCAAATTTAGCCATGGAGAACAATATCTCAACGCATGTCAATTCTATCGTGTCATCGAGAAAAATATCACTCAGTAAATAGTCAGATTATGTGATTTTAATTATTTCTTATTTAACTGAAACTGAAGTAAAATGTTTTCAGAAAATCACATCATGGTTTTATACGGACATGACACAGAAAAAATATATATTTATATCATGAATTAAAAATTTGTTTCCACCATTTATTATTGCTTGCTCACATTTTACTGATTTGTTCCCTCGTTTTAGGTAAATCATGCAAAAAAATGTAATTCGTTCCTCGGTTTATGGAAAATTGTGCTCACAATTTATTTATTTGATCCCACAATTGAATAAAACCATTGTACTTTAACTAATAAAAGACGTAGCTGCTGTTACAGAGAAACGTCTTAATTTGTGGCCATAATGTAAATATATAAATACCCATCATGCAAACATTTGAAAAGAGCCGCCAATTCTCAGGATGAAGCTGATGAATAATGATTTTCAAAGTGTTGATGACTTTTTTTATTAAAAGCATTATCTGTAACTTTTGCCTCTCTGTCGCCCTCTCTGTTTGAATCATTAAACTGCAGGCTACAAACTGACATTTCCCAACAACTCAAATGATAGATCATTACTGAAAGTGAACTCGCTCAAAAACAGATTTTTGTTTATTGTAATATCAGAAAACTTTTAAGTTTTTTGTCTGGTAGTGTAGAATCCCAAACATGAAAAAAAACAAAACAGAAAAGTGAATAAACACTCTCCGGTTCTCTACAGAAGATATATTAATGCACAAAGAATAGTAAAGAATAAATGTTGTAAAGATGAATTATTTGAGACAGATGTAAACCTGAACAGCCTTTCTGAAGTCTATGACTGGAACTCGCATCGTTCCGTCCTTGTCGATGTTACGAAAGAAATCCCACAGACGAAGCTTTCGCTGGTCAAGATAATCCTGACAAAACACAACCATAGACATTTTATCCAAAGCTTACACTTACAGTCATGAGGAAAAGCAACTTCACTGTACATGAATCTCAGAAACGAATAATCGTAACAGTTGTTGGTCTGGTTTAGTCATGTAGACGTACCTGAATGACCTTCATGGGGTCAATGCGTTTACGGGGTTTCTTGGCAATGAATCCCCCGACACCGCCGTACTGAACCTCCAGAGCGGGACGCTCCTGACAGATCAACTCTAACAGCTGGACAAAATTCTCATTCACCAGAACATTCTAGAAAAACACAAACTGATGAGTTCATAACAGACGAGTCACACAACTTAAAGTAGTTTAATCTTGATGTTTATCAGGAAACGGTGAAAACGTCACATGTTTTAAATGAATTTATTTATAATTGCATGTGTTGTTGTGTGATTCACAGTAATATTTCATGTGTGTTATATTTTTATAGGATCAGTTATTGTGTTGTAAATGACTCACACATATGTTGAGCTCCTCGATGGCAGTTTTAGGCGTGTTCTTGATGACATTAATGAGAGTAAAAGCCCCTTCAACTGTCAGTGAGTTATACGCCAGCTGAAAAACACACAAACAATTCACTCAATCATGTGCAGAAACATCATTTAACAGAAGCTTTTTTCTCAAGTGACTTACATTGCATTAAACATATAACCTTTGGGCTGTTAGCACAAATACTGTATATTGTGTTTAAGAAGAGACGGACCTTCAGCACACGCAGCGTGTCGTTGGCCTCCAGCCCTTTACAGAGCATGCTCGCACCCTCATCTGTGATGCGATTGTTGTTCAGGTCCAGATACGCTAATGTGTTGTTGAATTTGAGAGCTTCGCCCAAAGCTAAAGCCCCTTCATTCCCGAAGCCGTTCCATGACAGATCTAGATGTTTCAATGTGCTGTTCACCTGAATAACATACAGCATCATACACAAAACTATATGAAGACTTGTCTACAGACAAATTGTGAAATATGTTGAAATACTGCCTGTTGTCTAAAGCAATGCTGTTTAAATGACCTATGCTTTGACTGATCCAAACACAACACAGTCTCTCTTTATTCTTCACAAAATAAAATGATTTGACCACAAATCAACATTTCAGTATAACGTGCAATACGTTTTTAGGGTTATACAGAGTGAAAGAAAGTGGATGGAGTCTGTCGACCACTAGTGGACAAACGATGAACTGCATTTCCATTCAAACCAACAAGAAATAGTTCACTCCCAAATATAAATATTCTTTCATTATTTATGGACAATAATTTCAGAAAAAAAATTTCTTTACTATTGTATTGAAGAAAAAAGTCACGTACATTTCAGATGATCTGAGGGTGAAATAGCAAATTGTCATTTTTGAAACATTAATCAAAAGTCCCTTTTCTTTTCGTATTTTCTTTTTCAACAGGAAACCTTTTGTGGAAGGCTGCTAGGTTCTTTATGGAACCATACAGCCAAAAAGTGTTCTTCTGTGGCATCATGAAACACCTGTATTGTTTAAGTATGATATATATTAGTGTTCCTGTAAGATTTCCCATAGCTCAGTGGTTAGAGATGATGCTAACAATAGCAATGATATGGGTTTGATCCCATGGATTGCACACACTCAGACAAAAATCTATAGTATGATGTAAGTTGCTTTGGATAAAATGTGTAAATGTAAACGTGTGTGACGGCACCTTTAGACCTGCACAGAAAGCTACAGCTCCCTTCATCCTCAGATGATTCCAGCTGACATCAAGAAGCTCTAAACCATCATTGTTCGCTGCATGAAGATCATCATCATCTTTCATTAACATTCTTGTATTCACACAAGCTTTGTGATTTTTAGAATGTTCTCACCGATCATTTGACCCAGATGTTCTCCTCCTCGACCGCAGAAGTGATTGTGACTCAGATCCAGCTCTTTAACTCTGTAGTTGCTCTATTAAAACACACAGAGACGTCATGTTTTATCCGGACACACAGTTTCATGTGTCGACTGCTTCTGAACTCACCCCTAAAGCATCTGCGAACCATCTGGCATCATCTTCAGCAAATCTATTTCCTGTTACAACAAACACAGTCATCTCTTTCATAATAAATCAACCATGATGTGTAAAGATGAAAAACTACCTGAAAGTTTTATTGATTTGATGGAAATGTTTTCCAGGAGCATTTTAGCCACACATTCAGCGCCGGCGGACTGCAGGTTATTGTTGGAGAGATCCTGCAAGACGATGAAAGTACATGTGAACGCTTTGTTTTTTCTCTATTATGGACAGTGAAGAATGAGGCACAAACTTACAATATGTTGGATGGTGAAATTGGCCCTCAGCATCTCTGTGAGATATTTCACTCCTTCAGCCAATAGAAAGTTATCTGCTAACTGCAGCGTCGTGGTGTACACGTCTGTCTACACACACACACATCAACATCAGCAGCGATTATACCAAACAAAAACATCACACTGTAAGAAATAATGCTGAAGATCTCTCAGTGAAGAATATCTTTATTCCAACGTAACAGTGACAAAATACATGATGCACTTTGGGTTCAACGGAGTCAGAATGAACCCCAAACATCTTAAACTCAAACCTTTTATACAAATACATTGTACTACCCTTAATGTAAATGAAGCTGCTCCTATCGTAACATCTGTCATCTGTATGTTAATGAAGTCCTGACATCCTATTGTCTGAGATGGTTCTCTGTGTCTCATTCCTATTTTACAATTGGAGACCATTTGCTCAGGATGTGATCATCCCACAACATAACAACATAACTGTTGACTCTCTTCATCTCTATGATAATGAAGCCATTTAGAGAAATGAACATGATCAAACATCTATTATGGAGTGGAATCTGGGTCGAGTCAGACTATAGATTCTTACAACACTTACCACAAGAGCGATGGCCAGAGCTTTTCCTCCTAAAGGACCCAGTCCATGATAATTCAGATTAATGGTGTCACAGCCCACATTTCTCAGAAAATATCTGACCGGCACAACACCAACCAGTTTACAGGCCTGGAGGTATAAATCTCCAGTGGACAACAAATCAGTCGTGCTGGGATTCACATCTGACAGAAAAACATCATCATCATATAATAATGCTTGATTAAGGTTTGCTTGTATATCTGTAGTTTGATGTTTACCTCCAGCGTCCGGGTCTGTGTCAGACTCATCTTCTCGTTCGGTCAAACTAAGTGAATCCAGAGAGAGACTGGAAACGTCATCATCACCTCTCATCTTCTGCACACACTTCTCTATTTATTCTGTATAATGATCTTCAGTTCTGCTGTGTTTTCTGCTGCTTCATGTCTTAGCAACAGGTGATAGTTGAGCTGTGTAGGACAAACTCATTAAACATGTATGTCAGGGAGATCAGTTCCATCAGTTCCATCACAAATGTTTTACTGCATAAAAAAACATTTCTTGCATTACGTTTGAGATCCACAAAAACATATTTGTAGTAAAACTAGTGTGTTTTCCTGTAGCTCAAACTGATTACTACGCTTTTACTATAATTAAATGATATTGTTAATTTCCTTCAGGGTTATACTGTATGTATTTGGGTAGTTGACAAATAAATATGTGACTGTGTCCTGTGATGTGACATACAAAAACTCCAGCAATAAAGATAAATCTCTCATGCTATTTGTGTATTTTGTAAGTTTCTACATCATATGACAGTGTCACATATTTATATGTCAGTACTCATATATCATAATTATAGCAAGCCATTCAATTAAACCATAAATATTCATTAATTAAAACGAATACAAATACAAACTAATTTTATTGCAATATATTATGTATAATTATACAAATATGGATTATATCAAATTATGGATTAAAATCATTATATCAAACTTTACGTTAGTGAACAATTAAAAGATAAACGATAAAAGTGAGCAGATTTCCTGCAAACCTTTCCATAAAAGTGCAACAGACAGAATTCACATGAAATTCGGCTAATAAACGTCAATGATGAATAAATCTACTTTACACGTCACAGAAACACGCACTCTGTTCTATCTCCAGGTGCGCCTGACGTCATTCCGCCGGTGGGCGCCGGTGATGACGTCACCGCGAGCGAAGCGTTCGGAATAAAGGTTTGCTGTGAGTTTGACGTGAATGATGATCGTCAGTTTAATGTTTCACGCGCTTTATCCGCTGGTGAGACTCATCGGACGCGTGTCAGGTACGTTTAATGTCTGTCTGATGCGCGTGCGCGTCAAAACAAACCCCAGCACGCGCGTGGACGTGAGTTGAGTTTAATGAGACACACAATTAATGGGAGTTTGGATCTTTCTGGTTTGTTTACGTCACCTGTACGTTTGAAATGTACTTTTAATATACTGAAGCGTGAATGAACGTCACTGGTAACCATAGAAACCGACTCGTGCAGCTGCTACAGCTGTATCTGCACGCTAAAGAATAATAATAATAATAATAATAATAATAATAATAATAAAGCCCACTGTTGATTTAAAAGATCATTAGACACATTAAACGGGCTTTGCTCACTGGTTTCCATCACGACCAGACTGTCACGTGATGCACATCTCTTGTCATGTGACTTTCACCTTCTCTCCAATCATTCATCTCATTTCTCATGATAAAGGTGTTGTTTGGTTAAGTTCAGATGAAATGAATAAGCATTCGTTCCTGACGCAGTGATTATGAAACGTGCTTCATGTAAAGCATGGCAGCAGCATTTATTTCTCCGTGTTTGTGTTTCTCTCTGCAGCCGTGTGGCGGAGGACATCGTGCTCATACATTAATGGCAGAGAGGTCGGGTATGATCTCCCAGAGCTTCAGACCAACCGGTTACCACACTGCCACCACACCAGCGCAGAAGACGCTCGAGGAACGGTGCTGGACATCAGCGAGGAGGTGATGTGTGACGGCTGTCAGGTGGATCCTGTGAAGGACATCGATGAAGTCAAGACTTCTCTGCTCGAAGAGTCACAAAGTGACTTACAAAGTCATTTCAACTCGGACGACACCTGTGATGACACAAGCAGACAGGGATCTCCAGAAGATCATGTCAATGATGAAGATGATGAAGACACGCATCCCGGTGGCTCTGATATGCTGCTGGCTTTTGATTCAGACGCCGGTTCACGTCCAGTCGTCCTGTGTTTGATTTAAGAGCTTTGCTCGCAGACGTTCAGATGCCGGCGGAGTCCGTCGGGTGGCATTTCCCAGCAGGTGTCGGTCTGTCAGATGTGTGTTATTGCCCTTATGTGCAGTTTCCAGCTGTCAGCTACTATCCTGCACTTCAAGACAATAACAACAACATCGAAGGTACAGACTTTACTATCATTCTGGGAAATTCAATGCAAATGTCAATCTTACCTTGAACAAATCAAGGTTTTCATCACACTGATAGTTCAGCTGGTTTAAATCCTCTTGTGACGTCTCTCTCAAAGTTTTTAAAGCATTTGTTTCGGTTTAAATCATGATTTTTCATAGTCAGTGACTATTTTAGACTATTTTATGTTTTTTTTTTTAAGAAATCATCTCTTCTTCATTTGCTTCAAGGCTTTATTGCTTCTGGTTTGTGTATTTTAATTCACAGAAATCCACAATGTCACGTCTATAATGCTGGAATTGTCTAAATAGAAACGGAGTAAATGTGTCTGAATATACATGTGGTAATATGACATGGGTAGTTGTGCATGTAAGTGATGATATGCGTGTGTTGTTTTGTGTTTTCCAGTGATGTGGAGGGTATGGGAGGACCTAAGTGAAGCCAGTCATGAGCCGCGTGTAGATGTCTTTGAGTTCAGCATCATGTCCTACAATATTCTGGCTCAGGATCTGCTGGAGGCTCATCCCGAGCTGTACACACACTGTACTGAGGAGGTGTTAGTGTGGGAACACAGGCTCCGCCTCTTCCTGTGGGAGCTGGACGTCTGGAGGCCTGATGTAGGTCACTACAGATTCACTCCTGTCACAAACAATAAATCACCTTTATTCTTGTGATGTTTGAATGCAGTTTGAACTGTCCTGTTGATCTGTACAGATTCTTTGTCTTCAAGAAGTTCAGGAGAATCACTTTCTGGAGCAGATGTATCCTGTCCTGATTGAGATGGGTGAGGTTACGCTCTCTTTTAACCATAAAATGTGGAATAACCTCTGAAGTTAAGACCAGTTACCAGAGAAAACTCATCTGGCGTTAATCTGCACCTTTTCTCAGGATACACGTGCGTTTACAAGCGTCGCACAGGCATCAGAACGGACGGCTGTGCTGTGTGTTATAACAGCGAGCGATTCATGCAGATCTCCGTCAAACTGCTGGAGTTTTACCGATCCGACTGCGAGCTGCTGGATCGTGACAATGTGGGCATTGTGCTGCTCCTTCAGCCAATCACAGAGCAGGGTGACACCTTCAGTCCCATATGTGTGGCTAACACACACCTGCTGTTTAACCCACGGAGAGGTGATGTGAAGCTGGCACAGCTGGCCATTGTGTTAGCTGAGATTGAGCTCATGATCAAGAAATGTAAAAGTGAGGACAAAAGCTGTGAGGTGCTTTTGTGTGGAGATTTCAACACTTTACCCAACACACCTCTGCTAAAGTTCATCACCAGCGGACAACTCTACTACCACGGACTACCTGCCTGGATGGTGAGTCTTTCGAGTAAAAGTGTAATGTAATGTTAATAATCTGATCAGACTCGTTTGTTTGTTATGAATAATCTGATCAGACTCATTATTTGTTTATTATGAATAATCTGATCAGACTCATTATTTGTTTATTATGAATAATCTGATCAGACTCATTATTTGTTTATTATGAATAATCTGATCAGACTCATTATTTGTTTATTATGAATAATCTGATCAGACTCATTATTTGTTTGTTATGAATAATCTGATCAGACTCATTATTTGTTTGTTATGAATAATCTGATCAGACTCATTATTTGTTTGTTATGAATAATCTGATCAGACTCATTATTTGTTTATTATGAATAATCTGATCAGACTCATTATTTGTTTGTTATGAATAATCTGATCAGACTCATTATTTGTTTATTATGAATAATCTGATCAGACTCATTATTTGTTTATTATGAATAATCTGATCAGACTCATTTGTTTATTATGAATAATCTGATCAGACTCATTATTTGTTTATTATGAATAATCTGATCAGACTCATTATTTGTTTGTTATGAATAATCTGATCAGACTCATTATTTGTTTATTATGAATAATCTGATCAGACTCATTATTTGTTTATTATGAATAATCTGATCAGACTCATTATTTGTTTGTTATGAATAATCTGATCAGACTCATTATTTGTTTATTATGAATAATCTGATCAGACTCATTATTTGTTTGTTATGAATAATCTGATCAGACTCATTATTTGTTTATTATGAATAATCTGATCAGACTCATTATTTGTTTATTATGAATAATCTGATCAGACTCATTATTTGTTTATTATGAATAATCTGATCAGACTCATTATTTGTTTATTATGAATAATCTGATCAGACTCATTATTTGTTTATTATGAATAATCTGATCAGACTCATTATTTGTTTATTATGAATAATCTGATCAGACTCATTATTTGTTTGTTATGAATAATCTGATCAGACTCATTTGTTCTGAATAATCTGATCAAACTCATTTGTTTGTTCTGAATAATCTGATCAGACTCATTATTTGTTTGTTATGAATAATCTGATCAGACTCATTATTTGTTTATTATGAATAATCTGATCAGACTCATTATTTGTTTATTATGAATAATCTGATCAGACTCATTCGTTTGTTCTGAATAATCTGATCAGACTCATTTGTTCTGAATAATCTGATCAGACTCATTATTTGTTTGTTCTGAATAATCTGATCAGACTCATTATTTGTTTATTATGAATAATCTGATCAGACTCATTCGTTTGTTATGAATAATCTGATCAGACTCATTATTTGTTTATTATGAATAATCTGATCAGACTCATTATTTGTTTGTTCTGAATAATCTGATCAGACTCATTTGTTCTGAATAATCTGATCAGACTCATTATTTGTTTGTTCTGAATAATCTGATCAGACTCATTATTTGTTTATTATGAATAATCTGATCAGACTCATTATTTGTTTATTATGAATAATCTGATCAGACTCATTATTTGTTTATTATGAATAATCTGATCAGACTCATTTGTTTATTATGAATAATCTGATCAGACTCATTATTTGTTTATTATGAATAATATGATAAGACTCATTATTTGTTTGTTATGAATAATCTGATCAGACTCATTATTTGTTTGTTCTGAATAATCTGATCAGACTCATTATTTGTTTATTATGAATAATCTGATCAGACTCATTATTTGTTTATTATGAGTAATCTGATCAGACTCATTATTTGTTTATTATGAGTAATCTGATCAGACTCATTATTTGTTTATTATGAATAATCTGATCAGACTCATTATTTGTTTATTATGAATAATCTGATCAGACTCATTATTTGTTTATTATGAATAATCTGATCAGACTCATTATTTGTTTGTTATGAATAATCTGATCAGACTCATTTGTTTATTATGAATAATCTGATCAGACTCATTATTTGTTTGTTATGAATAATCTGATCAGACTCATTATTTGTTTATTATGAATAATCTGATCAGACTCATTATTTGTTTATTATGAATAATCTGATCAGACTCATTCGTTTGTTCTGAATAATCTGATCAGACTCATTATTTGTTTATTATGAATAATCTGATCAGACTCATTATTTGTTTATTATGAATAATCTGATCAGACTCATTATTTGTTTATTATGAATAATCTGATCAGACTCATTCGTTTGTTATGAATAATTTGATCAGACTGTTCAGTAGTGCTAACGTGACATTTGGTGTCGACAGGTTTCAGGTCAGGTGGATTTGTCTAGTAAATTTCATCACAGAAGGCTTTTCGCTCCGCTGTGGCCGGACAGTCTTGGCATTAATGACAGCTGTCAATATGAAGTGTGTTCTCACAGTCAGATCAAGAGTTCAGGTGAGTGTCTGCTGTTTCTTGCTTTCTCAGGGCACATGACGATGGGTGATTATTACTGCACAAATCATAAAAATAATAGAAATGCTTCTCTTGCAGGGTCATTGTGGAGAGATCGATTTTTTGTCATTTGTGATTTTTGTTGGATTTGTTCTTGTTTAGTTTGTCACAGATGGGTTTAAGTAATGATCATAAAGAACTTTTAAGTGTGTGAGGTTCTGTTGTTTTCTGTAGGGAAACTGCACTACAGTCCTGATTTTCTTCGTCAGTTGAGATACTGTCAGGCGTCTTGTGTGCGGCCACCAGACATGCACTTTATACCTGGAGTCACAGATAATACACCAGGTAATGACACACAGTTTACTGCACTCATCAGATTCAGCTGTTTAAACATGCTCTTGTCATTTCAGATCCTGAGGAGATCCAGATGTTCAGTTTGGGGTGAGTTTTTATCTAAGATGATGCTTTACTGTACTTCTAATCATGACACAATCAGACTGCTGGTCTGAATCACATTAGACATCTGCTGTAAATAGACAGAAAGTGTATGATTTTGAAGACTCATTCAGTTACAATGTAAAATTGGCCACAAACAGCATGTTTTATGTTCACATTCACCTGTTAAATGAGAAATGGACTTTCTTTTGTCAGGTTCAGACACACTTTATTTCACAATCTGAAGTTAATATCAGCTTACCCTGACAATCACGTCACCACTCATAACTGTGTGTTTACATCACTGAACTCTGAGGGAGGAGCCATGCTGGATTACATTTTTTACTCCAATCAGATGACAGGTAATGTTGTCTGTCATTCATCCCTCTCAGCCAATCATAATGCAGCATTAAATGTCCTCTTACATGACCGATGCTAAAAACCTCCTCGTTCCCAATAGCAGGTGCTGGTTACGTGTCTGTCACATGACTGGTGATGTCATTGCATGTGATTTGTCTCCACAGAGAGAGATGGCGGTTTAAAGCTGCTCGGTCGTCTGTCTTTGTTGTCTGAAGCAGATCTCTGGTCACTTAAAGGACTTCCCAATGAAACGTTTCCTTCTGACCATCTCAGCCTGCTTGTCAAATTTCAGCTCAGCTGATTATATCTCAGTATCATTGAATATTTGCTCAGCACTGATGAATATTCGTGGTATCATTGAGTATTTCTCTACATGGTTGAGTTTACTTGGTATTGTTAAATATTTCTTAACTTTCTTAAATATTTCTCTGCTTGGTTGAGGATTTATTAGTATTTTTCTCAGTTTTGCTGAATATTTCTCTCTCTCTCTATATATGAATATATCTGTGTACTGCTGTAGATTTCTTTGTATCATATTTGATGGTCCAGTAAGAGAACAGGCACTGCTATGACACACAATCTTCACAGGTGTTAATCACAATGTTCAGGGTTTCTTACAGAAGATTTTGGTATTTTCTTTAGCTAGTGATTCATTACTATATTAACAGAGATTCATTTGGTTTTTAAAAAAGGGGTTTGCCTGTGAGCAAAGCATGAGTAACATATTTTTGGTTGATTTGGTGATATACTTTTTTTATTTTGCATTGAATTATATAGAATATAATTTCACTATTGTGAGTGGAGCAAAATAAAGAACTGCATCTGTTGTTGGTGTTGTTATGCTCATTTAACATACTTAGACATGATTTACATAAGAAACCAAGATGGCGGACGTCTTTTAGATCATATTTCTGTAAATACAGACAATGTAAACTCTAGAAACAGAACATCAGAGGTATTTTATACACAGATCTCTGTTGTTTACTGTGTAAATCTGGATCCTCATAATTCAGAAGATCATGATTTCCATCTGATGCCCTCATCTGACATAACCTTTAGCTCTGCAGAAATCTATTAAGATATAAAGACAGCATTAGACTCTAAAAAGATTATTAAGACGTTAATAAACAGACGATGATACTGTAGTTTATTTATAATGAATCATAACACAAATCTATAAACTTCTTGCTGTAAGGGCAGTATAAAGGGAAACACATGAAACATGTCATACAAACGGCTTGGTTTTCAGCTGTTCAATATAATATGACAGTGCTGTGACATCATAGCTCAAGTGATGTGAAATATGAAGAAATGCATATAGACATCCAGTGTAGATCATCATGTGTGTGTCACACAGAAATACAGCACCAATCAGTTATCTGACATATTTACAGCACCAGTGCTTTATAATGACAAGCATGTTTGGATTGTGTACTACTACATTCTATAAAAAATACTGTTCTATGAATTGAATAATAAAAATTATCAAAACAAATGGACCGTTGTCCAAATTCTACAATCGTCAAATTCCTATTAAAACATGCAAGCGTGTGAGAACAGAGACGTGCAACATGATAATCAATTCATTACTCTCAATATGAACTCATTTTATCTTTGGAATAATGATCAGCACAATAACACCAGATAGATGTGTGTACGTGTGTAAAAGCTCATAATACTTTAATTGTTGCGTGTGAATTTCAATATTAAAAAAGTCTTTTAGAAATCAAGATAAAAGTGTTTTCACTGTGTATGATTGTTAAACCCTGTAACAACATCAATCACATCATGAAACTATTCAATTCTAAGATCCTTCAATCAGATATTTGGTCTGTTATAGTTCCTC
Source organism: Beaufortia kweichowensis (assembly GCA_019155185.1). Classification (NCBI taxonomy): domain Eukaryota; kingdom Metazoa; phylum Chordata; class Actinopteri; order Cypriniformes; family Gastromyzontidae; genus Beaufortia; species Beaufortia kweichowensis. The sequence goes on along the minus strand of CM032805.1, from coordinate 251,275 downwards.
TTCACGTCCAGACCATCGATGAGACGTAATGAAGTCTGTTGAGTTTTCTTTTACAAATAAAAGTTTTGACAAAGGCACCTCATAAATGAAGCCAAAGCCTGGTTAGATGAGTAAAGGGTTAATCGTACTGTATTTACAGGTTATATGTGAAAGATTGATGTTAAAGTCAATCTAAATGTGATTGCAGTGAATGAGGTGAATATAAATAAACATTCATTAAGTGTTTTAAGTACCCTCATTAGTCAACACATGAGAATCATTCACAGGTGGACCTGATCCTAATCCTGTCTGATAATGTCTCAAACCCTGATCTGATATCCATTAACATCTGCTGAAGATCCAGACGGCTTCTTCTCCACTGACGAGCTGTCAAAACACAACAAATAAACTTTACAACCAGTACATTTATGATGAACTATTACTTAAGATTTATAAATGTGTTCGAAGAAATTCCAGTGTTATGGATGTGACGTTTTCAGTCAAATCTTGAAATATAAATTCTTACAGAATGTATTTATTATTAATATATTGAATCATCTGTTTATATTTTACATCTTATTATATCTTGTTGATAGAGTCCAGAATACTATCAGTCTTTACACGAGTTATATAGAAATATACATGTGTTACGGATTTGACAAAAAAAACACACGTTCTCTTGAGAGTCGATATATTTTGTAGGATTTCTGTGAATTAAAATACACACAGCAGAAGCATGAAGAAATGAAGAAGAGATGACTCTATAAAGAACATAGAATAGTTATTTTAATGTTCACGTGTTCATTTATGAGGAATATGAACTGATATGAATGAAAACACACTTTATCTGACTATGAAAAATCATGATTTAAACAGAAACTAATGCTTTATAAACTTTAAGAGATTTAACCCATCTGAACTATCGGTGTGATGATGAAAACCTTTTTTCATTGTAAGATTTGTATGGAAATGCTTTACCGTCTTTCGCTTTGGCTGTTCTTGCGCACTGGACTGCCTGGATTTCTCAGAGGAGATCCAACATCCTTTTTTCTGTCTTTAGCAGGTGATGACGGAGCAGCTTTTCCAATCTGAAAGGCACAAATCTCATTTGATATGTGTTTAAATGCTGCAGTAACTCGAGCGACGATCTGGTGCGTTACCTTTAATCTCATGTCTCGCGTGTGTCTGTCCAGCTCTTTCTTCAGCTCGTCTTTGGACAGCTTGTCCACGTCTATGACCGAATGTTTCCACTCGATCTGCTCCACGCTGTGTGGGTCGTGTGACACGTAATGGCCGATCTTCACCTTACACAGCGCGTGCCAGTATCCGCCATAGGCCATCTGGAAGTCCTGCACGAGGTCGGCCAGCGTCTTATACTCCAGGGGTTTGTACATCAGGTCCTGTCGACGGCTGATCCCGAGGGCACCGAAGCGTCCGCCGCTGTGGACCCCCAACACGATGTGACGGAAGTGACTCCCTGAGAAGCTCGTCTTAAAGCTGAGAGGAAAGCGCTCCACGCTCGGCAGAATGTTGGTGAGGTAACTGAGCGTTAAGATCATCAATCTCCTCCTTTCACTCTTAAATACAGTACGTTACATGACAAAAGAACAAATGGTGCTAAATGATGACTTGATCAAAATATGAAACAGTCCTCATACAGATTGTAATAACGGAACATGATTTCAACCTAAACTTGAACATGTTACAGGTACAGAGTAAATCCTGATGTCAGATGAATAACATAAGATCCTGTATTTGTTGAAGGCATATCATTTCATCATCCTATTGTAGCTTTGGTGTTTTAATTGTAGTTCTTACACAGGATTTCAGATTAAAGTGAAGGATACATGCCGAGGATCACGGCTTCCAAACATTTGATTGGCAGAGACTCTCGTGTCATTTCCTTGGCAATGTCCATTAATCTGAAGACGACACAAGAGTCAAACAGCACACTTTACACAATCACATGTGTCATGACACCACGAGCGTTGTGTTTGTAATGGCAATACATGTTTTATTTGTGATGATTTGAAATGTAAGGGAAAGTTCTTACGCTGTGAGCGGTCGGCTCTTCTTTATCTCAAAAAACTGTGTTCCAGTGTGATTGTATCTGACAGACACAGTTAAGAGAACACAACACACAAGTCAAGGATGGTACACTTGATGGTGTAGAGGAGGATACTGTAGATCCCTGATGTATCTCTGTATGGCTTCCAGACGTTGAGGAACACTGATGTTGGGCTGAAACGTAGGCACACTCGGTACTGGAATCTAAACACAACAACACTATCACACAACTCACACACAGTGTGTCATATAAAGATACAGATGAAGAGCTGACGGTCACCTTGGGAAGGTCGCTGGTTTGCCGGATCTTCTTCCCCACGGCTTCTCCATCCGGATGGATCCGTGTGACGTGTCTCCACATCTGCTCCCAGGTCTCCTGGTTGATGGGAAAACCTCCTCTGTTAATGATGAAGGGAATCCCTCCGTCTCGCAGATCTTCTCCTTCATCCTCCTGTTCTTCATCTCGCTCCTCAACTCCTCCTGAACTCAAAGCGGTCCGGATCATTGTGAGGTCATCAGACGGCCTCGGATCACAAACACAAACACACACACTCTTATGGCTGGGTGTCGGACACACTCGGACCCCCAGCCAAATCTCTGTCAACACATCTCAACCAGCATCCTAGTGCTGAAGTCGATGATCGAACAGAAATCACAGTCTCTCATCCGTTACACATTCACATGCACATCAGCTTTAACGCGTCACAAACAATTACAGTAAAGCCGCGCGGACGGACAAACGCGCCTATGACGTCATCCCGCCGACGCGTAAACGCGAGGCTCAGTGTGTTTCACGCGCGTGTAGTCACGGATCAGTGGAATAGTTTTGCAGATTCTTTGTGATGGTTGTTGGTCCGAGCCATCGCCCTGTCGGCTCACAGGACGCTGAATGATGCTCGAATCGCAAGAATCGTTCTTTTGAACCGATTCATTTGAATGAATCGCTAAAGCGCTCGACTGTTGTTCATGTCGCTTCGTTTAGAGCAAACTGATGACAGAACACACGGCTAACAATGTTAAAAATCATTGCAATTGATGTTGTGAACATATATTGAACACAATATCGTGTTGTTAATTTGCGGTTATCGTGGTTTTATTAGTGGTGATATCATTTTAACAATGTTTAAACAATAGACAGCAATTTGACAACAAATATTAAACGCAGGCACTTCTGTAAACATAGAAGTAGTGTAGTGATGAATCGGTTAAAACGAACCGTCCGAACAAACCGAATCCCTAAAACGATTCCGAGTCGAACGCGTTTAATGCTTGGGAGGGGGAAATCTGGTTTGCTGCGCATGCGCACAATGACGAGATGAACGTGCTGGGCGAGGATACTGATACCCCAAATCATTTTACCGGTTAAGATTAAAACACTTACAGGACATGTCGTCACACTAACTGACATCATATGAAATAAATGTACATTATAACATTGTGACGCGTCTTGGCCAAAATCTGCTTTGATTTTCTAACAGATATGTGCAATAATGTGTGTGATAGTGAGTGATCATTCAATGACACTTAGTGATTTATTATAGGGTTTTTTTATAGGTTTACTGGGTTTTTAGCAAAAAGTAAATAATAACATGCAAAAATATCAAGCCATTGTTTTTGCAGCAAGTACGAAGAACGTGAAAATTTGCCCCATCTGACATTTTTATTTGCCAAAATGAGAAATGGGTGTATAAAGCATAGAAACCTATCAAGAGCAAATCTCATGATTATACAGAGAGAAGATGTAGAAAACAGGTTAAAATAACAAACACACACACACACACACACACACACACAGCATAAGGTTTTCTTTTGGTTTTAAAAACATGCAAATATGAATCAAACAGCTTTGCAGGAAGGATTTCATGTCTTATTTGGCAAGAAACACACGAGAGAATGACTGTCACGTGTTCCTAAGAAAGAGAGAAACTCATCAGTAGTTTGAACACATGTGAAAATAATCTCATATTAATGTGATTAATCTTCACGTTACATGTGTGTCTGAAGAACACATGTAAGGTCAAAACAGAACAACACTGTCTTTAATACTCATGAGAAAGATCAGCTTCACAGTGAAACCAAAGTCAAGTCAAATATTGTGTTTCAACTATAAATGGAGGAATTATAAACATGACAAACGTGTTATGACACTGTGGAGGGCTCGTCTCATGTCCCGAGCATCACGTTTGGCTTGATGTTAGCAGCGTGAAACAGTCTTTAAAGGCACTTTAAGGCTTGTTTGGATTGACAGAAGCTTATTTGCTATAAGAGGTTTATTTTCCCGCTGGATCATTCAAATGATGTTCTTGAATATGTTCAGTGTGAGAGAGTTATTGTGGATCTTCATCGTGTCCGCAGTGATTTTGGTTGATCTGATGTTGAGTAGAAGCTTTGAGGTTCTCAATGGCCCTCCACAGTCTCTCGTTCTCTTTCAGCTGATCATTATACTGAAAACAAGACGAAATGCTTCACAATCATCTCTATGAGATTTTGATGATGACATCAGAATGCAGTTGTAAATGTCATTACAATCGATTGAATCTAAATAATTCTTTACTTGATTAATTACTCAGTGAATCAGCAATCAACGTTCAGAAGTGCTTGAATGAATGATTTAATGACGAGAGCATATTTGCTCGTCATAGTCACTTTTCGCCAACACGATCTGTTCTGCTATCGATTATTCTGATTACTACAGCAGGCATCTGAACTTTTATCCCAGCACTTCTGTGATCATTTGAACACAGAAACAACGAGACTAAGTGAAAAGATTTCTAAAGCTGTTTCATATCTAAACATGATAACTGTTTTCTCTGCACAGATTTTAACATTATGATTTTACTCAGAGGTTTAAAGGTGCCATAGAATGCAAAAGTGACGTTACTTCAGAAATGACATACCGTGAGCCTCAAACACCACTGAAAAACAGACCCAACATAACACTGACTGTGACTGTGTCACGCCCCCAGCATTTGCAAATACAGAAAATCTCAGAACTATTGTTTGTTCCTCAAAATCTGCATCTTCATGTGATACGGGTTCAAACATATAAGGTTGGATCCCTAATCTCTCCATCAGTAGATCTGTGTGAGCTACTGAAATGAGCCAATCAGAGCCGAGCTCAACATTAATATTCATGACCATTTCATTCTAGGGTTGTAAAGTGACGTGTAAAAGCGGTTTCTGGAGAATTATTGCCACATTCCTTCTATGTAGATATCACAGATGTTCTGTCAGTGCGTTCTATGGCACATTGACATTCATTAATGAGATTCTGTGAGCGTTTAAATAAAGTTCGCGATCTTTTAATGATTAATTGTGCAGCTCTAGTGATAACAGAACTATACGAGTTCTTTCAAATCCATGTCATAAAGCCGACCGACCTGTTTCTGTAACAGCTGAATCTGAGCGTCCTGACGGTTCACCGTCTCTCGGAGCTGTAATACAACAACAGAAGTGTGTGCTTTTATTATCTTACAGTCTGAAGATTGAATCTGAAGATGAGAAGATGTTTAAGGCGTACGTGTGCCAGCTCGACGCTCGCCCCACAGCAGCTCTGACCCGTCTCTGTTCCATCCACACTATCCTCAGCCACACATGCCGTCGCCTGACAAACAAAGACACGCCAGCGTTTACTACATACCTGAATCTAATGATTCTGTTAGTAGTTTCATTTGAATCTCACCAGGAGGTTCTTCCCGCCGGCGGCCGCCGCTTTGAGCTGGTCGAGTTCTTCGTAGGGCAGCGTCGCGCTCTTTGTGTACGAGGACGTCAGCGGGTCGATGGAGTCACTGGAATCGTCCGGCATGGGGATGAATTCGGCATCCAGCAGCTCCTGCGGTCATACGAAAAGATTCAGGTGAAGAAATGTCAACAAAGATGATGACGGTGGATCTGAACGTCACGTTCACCTTTCGTAGCCACGATGGACAGGAGCTCTCGCTGGTCTTACTGTCCATGCTGAAGATAGGCGTCTCCAGACCTCTGTTGTCTATGTCGGCCTCCACGGTTCCTCCCAGCATTCCCTCACGCATCTCTGAATCTGTCGCAGAGTTCGTCTCCAGATCGAGAGAGGAGGTCGAGCACTGACCTACACATCGAACGGATACGGAAAGTGAACGCTAACAAAAGTCTGACGTATATATGAAAGACATCAGTGTAAAATATCTGATCTCACCGCTTCCAATAGACAGTCCGCTGCTGTTTGAACGGATGGTTTTGGAGTTCAGAACTTTTTCTGTGACGAAACATTACGAGTGATGTAACATACAAACACGTGCGGTTTTGAATGAAAGAAAGGCTTTAGATAATAAACCAGCAGCGCTACTAACCCATGATGATAATAGTGTGCCAGCCCCGGCACGAGAGATCAGGCACGTGATGTAAAGAGCCGAAGATGGGACGAGGAAAAGCCGGACAGACCTCTGAGCCGAAGCCTTTATCGGCGGGCATCCCCAGACGACCGTTACCGGCGTTCCCCCACGCGAAGATCTGATTATCTGAGGACCAAACCGACATGAGTTACTTCAGTCAAATCAAGGATGACACACACGTTTCTCTTCTTACCCTCTGTGGCGGCGATAGTGAATCCATCACCGCATGACACCTTTGTGACGACTTTCCCTCCGAAGGGTCCCACGAGAAGCTGAACTCCCTGATGTTTCTTAAAGTCCTTCACACCCAGCTGGCCAAATTTATTACAGCCGAAGGTCATGAGACGACCTCTCTCTGCAGACACGCACAGACCTTTCAACAACCCCAAAAACACAACAATCCCCGACGTGTGCGTGATATTCACCATCAATAGCAGCGGTGTGCGTCTTCCCGGCAGAGATGAACTGAATCTTGAAGCGTGCGAGCTGTTTGACCAGCGTGAGTGAGGTGGTGTACGGTACACTCTGAAAACCCTACACAAAACACACACAATCATTACTGTAGCAAACAATTCAACAACAACAAAACCTGCTGATCTTACGACTCGACCGCACGTACCTCACCCGGGTGGTTTTTGATTCCTGTGATGCCCTGATTAAGACCCAGTTTGTTCATTTCGTTGCTCCCGCAGGCTAAAACTTTGCCAGATTCTGCGAGGAAGAACGTTCCGTCCGATCCGCAGTACACAGAGTCAATGACGGCTCCTGCGGGAACCTCCACCTTCACAAAATAACACACACTTCATTCAAAGATCCCGCTCTTCTAAGCCACATCTTTTCTATCAAAGGTTTTCATCATACTGACAATTCAGATGTTAATATTTGCTCTCACTTAAAGACGAACATTTTCTGATGAAGGTGAAATATGAGAAAGTTGCACTCACTTGCATGGGAGATGAGAAATCATCTTCACAATCCAAACCGAGTCGTCCTGCCGAGGGAAACGTCACGATTAGCTTTGATTCTCAATCACAGAAAGAAAGAGCGCTCACGTGCTCACCGTGTTCTCCACAACCCCACGAGTAGATGTTTCCGCTGTGAGTCAACACCACCACATGATTATCTCCACACGAGACCTGCTTCACCGGCCGTTCCTCAAAGAACGCCAGCAGAACCGGCTCCAGAACGTCCGTACTCAGCTCGTTCTCCACACCGATGCAGCCGTAATAATCCGATCCGAACATGTACATCTGATCCTCATCTGTCATTACAAGCAACAACACGAGAGTGTGATTTATAGAGAGAGGTACAGTATGTGACATTTCACTAGAAAGACACAAAGGAACACTTACCGGTGACGCAGGCGGTGAAATCAGCTCCACAGGCCACCTGTCTGATGGCTTTACCCTGAAGACGCTCCACTTTCCGCGGCTGACGGTACGAGGCCTGGTCACCGTGACCCAGCTGACCCACCATCTTAGCCCCGCCCTGAACACTCTAGACACATACAGTATGGAGGAATGTGTCAAATCATTCCATCCTTACAACTGTTCACTCCATGGAGGTTAGAGAATAGCTAATGGATGCTAACAGATTTCAACATGATTGTCTGTGATGCTAAACATTATAACTGGGATTAAGAGCATTTGTTTTCACCAGATGAAAGAGCCAAACAAAATGGAATTTAACGGGCTCATGTGCATTAAAACTGCAGCTTATGAGCAGCAGAACACAGAAGATGATATTTAGCAAAACGCTGTTAACCGGCATTCATTCACTTTCATAGTATGAACACAAGGAACAATGGAAGTCAATGGGTGTCTTCTTCTGTGTTCTGCTGAAGCAAGAAAGTCATGAGGAGGAGTAAATAATAAAATATGTTTTTTTGGGTTAACTATCCCTTTAAAATAAACCTCATGGTGCCGCCTGCTTCTGCTTTTATATTATGATCAAATGAAACACGCTTACAGCCCACGTGTACAGCTCTTTCTCCACAGTAACGACTGCAAAGTGTGTTTCTCCGGCACACACGTGCTGCGCGCTGCTTCCACCCTTAAACATGTCCAACTTCTGCGGCGTAAACTTCCCTCCGCCCCAGAAATACGCCTCACGAGAGCGCGTGGTCACCACAGCAACAGACGTCTCCATCGCTGCGTTCTCAACCTTCAAGAGATGAATGACGAGAGAACGTGAGGCGAGAGCTGACGATCTGCAGACAGACTGATGGAGTTTGACTCACTTTGGTTTCTTGATGGCTGAGTTCAGTGCTGCTACTCTCTCCTCCAGCTCTCTAAACACACACAACATCATCACTGACACACAAAAGCTCATCATGAGCGGAAATCTGCATGAAATACAGTAAATATACTGACGCTCTGACAGACGAGATGATGGGCTGCTCTAGAATCTGCTCCGCCGTCGGCCTTTTCTCTGGATCCTTCAACATCAACACACATGACGTCATCACGACTGACAGCTTTATATATATATATGCCTCACAGCCCAGGGCTTGTGTTGTGGTACCTGATCTAAACACTCGTACACCAGCTTGATGAGTTCAGATGAATAAACGTCCGAGTTGATCTCCATGGTCCAGTTGCCCTGGACGATCTTCACGCACAGATTGAGAGGATTCTGGAAAGAGATCGGACACGTGTCATCTCCTCGCACGCTTCATATCTTCAGATGACCTGTAGATCTCAGTCTAAACCTACCGTAGCATCAAAGGTCCTGGTGAGGGTCAGAAGCTCGAATATGACACATCCCATGGCCCAGATATCAGATTTGAAGTTATATTTCACTCCTTGACAAAGCTCAGGAGACATGTAGTACGGTGTACCGACACACTAGAACAAAATAAACATCGTAAATGCAAACATAGCACGATTATCATTCATCACAACAAGACTGAAACATGATTGTGTTGTGTGACTCACGGTTTCAGCCATTGAATACTGAGAGTCCAGTTTCTTGGCCAGCCCATAATCTCCCAACTTTATCAGGTTAGTTTTGGTCAGAAAGATGTTCAATGTTTTGATGTCCCTTTAATATAAAGCACAAATTATTTACAGTATGTTCACAGTGAATTGTTTATAATGTGAATATTGATTTACCTGTGCAGGATTTCAGCTTTATGAATATGAGCAACGGCAGCGGCGATCTGATATAAATACCATACGACCACCTACAACAAAGACATGAACAAATTCAGTTATTTATCAGTGTTAGGTGTAATGAATTATGATGTGAGGTCATGTACAGTGGATGTGAGGTCATGTACAGTGGGTGTGAGGTCATGTACAGTAGATGTGAGGTCATGTACAGTGGATGTGAGGTCATGTACAGTGGATGTGAGGTCATGTACAGTGGAAGTGAGGTCATGTACAGTGGATGTGAGGTCATGTACAGTGGATGTGAGGTCATGTACAGTGGATGTGAGGTCATGTACAGTGGATGTGAGGTCATGTACAGTAGATGTGAGGTCATGTACAGTAGATGTGAGGTCATGTACAGTGGATGTGAGGTCATGTACAGTGGGTGTGAGGTCATGTACAGTAGATGTGAGGTCATGTACAGTGGATGTGAGGTCATGTACAGTGGATGTGAGGTCATGTACAGTGGATGTGAGGTCATGTACAGTAGATGTGAGGTCATGTACAGTAGATGTGCGGTAAATGTATTTTCTGCTGTATGTGTAGAGTATACATACTGTAAACCCTGAGTGCAGTGAATGTCATTACCGTACCTCCTCTTTGAAGAGCAGTCCTTTCTGCTGATTAATTTTGTCATACAGATTTCCACCTGCACACAAACACAGACTGTTGGTCTACATTTACATTTTTAACTCAAACATATTCATCAATACATTTATGTTTAAACGTCAGTATTGTGATAATCAACACCATTGCAGTATTCCAGCTCAATTAGCAGAGTGTTTTTGTCCATGAAATGGTTAAAGTAGGCAATGATGTTGTTATGCTGGAGGATGGACAGGATGCTGATCTCATTCATAACATCTTTGCGCTTTTTATCAGACAGACAGTTCAAGTCGATCTCTTTCCACACCACCAGAGAATTATCCTGCACAGAAATGACAACAAAAAACATTTTAATAGCATGTTTACATAAACACAGGCACGTGTCTATCATAGACTCTTAAAGGGATAGTTCACCCAAAAATAAAAATGATGCCATAATTTTTTCACCCTTATGTCATTCAAACCCTGTAAATGACTCTTTCTTTTGTGGAACACAAAAGAAGATATTTTGCAAAACGCTGGTTACCGGCACCCATTGACTTCCATTGTATCTTGTGTCCATGCTATGAAAGTGAATGTGTGCCGGTAACCAGCGGTTTGCAACAAAAGTCATACAGGTTTGACATGACATGAGGAAATAAACTTTCCCTTTAATGAGAGTTAAACACGTGTTTCCTATACAGACAAAAGTTGCAGCAGGGTAAATTGATATGGGCTGCGTCCAAAAGCGCTAAAATGCTGCCTTCTGAGGCGTTTCAAGGTAGGAAGGCATCAAGGCATGTCTAAATCCAGTGTTTGCTTTACTTCTTGTCTCCTGAGACATAGATGCTTCGCTGCCTTAAACGTCCCACAATCCTGTGCGTGTGCGTCCACAGTGAACGTGATTGGTTGGCGCCTGAGAAAGCCATTGTAGCACAGTTATGTGTAACCGTAAGGTTTACTGTCACTTTCAGCAACATTTGATTGCATTTCTACCGAGAAATGTTTAAATATTGAATTGGTTACAGCCATGGAGGGCTCTATATTTAAAATAAATGAACATTACGCTGTTTGAAAGTGATTGACCGAGGTGCCTTCGCTGTCTCTCCTCTGACGTCATTGACTGATAAGTCAAGCCCTGATTTTTAATCAACAGCCCTATTAGCGAGTGGGCGTGGCCGAAAGCCCTAATCAGAGGTGACGTATGAGCTGCTGACCTCAGTTCGTCTGTAGAGAGTCGCTTCTCCAAAAGCTCCTTTTCCCAGTACACGAATGGGAATGTAATGTAATTTCTCCTCTTCTCCAGTAAAAGCAGATGATGATGAAGATCTGCCAGAGACTGATTCACCTGCAGACTGATTCACCTGCATCTCTCTCTCTCAGAGAGGCTCTCTCTCTGCTCTCTCTCTCTCTCTCTCTCTCTCTCTCTCTCTCTCTCTCTGAGACATCTCTCTCTCTCTCTCTCTCTCTCTCTCTCTCTCTCTCTCTCTCTCTCTCTCTCTCTCTCTCTCTCTCTCTCTCTCTCTCTCTCTCTCTCTCTCTCTCTCTCTCTCTCTCTCTCTCTCTCTCTCTCTCTCTCTCTCTCTCTCACACACACACACACACACAGTTAATGAGTAAATGACAGAGATTTTAAGCTTTGTTTTGATTCCAGGCCTATCTCAGTCAAGCGCTCAGTCACTTCATTTACACACAACAGCAACTGTCCGTCACCTCAGAGTCATAAACATCTACAATCGATCACATTCAAACATCTATCGATCACATAAACCCGCTTTCTGCTCGTTTAACGACATCACGTCACTCCGTTTCTCTCCTGCGGAATAAACTACAAGGCGAAGTTAATGCTGAGAGTCATTTCCGACAGGGAATCGATTCACTCGCTGTTTTGAACAACTGTACGCTGGAGATCAACAAGTGAGTCGAGTCTTTGAGAGTCGATTCAGTGCTCACAGCCGTTCGGACAGCAACAACAAACGACACAGGAACCGGAAGCTGAGGAGCTTTTATTTCAAAATAATGTCCCAGCAAACTTTTATTTATTATTCTAAAATTAATCAGGAGTTTTCAACGTTTGACCAGGACCAAAACGTTATTTATTTACTTTATAATGTTAAAACAAGTTTTAAAACAACATAGGCCTATATTATATTGTATAATCTGATTGTTGAAAAATGTAAGTTATAAAAAGTTATAAAGTTGTATAAATGATGTTTTTCGTTTTGTAACAATGCAATTCTGATGTAATGCTTATTAACTAATGATTAACTAGACGCAATAAACAAATTAAATTCGTTTTTTTATTATTGTACTAAATTAATTTTGCTTTACTTGTCAATGTGCTTCACGAATCGCCAGATGACCAGCGGCCTGTGATTGGTCGAATCTTCCAGATGTAGGCGGTCGCTTGAAGCACCGCCTCCGTAGTATCCAATGACGGTGATGAAATGACATGACGGAAGCATCGTTCGCCATTGTGATTGGTCGTGATCGATGTTGTGCGCATCAGTGTGTGTGGAGCTCTTAGACTTACTGCTGAACACCTGATGCAGGTAACAATGAATGAATGAAGGAATGAATGAATGAATGAATGAATGAAAGATGTGATGTCATTCATGATGAACTCTGTGATGCCGCAGGTGCGTGAGCGGAAAGCATGAGTCGCGGGTTTGTGCGGGTTTTGAGGAGTTGGCTGCTCATGGTGTCTGTCATCGCGATGGGAAACACTGTACAGAGCTTCAGAGATCACAGCTTCCTGTCGGACAAACTCTACACAGGAACACCTCAATATGGTATTCAGACTGTCACACGATTATACAGTAAATCATAAAGTTTGTTTAAACAATGTTACCAGTATAAAGTATATTTACAGTACAGTGACAGTCAAAAGTTAGGAAACACTCACTCACTGTTGTTTTTACAGTAGTTTTATACAGTAATATACTCAACTGGAACTGTGTGAATGATGTTGTGACTAAAATCCTCTAAAACACTATATTTGATCACAGAAGGAATTTCTATTTATGACTCCTATTGAGTGCTCTTGATTCATTATTTACTCCAAGTAATCCCTGTTCTTAATATATATTTTAGTTTTCTAATAAAAAACATTAGTATGTTAGCACAATTTTTTTAAACAATAAAAGGAATTTTAAACATTAAAATATACAATTTCAGATGAAAAGGTTTTTAAGTTTGCATGTGCAGTATGACTGATAAATGTGTCTGTGTTTGATTTCACAGTAAATGAACTTCAAGCCAGAACTTTTGGCATATGGACCCTTCTGTCATCTATCATCCGCTGTGCCTGTGCTATAGACATCCAGAACAGAACGTAAGACATCTCACAACACATAATCATGAAACCCGTGTATTGCTGCACAATATATCCAAATATCCTAAATGGTTTGCAATAAATGAGTCAAGTTCAAGTTGAAGTTGAAGTTTATTTGTATAGCGCTTTAACAATGATGACACTGTTTTAAAGCAGCTTTACAGCAGAATAAACACAATGACAAGCAGGAAAATATAAAAGCTAGTTTAAGCTTTTTCAAGATTCAAGACAGACAACAAGCCACAAAACTTTCATAGTCAGCTGATGTTTTCTTATCCATGATTCATGAAACATATGTTGGTTATATAATTTAAAAATATATATTTTAATATCATTGAAATGGATTTAAGACAAAAGAAATATTGTATGGCATTATTTAGCATACTATCTCATTTTTTCCTAACACCACGATGATCACGTGTCTTTCAGGCTTTATCACATCACCCTGTGGACATTTGTTTTGGCTCTTGGTCACTTTCTGTCTGAAGCGTTCATTTATAAAACCGCACCCGTGACCATCGGTGTCATGGCTCCTCTGATCGTAGCAAGTGAGTGATGATGACGGCTCGTATTCAATAGATTTCTGAGAATATCATCTTCACAATGGTGGTTTTTCTTCAGGTGTCTCTATTGTTGGCATGATCGTTGGGTTTCAGTGTGTCGTGGAGTCGCAGGACGCTGCCGAAGCTCGACAGAAGAAGAGAAACTGAAGAACCGTCGTCATTCACATCATGATGTCATCATGACTTCATTAAAGGGTTTGTGCTGTAATCCAATGTAAAGTCCTGCTGAAGGTGGACTGATGTTGACAGCAGACGTCCGTTTGTTGTTCACGTGACCTGTGAAGCGTCACCAAACATATAAAACCCACAACTATTGAATGATGTTTAACATATTTAACTAATGAAAATCATATTTCTATATGGATTTGTTTGATATTTGGAGTTGTATACATACAGGTCATGAGATGCATTCTGGGATGTTTTTGAACCATGTGGAACAAGTTTTCATGAAGGTTTGATGCTTTCAATTCACTGTCACCTCATATGTTATGTAACATTAAAATAACACCGTTGTGTTTCAATTAAAACAATATCATTTGTATTTTTCTGTAACTAATACATTTAGTGTTTAAGCATCGTGCTTTTAGGTTTTTATGATCATGACAAACAAATTTAGTCAAGAGTCTTTGAATATATATTATATATATCTGCAAAAGTGTTTATAATAGTTTATAGAAGTATGACACAATGTTAGATATTGAAATTGATATAATTAAATGAGCTATAGTTACAATGAATGTTTATTATTGCTTATATAAATAAATAATATGAATTTTATTAATTAATTTAAATAAACGTTTATTAATATAAATAAACTCATTTCCATATTAAACACTAATGTCACCTGTTAATATGCCGAGTTTGTTTAAGGATAATAAAGACTATTGAAAGTACTTCACCTGTTTGCTATGTATTGCTTTAAAAACTAGTTTTAAGTCTTTGTTATTAAATATAACAAGTGATATATTTCACACAATACTTGAGTAACGTCACAATTCTGATGAGAATGATCATTTGAACAACTTTACAAGCGCAAAATCATAATATTTTAAGGCATGCAAAACTTGACAAAGTTGAACTATTTGTCTGTCACGTCCTGTACAGACATTGACTGGAAACCTTTAAATTGTGTAGATTTTACTTCTGATTTATAATCCCATAATATGGCCCACAAAAAAGATTGATATATCCAAACATTTACTGCATAACTTGAGTCAGTTCTGTCAGATTCAGATAAAAAACATCAAATCAATTGAGCATTAAATACTGTTACTGTAAAAAACTTTTAGCCAATGAAATCCGAGCAGATCCAATTTATGATCGGTTGAAGAATTCTGATTGGATGAGAAATAAATGACAACAAAGCATTTCTTTCTCATGACTTTAGATTTCATGATAATACAGTGATGACCAGCATCAGTGATCATGAATGAACTCGTCACACAATCTATGTCTGTGCTTTTTTTTTTACATCAGATCAATATAAATGAATTCTAACCTTTTTAACTCAAAATTTTCTATTGACTGGCAATCTCAAACAATATTGAAAACAGAGAATAAACAGCTGTGAAGGACAGATAAACTGGGTTTTATCCATGTACTTGATGATTTCAATAAGATAACATATGTCATATGTCTTGTCATGTGTATGGACATTATTAAAAATCGTCTAGCATTAGAAATATAAACATTGTGCATTACAATATATTGTATTTCAGTCTTCTGACAGCCTGGTCATCCTAGATATCTGTCATGACTGTTTCTATATTCATTTAACTTTCTTTAAAAAACTAAATCCATCATCTCAGTAGTGCTACAGACCGTTTAAAGGGTTCATTCATTAGTATATATAATAATTTAAATAAAACACATCTCTATATAAGCTTCACACATCAGGGATTTGGTTGTGTAAAGGTTTTCTAAAGTTCATTCTGTGTTTTTTGGTGAATATGGAACGTCACAGCACTTATTCAAATGTTTAATGATGAAAAGTGAGTGTCTTTAAGGAGTTTATGTGTGATGGGAAACATTAAAGCATATTGTCCAGATTTACATCTTCACATCTGATGTTCTTCCATCCTCTGAAAGTGTGTTTGATTTCTGAACAGAAGAAACATCAGGATTAGAATAGAAGTTATTTACCCTCATCAGTCACGTGACGTGGTGACATCATCAATGTGAATAGTGTTAAGAGTTTCTAACATCATCATCATTCACACATCTGCACTGTACTGTCAATGAACACCAACACTCGTGCAGATATGATCTTCTGTATCCACGATCATTCTGTCTCTAACAAAACCATTTGTTTTTTGCCTATAACAAATACATTTTTAAGGTAAGGTTGTAATGTTGGATATTAATTTATCAGATCAACAGTGTTTAAAAACAGAAAAAAAGTCTATAAACAGAAAGTGTTTCATTTAGATCACATTCATGTTACAGATTTACTTATTTAACAACTTATAAAACAACAACTCGATAATATAAGAACATCATATGTGTCTAAAATCATCAGGTCTGTCGGGTAAAACATTGTTTTCTGTAAATATTTACTTCATACATGGAGTTTTGAATTGAATAGTGCTGAAATATTATAGTATAATATATAGTAGATAGACGTGTAATTTACTGTAACCATCACTCAGCTGTGATCTGTAACCGTCACACGACAGCGTCTCTACCGTATATAAGCACTAGATGGATCTCTTGAGTTCTGTAGATGTGATCCAGCTCATCATGTACCTGATGATCACTTAATGTCCTCCTTGAAGACGCTGTGAGACGCTGTAGAGCCATAATGCTTCACACAAGACCACGTGTCTGTATTCTACAACGACAACCGACCATCAAACACACAAACATTCACCTGAACCACAATAAACCCACAACCAGAAGAGCTGAGAAACACACCTCACATAGAACAGTGAAAAATAACTCGACCACACTCACACAATTCTGACCAATGAAACCCAACAGACATTTCAATCATGTGTATCACTGTCATCATCAAATCAATCAAAACATTTCTTCTTTTTATGGAATATTGCAGTGTTGATAAGAAATGATTTATCCACATGTCATTTTTTTTATTCATGTGCTCTCATAATCTGCCATCAAAAACTGAAACTTCTCCACAAAATTACATCTAATGACATCATCTAATGACATCATCTAATGACATCATCTAATGACATCTCTGGTCTTCATCATGTATCTCTCAGCATGAGGAAGGGAATTTATTCACTGTTCAATTTTCAACCATCCTTTTAATGCTTGAAGAACAAAATCAAGCCCCGCCCCCTAACATTAAAACCCCACCCACAGCTGTGACTCACATCTCTGCCTCAGTTTTATTGGTCAACTCTTGTTACATCACCTGAGCGGTTCAGACATCAAGATAAGATAAGCCAGCTGATTTATAGCATTTTATTATCATAAATAACAGTTAGTAGGTTTCAGTGTAAGTAATTTTTTATAATTATTCAAACTTCTATGGCCTGCAGGGGAGTATCTGCTTGTTCTGGCTGTAATCAAGACCAAATCTCACATCTGAAGGTTAAAAAATTTAGTAAAATAAATAAATGATATAGAAATTTCAGGCAAATGTCAACCTTATCATGATAAGTAAAGTTTGTACCCAAAGTTTTTAACCATATAGTGATATCTCAGATGTCAATATTTCATGTTATAAATTAAATACCCATGCAAAGTCTCTTCTAATTACTTTTCATAAGTAAGTGCAAATATTAGAATTGTTACGTCCACAATATTCTTCCTTCCTCATAAATGCATAACAAAAATGAAATGAAAGTAAATATTAAATGTTCTTTTAAGATTCTTTATTTGTTGGGTGGTTTTGTGCCTTTTAATTTACAGAATTCCTACAAAGTATGTTTGTGTCCCTTAGAAATGAGAAATAAACACACATATATATATATATATATAGTTAGTGGATCTTACAGAAGTCAAAGCATCACTGTTGTTATTCATCATACTTCTGCACCGTTTATCACAGACCCATGAATGAGGGTCAAATCCACGGGCTTATTGAGAAGAGATGTGCTATGACTTTTATAAGCGGTCGGGGGTATAAGACTGTTCATGAGGGCGGGTGAAAACCCCCCGAAAAATCCCATAGACTTAACATTGTGACAAACTTTGACAGGTCACAGTCTCTGGGAGAGGATTTCATAGAAACATGTGGCTTATCAGGCTGGCAGACTCATACCTCACAATGGGGTGTAAGTTGTACCCCTGGGGCGTAAGAGCCACCCGAAATTTCCCAGAGACTTATAATGGCCCATAGACTGCCATTATAAACCGGCCCAGATGGATTATCTTTACATCAGAGAGTCATAGATGACATGAGGGTGGGCTCATTTTACTCAGACAACCAATCAGACTTCCAGGAGCTTCAAGATGCTGTGAAACCACTCCCTAGCAACCAAACAGAGTACCCTAGCAACCGATCCCATAGACTGCCATTATAAAAAGCCCAGTCAGATATATTTGCAGATCAGTGTCCTAGAGACAAGCGGGTGGGCTTTTTCACCTGTGGCTTGAGTATAATCACTAAGCCACTCCCTAGCAACCAAAGGTGTACCCTAGCAACCATTTTACAACAACTATATTCTTCTACGTACTCCATCATACAGTATTCATACACACATATTAAAAGCAGAAGCCAGTGTGAAGAGTTTAAAGGCAGAATGTCTAAAGGTTCAGTACAGGACAGGTCAACTAAAAGATACTCACAGTGTTTATCTCACTCTGAGATTGATGATTGGCTTTCTGTCGCCGCAGATCAGATTTTATGAACGCTGTAAAGTAGAAAGACATACATTCAGTTTTTCATAGATTTAATTGTTGATGAATTATACACATATGAACGTGTATAACTGTGTGTGTTTGTACCTGTCATGATAGAGCCGATGAAGAGGAACACACAGAGGAAGATGTTTCCAGCTAATGTGCTCAAGTCATCAATGATTTTACCTTGAATGATGGTGAACATGATTCCAAATATCTGCACATAACAACACAAGTCTCATATCATCAACAATACAGTCATACAGGTCAGAATTACAGATGTTTATATTATTTGACATGGTCATGATATCAAATATTTAAGCAATGATGTATTGTTGAGAGCTGTGTGACCTCTGACCCTTCGTTCATATATTAAAGATGAGACGTATGACCTGAGCTGAACAGTTGAGCAGTCCTGATGATGTTCCTTCTGATTCTGGATACGTCAGCTCGACAGCAAACTCGAAACCCAGCGGCAGATAACCCGTCATGAAAAACCTGCGCAAACACACACACGCGTGTCTAATATAATAATAACATCTCACAAATCCTGATGTAAGAGTGTTTTTGTGTCCATCTATATCTGTATCTATGTGTCAACTTGAGAAAGAGTCATTCTTTTTGATTTGATTTCCATGTGAGATAAATGACGGTGTCGTACCCGAGAGCTCCTGATGTGAGGAACACGACCCACAGATGACCGACATTCAGAGTAAAAGTGTAGATGATCATTCCCACAAAAGACAGAAGATACACCAAAAGCGTTGTCTGTCTGAAACACAACACATAAAAAAATCAAGAACCCACAATTATACAAACACACACAGATATACACAATTGCACAATTTACAGTCTATCACATTATGAAGGTGAATCATGATCATATAGAGTGTTTTATTGCTATAAATAAATCTCATTAGCATAACACTGTGAGTCTAAAAGCATGACCGCTGATCATTGTGATAGTGTACATGTCATATTTCATACCTCAATCATCACTAAAGCATCTCTGTCATCATCATAAACAGCCTGGCTGTAAAAACATCATGTCTGTAGATGTTGTAATGTTATTATTGGCCTCATCTACCTTTAAACAAACAGTATATTATGAAGAAGAGCCGTTCTGTACGGTCACGCGTCTCACTCCGGGCCATTCAGACAGACCGACATGATTTATAATGCCACTTCACATTACATTAAAGACACCATTACAGTGAGAAGAGACACCAATAAATATATGTATTTACATGAATATCAATGAAAAATATTAAAATAATACAGACTGGTATAGTGATCTGTCATCGATCACGTGACTGTGTGTGTATATACAGTATGAGAAATCTTAGCAGTTCAAGTGATGTGATCTAATACAGAGTTAAGAAATGTGTTATGTTATTAATGATAGAATGTGTGATTTGCAGTAAACTATATTATGAAAAGTTATTCAGTTAGCTATTACAGTACAATTATATGAATCCAAATGTGTTGGTCATTTCTGTAAATGCTTTCATACAGCAGAGGATTGAGAGAGTCGAGTCTATTCTCTCAGAAAGTCACATTTAAGACCTTTGAAGAATTTTGTAAAAATCTTGAAAGAAAGCAAAAAGAAATCCATGTTCACATGTTACTCAATATTATAAAAATATGACTTCTTTATTTTAAATCTATCAAAGACTTGTTATAATTCTAATTGTGTTAATGTTTATTAAAAGACAAACTGCATTATGTGAATCAGATTGAATATATGGTAGATCAGGGTTAATATGGTGAAGATATTAATAATCTTCATCACACACACACACAGTCAGCAGGTGTTTCTTTAACCAGTTATACAACTTCAGTCATGTTTCTTCAACACCGTTACTAAAGTCAACATGGATGTGTCAGCGATGTCAAACATGAAGAGCACATTCTGTGTTTTCTTATATTCTTATATTTTAAATGTAAACTTCCTTTTACAGTAAAAATGATTTAGACTTTAGGTAAATGAGTCTGAAAGATGAGCATACAGTACCTGTACTGTACAAACACTGCTTTACTGTACTGTTGCTACAGGAAGTCTATCACCTACTTGTAAGTCTTGGTCTTGTCTAACCAGATTCCACAGATGAGAGAGCCGATCATACCAGCGATGACAAAAGTTAAACCAATCCTCCCAGCATTCACCTCTTCACCCTGCCAGAAACACTCACAGTTCACCCTGAATAATCATTTCTTCTCCATCATGTGGTTTATAATCCTGTATGGGACTCTTTCTTCAGTGGAACACAACAGAAGAGATTTTACAATGAAAGTCAATGAGGGTCAATGATGTTTGATTAGCAACATTCTTTAAAATCTCTTCTGTTGTGTTCTGCAGAAAAAGAAAGTCAAACATGTTTGGACATTAGGGTGACAAAATGATTGTGTGTCGTGATGACCGTATGTCTGATGTAATGTTATGAGAGCAGGACTCACAGGGTAATGCTCCATTATCATCCTGTTTAACAGGGTGGACACAGCACCAAAACAGCCCACATTCAGTCCTGACAGCACAAGACAAACACCATTCACATCTACAGTACACAGTGTTTCTGCTCTTACGGATTACTATAATATCTGATTATCTATATAACCTGAGAAAAGTTAAGTAAGGGATTCAAATAAAAGATTTGTGTTAAACAGTAACAGCAGTGACACAACTCCAGGGAACCACTACTTTCATTATATATATTTATCATATTAATTCTGCATTTTGTTTTTTTATGTCATTAACATTATATATTTGATGAATGACCCATGTACTTTTGTCAATTCTGTATAAAACAATAATAAATTCAAAGTGTTAAATGTCAGCAAGTTTGCATAAAAATGAGTTAGAAATATGTTGAAAATGAATCAATGAAAATGTGATAATAATGTATAGAAAAGTGTATTGTGTAAAGTTTGTTCCAGATGATGCTCAATTTAAGTAAATATTTACAGATTTTACAGATGAGAAGAATTTTAATATCTATTATCTGTGTGGTCATGAAAAATGTCACGTCATGTTTTTAAAAGGAAATTCACAGATCTATCAGACCACACATGTTTAACCACTGTGTATGTGTGTGTGTTATAATGGAGATGATGATGATGATGGATGTGTACCATAGCTGATGAGGAGAATGATGAAGGCTCTGTTACACAAAAGTCTTCTGATAGATGTCAGATACGAGGACTGTCCTGCAGGTGTGTTTCTGAGCGCTGCTTGAGACTCTGACGGAGGAACTTCTGGCTTCTCCTCAAACACTGAAGAGTGCAGTCAACAATACACACACACACACACACACACACACACACACACACACACACTGCATTTTTACATTTTCAAATAAATATCATTTAATAAGGCTTGATGGAGGGTGGCATAGATTTTTTTATTTATGCAATAAGCAGTAAAAATAAGCAATTTATTATTATCAAGCCACTCTCTGAAATCAGATTAAGTTTCACTCTACTATGATCACAGTTTCAATCATCATACATACAGTGTATTAAACGGTCATTTAAGTACATTGTGTGTTTTCTTATGTCACATTCACCCAAACAATCACATGACTACAACAAATAAAGATTTTACCACTTTTTTCCTTTTAGCATCTGATCGTGATGAAACCTCTCTCCTTATACTACTGGACCTCAGTGCAGCTTTTGACACAATAGATCATACAATTATATGTGATAGACTAGAAAACTATGTTGGCTTTAGTGGTCAAGCGTTAGCCTGGTTTTAGTCTTATTTAACCGACCACTACCACTTAGTTTGTGTAAATGAGGAAAAGTCTGGTTACTTTCAGGTAGAATATGGCGTGCCACAGGGATCAGTTCTTGGTCCTATCATGCTCTTATTATATATGCTTCCTCTCTGAGATATTATTAAGAAACACAACATCATTTGTCATTGCTATGCTGACAATACCTAACCCTAACCCTAACCCTAACCAATACATTTCCTCAGAACCTGGCATTTCATTGTTTCTCTAAGTTAACAGAGGGTGCAGAATTTGTGATGGTTTTAAATGTCAGCATTAATAATTTGAATTTAATGCAGCAGCAACCGGTAGCCAATGGAGAGAGATGAACAGAGGTGTGACATGTGCTTTTTTGGGTTCCTGGAAAACAAGTCTTGCTGCTGAGTTCTGTATCATCTGAAGTGGTTTGATTGTTCGTGCAGGAAGACCAGCCAGAAGAGCATTGCAATAGTCCAGTATAGAGATTACCAGAAGTTAGGCAACAACCTCTGTGAGATATGCCTGATCTTTCTGATGTTGTAAAGTGCAAATCTACGTGAAATGCTTGCAATGTGTTTGGTAAAAGACAGCTGGTTAGCAGCGGGGTGATGGAGTGACTGTGATGTAAACTGCAGCAGATGGGAGGGGATTGGGTCGAGTAGGCAAGTTTTTCAATACCTTGTGAAGCTTTTTTGGTACAATAAACTTTGTGAAAATGCGGTATACAAATAAAATTGAATTGAAATAAAGGGAGCATATAAATGAATAAATAGTGAACCTCCAGTAACCCCTGCCTCTCAGTGTACGTTCCCTGGGGAAGTCAACCAGACTCTAGGATCAAAGACTCCTTTATACAAAGGTTTTCACCATAAATAATCTACTTACTGCAGAAAACTATTACTATCACAGATTCTACACGCTATAACAAGGTGTTTTAAAGCATACTTTTGACTGCAGTCAAAACCCTCACGCTAATGCTACATGCTAAACGCTAATGATCACTGCTTTAATCTGCACCAAATCTCTCTCTCGTTCTTTCTTCTTCTCTGTCCCCGGCTTGTGGAATAATCTCACTAACACAATCCCATCTGTCACATCTCTCACCTCCTTTAAGAAACAGTTAAAAACACACCTGACATCCTAAAAAAAACTTCTTTCCCCTACAGGTATTTATCTAGCACTGTAAAACATATTAAACTCATTAAACTAAAGTCGCTTTGGATAATGGATTAAATGTAAATGTCATCTAATGAGAATTGAGAGTCTGTACAGGGCTATAGGGCTTCTGTTAAGACACACTTCCTGTTTAAAATAATAAAAAGTGACTTCTTTATGTGATTTCTTTATGTTTAAGAGCAGATTAGGTTTTGTTTATGAGTTTTAAACTGTTCATCAAATAAAAAAGAATATAATCAGTACATCTATCAGGTTAGATTTATGTTATTAAAAGAAGAGGGTTGGAAAGTAAACTGGAATAGACGATCTTACAGAGCACGACCAGTAGAAATATGATGGTGGCCACAGCGGCAGTGATGTAGAACATGATGCTGATGTGATGTGCCAGCTCATTCAAGTCATCTACATTCGGCACCAGGACCGGCGGCACCAGAAAGCCAATAGCAATGCCGAGCTGCGGGGAAAGACATGAAGACGTCAATCTCACTCTACACACACATACTCTTTGATTACACTTTGATTGACTGACTATAAACAACCGATTATTATCGGTCCACTGGGAAACCATGCTGTGTTTAACATAAGAGACATAAGAATCTCTGGATTTGAGAAAGTTTGTCAACATTTAACATACACTGTCTGATTGACATGATAACATGACCAATCAGAGCGTGTTTTCTGTATATCTTCTACAATCATCTGAAATCACATACTGTGCCAGAACATAGTAAATGAAGTACATACTTCAGTATGCATGCTACTGTCAGTAATAAACGAAACTCTTTACATCAGGGTTTAATGATGGATATGTGGAGTGAAATATGTGTATGTCTCATGTGTATGTTCAGATGTGAAACTCATTATATCCTGCGCTGATGGATCATCACATCTTACTGATTAGACCTTTTTTTCTAATAATCATACATTATCTGAGCTACAGTTTTTACATCTAAGTCATATACCTTTCCATCAATTTATAGAGTAAAATTCATCTATAAAATATTAAAGTGAATAGGGAAATAACATGAGGACTGGTGGCAGTTAACAGGTTAATAGTAATAACAGTAAAGGTTTGCAGACTCGATTCTGAGACTCTGCTTGAGCTCTTATTATTTGTGGTAAAATAATTGTTTTATATAAAATATATAAAATATTTCATTAGTAAAATCATTGGTCAGAAATCATTAATAGCACTGAGAAAATAAACAAGGTTTGTCCTCTATGTTTATCCAATCACGCTTCATTATTCACGCTGACCTTATTTCGTTTCTTCATGCAGGTTATTTCAAATGAAAATGTTTTTATCTTAATCATCTTTTATCAAACAAACATCATAACCTGCTCCACCTCTCAAATGACTTTTGTTCTGTGTGATATCAGCTCCAGCCCTCCAATAAACTCCTGATTTATACTGTACAATAATAATAATCTCTCTTGTAGATGAAGTATTTCTCTGAACCCTTCCTCGTCTTCAGATAAAAGACAGCAGTCCTCATCATTCACTGAATCAATGCTTTTATTTCTCATTTATAAAATTCACAGCTGAAGTGAATCACAGCTCAGACGCAGTCAAAGAATCTCAATAAATACATCAGACGTGAAATGAGCTGCAAAGATCCACTTACAGAACCGATATGTGTCATGATGTGTGTGTACACTTGATATTCTTGTCTGAACACAGTTTATTCAGACATTACACCTGAATTCACACAGAAAGACTGTGAGGTTTACTTAAATGACTTAATCTGCTGTGTGAATGCAGAATGCAATAATCCGATTACTGGCCTTATTCAGATCCAGTTCAAATGACACAGTAAAACCAGTAACAACAAAAACAAACATCTGAAGACTGATGATGATGAACACATAATCTAATGCACATCCATTTCTCAATGTTTACACTTTTAAAACCACACCTCAACACTCATTCATGAAGTGTCCTCTGTCTTCTTAAAGGATCCATTTCCTTCTTAACTTTCAGAATCTATAAACCCATTCACACAAAGTCTTAATCCCGTAAAACTGCCGCTGTAATGCAAGATTGCCTTCTGTGTGAACACAAACTCGTCCTGGGATTTATTGCCAAACGTATCTGTAACAGGACCTAGTCATTTTTCTGCTATTTTTGCAATATTTCTATCTGGATGAAGGATCATCACTTGCAGTTGGACTTGCATGTTCTGTCAGTTAGCTGACGCTTTTATCCATGATCTCTCCATTCAGCTGGAATCTTCTATCATAACCCCCTCCAGGAGTAACTATTGATGATCAGCTGAACTTTAACACGCTACACGAGTCCTCGTCCAAGCCTCAGTTCAATCCAGACTGGACTATTGTGGCACTCTTCTGATCTTTTAGCATGTCCAGTCAAATCTCCACAGATGGTCCAGAATGCAGCAGCTGGAGTCGTCTATAATAAACGCACGTCACACCACTTTTCATCAAACTGCATTGGCTCTCAATAGCTGCTCAGATTAAATTCAAGGCTATGCTCCTGGCCTACAAAACAACCACTGACTTTCCACCCCAATATCCACACACAATAATCCAGCCTTACATACTATCCAGATGCCTGACTTCTGACACTGAACAGCATCTTGTGGTACCCTCCCAAAAAGGCACTTCATGAGTTGGCCTTTGCAGATAATAAAGCGAGAGGAATGGTGTGTGTATTTGGCGTGCTGTCCGGAGAGAGGGCTGTGAGATCGATACCTGCCCGAACACAGGACGCTTCCCCTCCAGAAATGAGGAGACAGGGAGGAGACGGGGGAGGAGACGGGGAGGAGACGGGGAGGAGACGGGGGAGGAGACGGGGAGGAGACGGGGAGGAGACGGGCTCTATATGGTATATTGTACAAACACAAAACCACTGAGACATTTCTTCAAATCTCTTCTTTTGTGTTCCACTGACTGAAGAAAGAGTCACATACAGGTGACTGTAATAATAAACACAGAATGTTTCTTTTGTGTGAACTATCCCTTTAATAGTTTATGTATGAATACCACAGAAGAGTAACTGATGTGAGATACTTATTTACTATCCCATTCAAACACACATAAGCTTTAATCGAGAGATGAAGGGTTTTGGTGACACAGATGTCTGTGCGCTTTTACGCACCTGGTTTCCAAACACACCGATGGCGCAGGCGGTGGACACCTCATCCAAACCGAACCACACAGACGCGATGTGAGATGGCATGCCCAAGATAAAGACCTGAGCGAGGGAGCAGGTGAACTGTCCGAGCATAGTGACCCAGAAGAGACCGGGCTGGACGCTCGCCACTTTGATCCACGTGCCCGCGCAGTTGACGGAGGCGGCCACGAGCGCGACCACCCGCAGACCCTTCCTCTCCAACAGCCACGTGACGGGAAAGATGAAGGGAATGTACGTCAACATGTAGATCATGGACAGCCAGTCGATGGCAAATGAAGACACGCCGTAAAACTTCATGAAGATGTTGTTGATGATTCCGTACTGGATCCACTGGAACCCGTTACAGAGCGAGTACGAGCTGAAGAGAAACACCATCATCCATCTCCTCCTGTACACGCGAGTGGAGGTCACATCTGAGCTTCTCTGGAGCGTTTCGGCCTTTCTCAAGGGATTCTCGCTCTTCTCACACATGTTGTGTTGCTGTCAATGCAGAAGCGCGTCCGCGTGGCATCCAGACGCGCGCTCCAACCCACGAGACTGATTACACAGACTTTGTTTCCAATAAAACGTGATTGAGAGCAAAGGTTAGGACTGCTGTGTGTGAGGTTCAACAGTCCCATCATCATCATCATCATCATCACCCTCACCTGATCCTCAACACATCCAGAGGAAGTTCTGTATGCTGGCAGGTAAATGAGGTCTGATGGCCCTCTGCTGGAACACACGACACTCACTATATCATTTGCTTTCATTTCATCTGATCAAAAACACATTTACTTCTGCTTTTAACATCATTCTCAAAAAAACTAATCTAATTCAGATTTCACCCTTCAAATGATTAAACCCAGTATTCTTTGGCATGGTGATATTGTTATAATAAAGATAACTTGTTTCTTATTTTATTGTTTCATTTCTTTTCTGATATGCATCAATTCCTCTGTGATTGCCATATCACCCGTGACAATAACACCAGTGACAATATAACCCGTGACAAATTCCATGAATAGCATGATTGAGCACTTAAAAATCTCTATATTATACCACTGAACATGTTTTGTCCAATAAAAATGCTTCATACTGCCAAAAACCAAAGCACAGAAAAGTGACATTTTAAAGACAATTTACCAGGTTTTTTTATTTATTTATTTGTTTATTTATTTTTTGAAGAACTTTATTGAACATTGTAAAATTTACAGCCATAAGTGGCTTGGTACAAAGTGCAGAATTTCTTAATCAGACAACAGACAAGCATCATAATATAATAAAATGAGAAAAATAAATAAATAAATAATAATAATAATAATAATAATAATAAAACACTAGGGGTTTTCTGAAAGTTGAAGATTTTCTATTAAATTGCATAAGTTTAAGGCATTCCTTTTCTTCATTCGTTTTAGGGATAAAAAATAATGCCATAGTTCCTTGTGAAATATGTAGACAAGAGTTTTTAAGAATCTGTTTTTATGTAAAAAGAACTTCCCAAGAATAATAACTGTGTTAATTGTTAAATCATGCGTTTCATCTTTCAAAAATAAACCAAATAATACATTTTCCTTTGTTTAGACAGGTAAATCATTTAAGAAATAACCAGTAATGAAAATCTTCCCAGAAAGCACATGCAAATTTACAATCCTAAAAAAGATGTTCTGTAGTTTCAATTTGTTCATCACAAAAGGAACATTTGTTAACATCAAGACCAAATCAAAAATTCTCTAGAGGAATAAACTCCAGTAAGAATTTTAAAATGGTTTTTGGTGCAACTGGAAATTTCAAGTATTTTGTTCTTAGAGTTTTAACATCATCCTTTGAGAAATATTGGAATATTACATTTTTATTAAAGAGAAAAGAGATAATTTAACAGGTGTGTGCTATAGACCCTCTTCCTTGTTGACCTTTGACCTCACATATATTTATTCCTTCAAAATAATAGTTTGTGTTAATGACACAAAATCAAAGGAAAGATATTCTTTCAAAATTATTTTATGAATAAATAATTATTTTAATGCATTTATTAAGTCCTGTACTTGTGTTAATAAAAAAATTTAAAGGAAATGTTTATACACGTTACAAAGGCAGTGGGACGTGTGTTTTTTCAAGTACAAAGGAAATTCAAATTCATTTAGAAATTCATTTAGAAATTCATTTAGAAAAAACTACACGGCTGTAAATAATTATAATTATTATAAAAAGTGCTGAGCTGAGTGGATTTTTGTTTAAAAGCTTTTTTCATGCCCTGAAAGTGTGTGACAGGTGTCATAATGTGAACATGTAACTTATAAAATATTAATCTTTCATTACATGTCTTTTCTATTGACTTCTTTTCACTGACGTCATAAAGTGATTGATTTGGTGTGTGTGGGGGTCAGTGTTGGTTTTACTGGTGGGGATTAACTGAATTCTTTGGGTTTTAAGGTATTTTAATTCCCTTAGTTCTCTAACCGTAACCTTAGAATCATATCAGAAACTGAAGGCTAGAAACTAAATCACACATAAATGTGAAGAAAAATAATACACGGGTTCATTTGATCATTGTATTTCTCTAGTGGGATTATATAATCATGTTTAGATTTCCTTATTTCATGTAAAAATACTACAGATTTAATGTGTTCAAATCGTGTTCAGTGTTTTGGAAATATGAAGGCAGAAGTTACTGTGTACTTTATGTATTAATAATGTTATTTTTATATTTGATTTTGTATTCTGTTATATATATATATATATATATTATTCTTTGAAAAGCTTCTGTACTGTATAAGGGTTCAACTTTCTTCACTTGACTCCATCACGTCATGTTGATTTATTTGACCACACATAGGAATAACTCTACATGTACAGTGAAACATCACGATTTATTTATGTTTTACTCTATATATTAAGCTATACTTCTACCTAACACAAGACTGGAGATGATAGTAAAGGAATCCAGTTAGAGCCGTAGCAGATGTGAAGGCAGTCGTCAGACACAGGGACATTGTGGGACTTGGTTTGGGAATAACAACACCCACATGGCAAAAAGCTACGGCAAAGGATCAAAGGCACATGGTGGTGGAGGAGGAGGAGAAGCGTCAGAAGGAAGCAAGAAGAGCTTCTGTCAATCACAGCAAAGCTGCTGAATGAGGCGGGAAGGCATTGAACGCTTGAAGTGAGCTGTGGAGGATGGAAACAAACAGGCTAAGGGCCAAAAAAGCTGACCAAGGCCAAACTCAAGGCCTGCTGAATATAGCCGGGGATTGGGAAATGAGAGTTGACTTAAAGAACAGACTCTCATTAGAATTTGTATACCAATCTGCACCCAGATCTGGTTCTTTGGTCCAACTCCAGTCGGATTATCATCATAGTCGAGTTGACAGTCCCTCGGGAAGAGATCATTAACGAGGCTATCGAAAGAAAGAAGGTCCGGTATGCCAACTCAGCAGCTGAGGCAGAGAATCGAGGCTGGACGCGGTGGAAGAGGCCAGCAGGAGTTCCACTACAGGACTGCTTAAGGAAGTGTGGATCAGAGGACCGGCCCAATGAAGGATAATCAAAGATCTCCCCACCGTCACTGAGAGGCTTTGGTGAAGTGGAGGGACCCTGTAATAATGCTCTGATCAGCTGTGGTGGGCTGAGGGAGGCTTGTGATAAAAGGATGAAACACAACTGATGATGTGCAGCACATCACACAGGATAGTGCTGAACGCAGGACCACATATACTGGTAATACCAAGGAAAGGTAAGCACATATGAAATCATCTATGACCACAGATCTGGAAACACAGAGGATATCCACCTGATGACCCCAGGGAAGTGTTGGACCTCCTTTCCTCTTTCCTCTATCCATGTTCTTGATTGTATTGAGGCACAGTAACACAGACACATGAGCCATTATCAGCTCGTTGCTTTACC
This sequence comes from Beaufortia kweichowensis, assembly GCA_019155185.1. NCBI lineage: Eukaryota > Metazoa > Chordata > Actinopteri > Cypriniformes > Gastromyzontidae > Beaufortia > Beaufortia kweichowensis. The sequence goes on along the minus strand of CM032805.1, from coordinate 220,446 downwards.
TCATAAAGTTGCCTTGAGACACATTTTCATGTTTGTATTGTGTGGTAATAATGTACAAGTGTTTTCTCATGAATCACGGCTAACAGGAGTACTTCACATCGCCGGTACACAACATCACCCTTCAGACGTGACTTATTCACCATAAAACACAGACATACATTACACAAGTTCACTATTGATTATATAAGAATTAGATCAAACTTTATTACTTTTCCCATTTGTCAGTCACTTAATAAAAGTGTCCACTCAATGCCTAATTGTAAAATGTGTCGTCATGTTATTTACACAAAATTTATAGCCTCATTCTGACCAGATTTAACTTTATAAAGAAAGAATAATATATATAAATGTACATTTAATGCACAGTAAGTAACTTTAGATGACAGTGTCAAACAAAAAAATAAAATGAAACTTCATCTGTGAAAAATACCCTGAAACAATGTTTAGGAATCAGTCGTTTAATAATTGCTTGCAGTTTTCACAGCCATACATCAAACTGAGTAAGTCACAGAAATAGAGATTATGAAACTCTTGCATAAAATGTATCACATCTAGTGATAAGTCCATGTAATGTACAAAGAAGTATAAAAATCATATATATATATATATATATATATAATAGTAGATTACTATAATAAATTGGCAAGATGTAAACAGTTCATACATATGTGCATACATGACGCCTGCGTCAGAAACAAAACAATAATAATGAAACTGAAGAAACATGAGGAGGAGAGAGTCCGTGTTCACGACACGCGTGTCCAAAACGTCTGTGACGTGACGTGTTTTCATTAATACTTATTCAACTGAATGAACGTAAACAAATAAGGCACTTTATGATCGAACGTGAAAAAATCAAGAATCCTACAGACGTGATATAATCTTCAGTCCTCACGGGTCACATGACTCGCTCTCTCTCTTCCTAAATGAGCTGAGCTGTAAACATGGAGATCTCGTGTCCGTCTGTGTGTGATTTATTTGGCCTCCAGCTGCTCCAGGAGAGGATTGCTCTCTTTCTCAGGGGTCTTGACGCTGTCCGTCCTCACGATACACGTGGGTCGATGACGGTTGAGCATCAGGATAAGCTGCTGGCGCTCGTGTTTCAGTTCTTCAATCTGTGCTTTCAGATCAGAGTTCATCATCTCCAGACGCTCCGATTCCTTTAAAGCGAGAGAAGAGGGATGATTAAGACCCTCAGTAGTGCACACTACACAGTGCAGAGAGCAGTAAACACAGACATACTGACCCTTTGTAGATACTCTGTTCTCTCTTTCTTTTTGTTTCGACATCTTGCTGCCGCCACTTTGTTTTTCTCTCGTCTTCTTTTCCGCCGTTCTTCCTCTTCATCTTTCTGTACGTCGAGGGAAAACACCAACGATTATGTTTTTTTCTTGCTACATTTACTACAAGATCATTTTCTGTGTATAATAAACAACAGTAATTCATTCATCAGATCCAACAACATCTCTTTCATTTTCATTTCATTTGGCAACTTTTACAGTGCACTACATTATACATCTTCTATACGAGTATGAGCAGTACCTGGGTTTGAACCCATGACCCTACAGGATAACATTAATAACACCATTTATTATTTTATACAGAAAGAATACAGTGAAGTCATTCATGAGGCTTCATTTGAACATATGAATAAAGATAAATAGATGAATATCTGCTCAACAAATATCAGCAATGTTTTGACCAGCATGGTGTAAGAGGCAAGATGCTGAATGTCCAACAATAACAAACATTCTCAAGACATGATGAGGCGTGTCGAGATAAACCATTAATCGACTCATGGCTCGAGATATAAATATGAGCATTTCATGGGATCACACGCAGAACTGCCGCTGTCATCTCAGTTTCTGCTCTTTTGTGTGATGTCATCATATGAGAGAAAGATTACAGAGAGTCTGTTGTTAAAATGATTCTCGCTGTACTTCCATGTCATACATCATTTGGTCTATGTGACGCCGCATCAGGGTAAACTTAGAAACGTGAGACTCAAAGCCAAAGATTCGACTAGTTTTTCTTCCTCTAAATGACCACAAGGTGGAGAGAAAGTGCTGACTTATTTAGTTTCAAAGTTAACAATTCATTGTTATTGGTTTCATTTTCTTTTCTTTCAATGTTTGTTTATTGTTGTTTAAAGGAGTGTATGTGCATTATTGTGCTATTTTATTATCATTATTATCAGTTAATATTATGGTAATATTATACCAACAGGCCTAGACATGATAATGTCTCACCTCAGTTTTAATGGTGAGCGGTCGTTTTCCCAGTTTTCCCAGCAGATGTAAAGGAGACAGCATTGCTCCGAGGTTACAGAGATCAGCATATTTCAGCTGGTCTGTGAGTGTGGTGGCAGAGATGCCCGCTAGAGGACCGAGACTGGGCAACGATCCGGCCGTCACTGAGGGGTCAGGAATCTGCCCGGGCATCATGTCATAAACACCCGTCACTGCAGCTGAACAACACGAAACAACAACATCATCATCAGATTCATACTCATCTATATATACACACATCAGAATGAGAATGAGCTTTATTGTCAGGTCTGTTTACACATACAGTGACAAGACAGGACACAGCACACAATGTGCAAAATAACAAAGACACAATATACAAATGAAAAGAAACTATGGTGTAAACAGACCTGTGACCAGTGACCTGTCTGTGTGTCTGCGTCCGAGTGTTTGCGTCCGTGTGTCTGCGTCCGAGTGTTTGCGTCCGAGTGTTTGCGTCCGTGTGTTTGCGTCCGAGTGTTTGCGTCCGAGTGTCTGCGTCCGAGTGTCTGCGTCCGTGTGTCTGCGTCCGAAAGTGTCTGCGTCCGTGTGTCTGCGTCCAGTGTTTGCGTCCGGTGTTTTGCGTCCGGTGTCTTCTGCGCCCATGTGTCTGCGTCCATGTGTTTTGCGTCCGAGTGTTTGCGTCCGTGTGTTTGCGTCCGTGTGTCTGCGTCCGTGTGTCTGCGTCCGAGTGTTTGCGTCCGAGTGTTTGCGTCCGAGTGTCTGCGTCCATGTGTCTGCGTCCATGTGTTTGCGTCCGAGTGTTTGCGTCCGAGTGTTTGCGTCCGAGTGTCTGCGTCTGAGTGTTTGCGTCCGAGTGTTTGCGTCCGTGTGTCTGCGTCCGCGTGTGTTTTGCGTCCGAGTGTTTTGCGTCCGTGTGTTTGCGTCCGTGTGTCTGCGTCCGTCAGTGTCTGCGTCCGGTGTTTGCGTCCTCGAGTGTTTATGCGTCCGTGTGTCTGCGTCCGGCGTTTGCGTCCGGTGTTTTGCGTCCGTGTGTTTTGCGTCCGAGTGTTTGCGTCCGAGTGTCTGCGTCCGAGTGTTTGCGTCCGAGTGTTTGCGTCCGTGTGTCTGCGTCCGTGTGTTTGCGTCCGAGTGTTTGCGTCCGTGTGTCTGCGTCCGAGTTCTGCGTCCGTGTGTCTGCGTCCGAGTGTCTGCGTCCGAGTGTCTGCGTCCGAGTGTTTGCGTCCGAGTGTCTGCGTCCGAATGTCTGCGTCTGAGTGTCTGCGTCCGAGTGTTTGCGTCCGAGTGTCTGCGTCCGTGTGTCTGCGTCCGTGTGTCTGCGTGTTTGCGTCCGAGTGTCTGCGTCTGAGTGTCTGCGTGTTTGCGTCCGAGTGTTTGCGTCCGTGTGTTTGCGTCCGTGTGTTTGCGTCCGTGTGTTTGCGTCCGTGTGTTTGCGTCGTGTGTTTTGCGTCTGTGTTTTTGCGTCCGGTGTCTGCGTCCGAGTGTCTGCGTCCGTGTGTTTGCGTCCGTGTGTTTGCGTCCGAGTGTTTGCGTCCGTGTGTTTGCGTCCGAGTGTCTGCGTCCGAGTGTCTGCGTCCGAGTGTCTGCGTCTGAGTGTCTGCGTCCGAGTGTCGTCCGGTGTCGCGTCCGGCGAGTGTCTGCGTCCGAGTGTCTGCGTCCGGTGTTTGCGTCCGTAGTGTTTTCGCGTCCGTGTTTTGCGTCCGAGTGTTTCTGCGTCTGAGTGTTTTGCGTCTGAGTGTTTGCGTCCGAAAGTGTCTGCGTCCGGTGTCTGCGTCCGGTGTCTGCGTCTGAGTGTCTGCGTCCGGTGTCTGCGTCCGAGTGTCTGCGTCCGGTGTTTTTGCGCCCCGTGTGTTTTAGCGTCCGTGTGTTTGCGTCCGTGTGTCTGCGTCCGAGTGTTTGCGTCCAGTGTTTCGCGTCCGAGTGTCTGCGTCCATGTGTTTGCGTCCGAGTGTTGCGTCCGAGTGTTTGCGTCCGAGTGTTTGCGTCTGAGTGTTTGCGTCCGAGTGTTTGCGTCCGTGTGTTCGCGTCCGGTGTTTGCGTCCGTGTGCCTGCGTCGAGTGTTTGCGTCCGTGTGTCTGCGTCCGTGTGTCTGCGTCCGTGCGTTTGCGTCGAGTGTTTATGCGTCCGAAAAGGTGTTTGCGTCCGAATGTTTGCGTCTGAGTGTCTGCGTCCGAGTGTTTGCGTCCGAGTGTTGTTCGCGTCCGTGTGTCGCGTCCGTGTGTCGTGTGTTTGCGTCCGGTGTTTAGCGTCCGAGTGTCTGCGTCCGTTTCTGCGTCCGTGTGTCTGCGTCCAGTGTCTGCGTCCGGTGTTTTGCGTCCGAGTGTTTGCGTCCGTGTGTCTGCGTCCGAATGTCTGCGTCTGAGTGTCTGCGTCAGGTGTTTGCGTCCGAATGTCTCGTCCGTGTTCGCGCGTCCGTGTGTTTGCGTGTTTTGCGTCCGAGTGTCTGCGTCTGAGTGTCTGCGTGTTTTGCGTCCGTGTGTTTGCGTCCGTGTGTTTTGCGTCCGAGTGTATCGTGCGTCGCGTTCAGTGTCCCGTCGTGTGTTCGCGTCCGAGTGTCTGCGTCCGAAAGTGTTTGCGTCCGTGTTTAAGCGTCCGTGTGTTTGCGCGTCCGTGTGTTTGCGTCTGAGTGTTTGCGTCCGAGTGTCTGCGTCCGAGTGTCTGCGTCCGAGTGTCTGCGTCCGAGTGTCTGCGTCCGAGTGTCTGCGTCCGAGTGTCTGCGTCCGAGTGTCTGCGTCCGAGTGTCTGCGTCCGAGTGTTTGCGTCCGTGTGTTTGCGTCCGAGTGTTTGCGTCTGAGTGTTTAGCGTCCACAGAGTGTTTGCGTCCGAGTGTCTGCGTCCGAGTGTCTGCGTCCGAAAGTCTCTGCGTCCGTGTGTCTCGCGTCCGAGTGTCTGCGTCCTGAGTGTCGCGTCCGGTGTCTGCGTCCGAGTGTTTGCGTCCGAGTGTTTTGCGTCCGTGTGTTTATGCGTCCGAGTGTCTGCGTCCGAGTGTTTGCGTCCGTGTGTTTGCGTCCGAGTGTCTGCGTCCGAGTGTTTGCGTCCGAGTGTTTGCGTCCGAGTGTTTTGCGTCCGAGTGTCTGCGTCCGAAAGTGTTTGCGTCCGAAGTGTTTATGCGTCCGTGTGTTTTGCGTCCGGTGTTTTTAGCGTCCGAGTGTCTGCGTCCGGAAGTTCTGCGTCCGTGTGTCTGCGTCCGGTGTCTGCGTCCGAGTGTTTGCGTCCGTGTTTAAGCGTCCGGTGTCTGCGTCGAGTGTGTCTGCGTCTGAGTGTCTGCGTCCGAGTGTTTTGCGTCCGAGGTGTCTGCGTCCGTGTGTCTGCGTCCGTGCGTCTGCGTGTGTTTATACGTCCGGTGTTTGCGTCTGAGTGTCTGCGCGTGTTTTAAGGTCCGTGTGTTTGCGTCCGTGTGTTTAAGGTCCGTGTGTTTAGCGTCCGTGTGTTTAGCGTCCGTGTGTTTTGCGTCCGTGTGTTTGCGTCCGGTGTTTGCGTCCGTGTGTTTTGCGTCCGTGTGTTTTGCGTCCGGTGTTTTGCGTCCGTGTGTTTTGCGTCCGTGTGTTTGCGTCCGAGTGTCTGCGTCCGAGTGTCTGCGTCCGGTGTTCTGCGTCCGTGTGTTTCGCGTCCGGTGTCTGCGTCCGGTGTTTGCGTCCGGTGTTTTGCGTCCGAGTGTCTGCGTCTGGAGTGTTTATGCGTCCGAGTGTTTGCGTCCGAGTGTCTGCGTCCGAGTGTCTGCGTCCGAGTGTCTGCGTCCGAGTGTCTGCGTCCGAGTGTTTGCGTCCGAGTGTTTGCGTCTGAGTGTCTGCGTCCGAGTGTCTGCGTCTGAGTGTTTGCGTCCGAGTGTCTGCGTCTGAGTCTTTGCGTCCGAGTGTTTGCGTCCGTGTGTCTGCGTCCGAGTGTCTGCGTCCGAGTGTCTGCGTCCGAGTGTCTGCGTCCGAGTGTCTGCGTCCGTGTGTCTGCGTCCGAGTGTCTGCGTCCGAGTGTCTGCGTCCGAGTGTTTGCGTCCGAGTGTTTGCGTCCGTGTGTTTGCGTCCGAGTGTTTGCGTGACATTTTATGGTCCCCATGAGGAGGTTATTAATCAGTGTGTATGTGTGTGTCTGTCAGCTCACAGGAATGTGTCTAGGGTTGGGTACCGTTCACATTTTTTTCCGGTACGGTACCTGAAATTATTAAATATAATTAGTGTTTAACTAAGTGTTTCCTCAGGTTGGATGTATTACCACTGCCACTTACGTTGTCCGCATCAACCTTTGTGAAATGTAAGCACACGCTTTCTGTTAGCCATTGCCCTGTGTGTGTGTTTGAGCAAGTGTCACACTTCACACACGGTCTCTCTCTCGCGCGCACGTACCAGACTCACGCGGCGCACAGACGTGTTCTCTCAGGTACCCAAATTGAGCACCGAATGATTTTATGTGAATCGATACTCGGTAGTACCGGTAGTACTCTGTACTATAAAAGTACCGAGTTCGGTACCCATCCCTAAATGTGTCTGCAGAAGAACATGACAATTTGCTGCACAAAACAACAAAAACAAAGCCCAGAATCTTCTGTTCTGTCTGTGTTCTCCACATCATCCAGCTGTTACAGTGAACAAGAACAACAGAGCTTCAATTAAAATCAGCTGAAAATCCCACTGAATGATGGACTGAAATATCACGAGGTGAATAAACCATCCACAACACGTCACTCACCGCTAAAACCATTTAGATTGAAACAAAACATCTGATTCCTGATCAAACCCTTAGATTTATGACTAAAGATCACACACACACACACATTTACAGCCAAAATAACTCTCTGAACATTTATACAGATGTGATCCAACACACACTTCATGATCAGACATTACACAGACATCCAGACGACACACACGCACACACACGCTTAAATCCTCGATGGAAAAATCATCAAGCGTTCAGCACACATCCAAAGCAAACCTTATAGAAACCAGACGAGGAATAACATGAATGATTGGGAAAAATCAACAGAACACAACAGTGTTCTCTTTGTTTGGATGTGTACTCGAGCGAGACGCTGTACTGATCACACATCATGAGATGAGATTCTACAGAAATACAGTTCTTATTATACCGTTCAAATATCAGATATCAGACATATAGTTTACAGCAAATCTTATAAAAACACATAGAACCAGAAGGAAGAAACGTACAGCGGTGTGTTCTTCATCATTTATACTCTGAAGAATGTTCTGGAAGAAGTTCTTCACAGACTCAAACGATGATAAACGTTCTTCAATAACATTACTTCAACCATCACACAATCATCAGCGTAAAAGAAACAAGACAATCAGATTTGTGAATGATTCAAGAACATGAAGTACGCTCACATGCTTCTTTCTTTCACTTGTTTTGATGATTAATAGATCAATCTGAGTCTTTCATTGTGTCTTTGTATTTTGTTATTATTTTGTTTTACTGACAGCATGACGAGATGATTCGTGGTAATCCAGAGAGATCTTAAAGAGCTTCTCAAATGTGCTTCAACCCAACAAATGAAACATAATGTGACATTTTCTACACAGGAAATTAATAAATTACCCAGAAATATGCAGAACACAAAAAAATCACATTCAGCTTTTCGCTGTTTTCAATTGTTCAAATTCTTCAAATATTTCCAGGTTAAAACAAACAAACAAACATAATCAATTCATACCAATGTCAAACTTTTTTCTTTCATCATACTGAATGATAGTTCAGACGGCAGTATCTGCTGGATTCAGAATATGATGCTGCTGCTGCTGCTGATGATGATGATGATGATGATGATGATGCTGATGATGATGATGATGATATGTCAGACTTCTAAAATCTTTTAAACAAACCAAAGAATGACGTCTAATACTGAAACCCAGTGTTGTTCATTTCTAAACCACAACTAAAAATAATCCCATGACAATAAAAGTGTCAATGTGGGACTGCACGTGCGCCACGCCCTGATGATGTCAGAACGGAAGTGCCTCTTATGTAACATCATCCTCATCAGATGTCAATGACAGGCAGCCCGAGGTCTGCGCAGGTCTGCGCAGATCTGCGCATGCACGGTTTGTTAAGTTTATATGTAACAATGCGACAAATACGTGACGGTGCAGTCATGACGCGCGCTACGACTTACACTATTTGAACAGTTTCTGAGGACGTGTTTGGAAGTCTAGTGAGCTCCCTTCTTAGGCAGCATCACAAGCGTGCGGATGTGCACAATTAAGCTGCCTATGAAGGGAGCTCAGTGGGTTCCTCGGGAAAAGCGCGCTCCCGGACTCGAACCCGTGCAGAAGTAGTTGAAAGTCACGCTCCTACCTGACTCCGGTCCCGTGGCGAGCGGATGGAGTCCCTTTCTGACGTCAGGCCGAGGTCGCGAGTAGATCTTGAAGAGCGGGAAGCGTTGCATCTGATCCCTAATCGGGAGGATCGAGGAATGCGGAAGTGGGACGTCAGCAGAGAGGATGAGGAATACGAGGAGCGCGCGCGCCCGCGCGTGGAGGCTCGCTGGAGCAGCGTGGAGCACGCGCACGAGCTCCTCCCCTTAGAAACCAGCAAACAAACACACGCGACACGCGAAGCAGAAGCGACAAATGAAGAAGAGATGACGCAACATCACTTAATTATGTTCATGTGTTCATTTAGGAGAGGATTATGAACTGATAGGAATGAAAACACACTTTATCTGACTATGAAAAATCATGATTTGAACAGAAACAAATACTTTAAAACCTCACATGAGGATTTAAACCATCTGAACTATCAATTTATGAACAAACTATTGATAAAAACCTTGTTTTCTTCATATTTGCATGGAATTGTCCAAATATATGAACCCTTCTTATTTGGTTTTAATTGGAGTGTGACTACAAATGTTCTCACGCTAATTTAACCATAATATTTTAAATCTTAAATCTATTTTAAAACATTATATTTTATATAGTCTGTAGAATCTTTGATCTACTATAAAGAACACAATCTGTAGATGGTCATGACTGACGTCACAATGGCATAAATATTGACACATTAAATAAATAAAACTACAAAGTCGTGAAAGCTTTTGTGAAACTTTTTGTGAATTTCTTATTTGTCTTATTTTTCTGTGGCAACAAATGTGATGCAATACACATGTAAAAATGAACTTCTTGTACTTGTTATCGTAAATAAAATGAATTAATTTATTCATTATTTTGTGAATCTACTTAACTTTGAAAAGTTGAAAAGACTTAATTATAGCATGTGTCAATTCAACTTTAAAAACATGATGTTCTACTAATGAGTCACGTGACGTGATCCAGTCATGTTAGGACTACATGAATCATTTATGTCATTAAGGTAAAATAACATTAAAATGTGACATGAAAATAACATGAAAATATCAAAATAAAGTCAGAAAAGAGAGATACTTATTAATGTTTAATATTCTGTTCTGTTGGTGTTTAAAAGAGTTTCTGCAGAAGAAAGCATTAGCTGAGATGATCATAATGATCATAATGTTAATAATGTTAATAATGAAAAAGTGTTTCAGGATTAGCTCTTGATTCTATTTGACAAATTTCAGTGTTTTGTGTTAAAGAAAGTGCAGTTTAATTGTAATTTCAGCCAGTCTTTGGTGGATTTACTGGTATGTTTTAGTCATTATCATGTTGTAAGGTCCAGTATCGCTTCAGCTTCTTATACAATGTAGAATTATACAAAGTGGACAGTGAGCTGGTCAGGTCATCCTCAAACCATCACACCTCCATGTTTCACAGCTGATATGAGCTTCTTTTGCTGAAATTTATCCAAATAATGTCCAAATAATTCAATGTTTGACTCATCTGTCTAAAGCACATTATTCCAGAAGTCTTGATCTTTATCTGTGTGTTCTTTGTCAATCTTCAGTCTTGCTCTCGTGTTTTTCTTCGACAGTAAAGGTTTTCTCCTTGCACACGTCTCATGATAATTAAAGTTGTGCCGTTTCTTTCTGATTGTAGACTCATACACATCAACTGTAAGAGACTGCTGTAGGTAAAGTTACATTTTATAGATCGTTTTAATAAGACCTTTCTTTGGTTTTATTTGTTTAGTTTTATTACTTAAATCTCCCAATATTGTTGAAATGAAGATAAAATAAAAAAACAGGGTTTCATGGGGTGTCCTAATTTTTTCACATAACTATATATTATTAGATGGAAATCCTGCCCTCAATTAAATTGAGTTAATCCAATGAATTATTTTGTTTGTGTACCTCTTGTTCTTGTGGGAGGAAAAAAGAAATGAAAAATGAATATTGAAATAAAAGAACATACTTAATTTTTAAATTATTTTTAAAGAAAGGACGCAGGAACACAAGGGTGTGAATGTTTATTCGTGAAGATTTATTTAGCAATTAATGCTTTTCATTTGACGAACAAGTCAAATTTAAAATGTAAAAAAATAAATTATCATAAAATACATCTCCATGGATATACTGCAGCACTGGATGTTTTCATGGAAAACTCTAAACACAGTTGAATGGTGACACTGAGGTATGTGATAATAACTGTGATGATATTAAAGCACGACACGAGCTGATAAACTATTGCCATAAAAAAAACAATCACAAACTCGCAGTCAATTCCACAAATACGGAACTTAGCACCAGATTAAACAAATATGAAACTGACACATATATACATATATATATATATATATTCATGATATTTCTGTGCATGCTTTTCAAACCAGAACATCTGTCCATAAAACATCTGTCCATGCTCTTGTATTTGGGCTACATCAACAAGTATCTGGAAGAAAGTGACATCCCACCCTACACGTCACACGCGTCACGGATGCGGCCGGCTTCACGCACACGGACATGTCCGGCGATAGATAACAGCGCTGTGACGTCATTGTGTTTATAAGGCCAGTAGTGTCGGAGAGTTGAGGATATCGACGCTAGATTCAGCTTTGGCGGCTCCGCCTTTACAAGCGTCCAGTCCTTCGGTCGGCGAGTCCAGCTCTGGACAGGCGAAGGTAAAGACGGACAGGTAGTTGCTGCAGGTGGGTGTGGAGGCGCTCACCACCGGGGTGCTTAAAGGTTCTAGATCGTTAGCCACAGACTTGTACAGCGTCTCCCAGTCCGTGATGCCCAGCGAGCCGGTCAGGTCTATGTCGGGAACGGAGCGGGCCGTGTCGTCTCCGGCGGCGAGACAGAGCTCGTCTTTCATATCCAGCGAAGGCTCCAGGTCGCACAAGCTGACCTCGGCGCTGGAGCACAGCAGGATGTTGGAGTTGCCGGAGATGGCGGTGGACGGAACCGTGGGGGTCTCCGTGTCCTGAAGCGAGCCGGCGTCCTGTGGACTTTCCTCGGGGAGTTTAGTGGCCGTTTCTGGAGCCGGAAGCGGTTGAGGAGATTCTGGAAACACGCAGTCCAGCTCTTCAGGCAGCTGACAGAGAGGTTTATGAGTGGACAGAATATACTCCAACCTCTCCTTCTCCTTCACAAGACTCTCGATTTCTGCCTGTAGAGCTGCTTTGTCCTCTTCCAGCCTGTCAGTTTCCTGAAGGAATCAAACATGTTGTTAAAAACGTTCATTTCTCATTTATTTAAACGATATCTGGGACACAAAATGTGCATGTTTTAAGTGTATCCTGACTGCTCTTTATCATATAACCCAAAGTGAAGGACTGTGTCTGTCATACTCACATGACTACAGTCTAATCATAGAGTAATATCACTTTTGGTCACGCTTGTGCTGCACACAGAGCTGATGTATGGCCTCAGAGTCATATGTACATCTGCATCCTAAGATCTTCAACATCACAGGCCGACTGTTCAGTCATTTCAGATCAGATCTTCAGAATGGATTGTTTAAAAGCAAAAAAAGATTCTGAAAACGATCACAAAATCCAACCTTGGGTTATGATCTGGATCCACTCGTGAAACCTTTTAGTAGGACTGTGGATATGTTCAATCAACTAGAAAAACAGGGTTATTCTGATCCCAGCAGCAGGGTGAAACTAAGAACCACACAAATTCATTTAGTCAAAAATATATGTTTCTTTAGTTTACACTGAACCTTCAAACAGCTGTCAAGAGCAAAATATTAGTTCATGTTAACTTTATTAGGTCTTTCTACAAATGAAGTGCTGTAAACATTCTTTATTTTGTTAAGTATTGGACATTGTGTGTCTTTAATCTATATTTGTGTGCATTTATTTGTTGTGGGTCAGATGAAATTAAAAAAGGAGTATGTTAATATTGTTTTATTGTCTCTTCAAGTAAAAGCCCACATTACTACCTGTTGTGATATGTGATCCCATTTGGTAATCTGGATTTGATCATCTGAAACAGTGGGAATCAGGGTGATCCAATCCAAGATGGATTACCTCATCCTTGATGGCAAGAGCCAGCAGTCGTTCTGATCCAGATTAAACTGACCCCAGTGGATGAAAAATGACTAATTGACTATACAGACTATTCTTATATGACCATTATTGAATCTTACTTTGATTTCCATGCCACGTTTTTAAATCAAGTCAGGAGACAAGTCAGGATATTCTTTCACAGCGCACCTTTGGTACTTCATATGTCTTTGGAGCACTTTCAGTATGTTTTGCTGTACTCACAGCCTGAAGTGTGTCTGTCAGTTCTCTCCGTCTGTTGCGACACTTGGCTGCAGCCATTTTATTCCTCTCTCTCCTGATTCTCTTCTTCTCCTCTTCCTCTGGTGACAGCTGCTGAGAGATGAAACCCTCTTATTATTTATCACGTGCAAACTTTCCCTCCCGATGCCCTAAACTTAAGCCAGTGACAGGCGCATGACTGCAATGCGTCTCTATATAGTCTATTGTTGTTACAGACTGACTGTGAGGTGAATATCAGAATCAGAGCTGCATCCCCTCCATCCATCCATCCATCCCTCCATCCATCCATCCATCCCACACACCTGCTCGCTCTTGCTCTTTCTGGCCTTTCCTCCAGATGTCTTTGTCTTTGCTCTGGCCACGGACGGAGAGACGGACGTGATGACGGTCGGCTGGACCATCCACTGCAGGTCCGGGGTGCTCGAGATCGCCGTGACCGTGGGAACGAACGCGCCCTGCGTGCGCACATTATTATGATGGAGGCATGAGATGAGCAGGTGCTTCCGCGTCACACGCGTTATGCTTTACGTGCATTTATGACGTTTTCTTTAAATACACTCGAGCGTCTAAAAATAGCCGTCTGCTGATCAATATTTAACTTTGCCATTGTCTCTGACGTCAATGGTGACGCAGGGCTGCTGTGGGCTCTCCTTAATGGATCTATTTCTCTCAATGATCAGCTGCATTTTCACGATGCTTTACTGTGTTTCACTGCATTCGCAGGGATGCCCAACAAAACATCACGTGCATCTGCTTAAGACTTCATATTTATACAACATTACACAATATTCATTATATCACTACAGTATTATTGAGTACTACTATTTCACCAAAAACAATGTGCTCCTCATAAATTCGTGTTACACGTGCAAGTATCTAAATCCACCTGCACTGAAGAGTTTTTAAACGTCTAGCTACAGTATTTAATGTTAATGTTTACATGCAGTTTAGAGGTCTAACAAACCTTCACCACAGACATCATGACGATATTTTCCTAATGTTTTCATGAGATCATGCGTCACACATGTGATGTATGTACCTGTATGTTGTCCATCGTGATCGGGTCAGATTCGGGCTCAGGGCGGGTGTCACCGCCGGGTGATGATGATGAAAGGTCCGGCTCACTCTTCTCTTTGCTCGGGAACATTTCTCCAGCACGAGTATGAATGAGATTCCAGCTTTAATGTGGGTCGCTGTCTCCAGGTTTATAAACCCGGTCAGTGATTCTGGGCTCTGGCAGCTCCGCCTGAATTTTATGAATGAAACGGCATGTACCACTCGACCCGCGGGGGGAGACCGACAGAACCCTCCGGAGACGCGGCAGTTCTGCAAACGCAGCCGTTCACATTGTTTTATTCTCTATTGGATTCAGTTGTCGATGTAAACGGGTGTCGTGACGCTGTGGATCGAGACTCTTGTGCAGGACACATGTGGTACACGCCAGATATTCATTCATAAATTCTGATGGATCCTGATGTGCAAGATGCCAAACCTTTTTAAATCTAATCGAGTATATTTTATGACGTGATTAAACACAGAAACACATGTCTGCTGTATTGAGGTTCACATTAATAGAAGAGCTGGTTTGATTTGACATTACAATATAAAAATCTAATCATTTTAAAATAATACAAGTTTAAAGTTAAAAAAAAAAACCCATTTTGATGCATGTGCTAAATCCGCATCTAACACGTCATGTATATTTTATATTCTGACCCCTTCACTCTCTGCATCTGCTCCGCGTCACGCGCTCAGATAGGAAGATGACCATATAAGGACAACTACGTATTGGGATTCCAGTGTTGAACATATGTGGACTGAATTCATTGTGTTTGCAATATAAAAACGGAGGAATGGAGGAATTAAAATACGCAGGATATTGTACAAATGTAACGTGTTTGTTAAAAGTAGTTTAGACTCTTAATATTATGATTTTTCTAATGCATAAATTGAACACTGAGAGAAGTTTAGAGTTTGTCTTCTATGGTGTTCATATGACAGTGTTTACATGAAACACTATTTACCTCATTTATAATCCTCATTTGTCTGTTTCTCGTGGAGGGTTTGGGATATTTGGTTGTATTACACATCATCTCTCAGCTCTACTGTTGGTCTGCTGTCATGTGATCTGTCTTAGGGCTTCATACAGCACTGATGAGGATCATGTTAGTGTGCTTTTGAAGCATTTAACCCTTGTCTTTCATATTGCACTGAACATTCGAATGTGTTATCTGTTTTGGGGCAATTTCATCCTGCAAATGTCAATCTAACCTAACCCATAACAGTCCATATTCCTTATAAATGAACACATTGAACTGAAAACGTCTGATTGGCTGTCTGTTAGTTGTTTAACATCTGCTTTATTTCACTTTATTTCATAACTGGTTCTGCTCTCTTAAACACTTTATCTCAATATTTCACATCATGTCATTCTGTCTTTGATCAGCATTCTCAGTAACTTCAGCCTTAAAAGGTTCTTAAAAGGTATATAGTACCGGTGCTTTAAAGCACCTTAATCATCCCAAAGAACAGCTCAAGAACCTACTTAAGAACCATACAGGTGCTAAACAGGTTCTTTATATGGTACCGATGCTCCTGTATCTGATGAGAAAACGTGCACTGAAGGCAATGAAACACACAAACAAGGTTGAAATGTAATATGTTTATAATTGTACAGCAGATTGGATATTTTTCTCCGAGCCTGTCACAATGTCTCTTCTCTAAAGCACACTTGATGCTGCTGTGTGTTAGATCATGAGTTTCATGAGGTTTGATGCAGTGCAGGTTAAGGAAGGTCATTAAAGACACGTTTAGTCGTTGTCTGTACTGTCCACATCAGATGAACCGACAGTTTTAAGAGCGGCGGTCCACACAGCGGCTTGTGCTGAAAAGAAACGCTGGGCTTCTGCTTTGGAAAGTGTTGGAGATGGAGGTGGGGAACATTCATTTCCTGGAATGTTTGGCTCTCTCACAATAACG
Organism: Beaufortia kweichowensis; assembly: GCA_019155185.1. Lineage (NCBI taxonomy): Eukaryota > Metazoa > Chordata > Actinopteri > Cypriniformes > Gastromyzontidae > Beaufortia > Beaufortia kweichowensis. Next base: position 204,625 of record CM032805.1, on the reverse strand, counting down.
CCATTCATTCTGAGCCGCTGGCACTGGCAGAACGCAGACAAACCCCTGGACGTACACATGAAACATGGAGCAGAAGCAGAGAGCTCTGCTGAGATGTGTATTCTGGACACATTGACATGACTTTCAGCCAAAATCAGATTTTTCATTTCAACTCTAGAGACGAAACACACGCAATAAACCACATCTCAGGACATCAGCTCATGATTTTCTGTTGAATAAAGATCTTTTTCCATGTGAATAAAGTTCACAATTTAAAGTCTTAATGCAAATCTTAAATCCTTGTATTTGACTTTTTCTTCATTCAGTATTAGAAAGCTGTTGAAACTCTAGAAAGTCTGTAATAACTGTAAGCATTCTGTTTGTATTTCCACTCATCTCAACCTACATGCCGTCATCTTTATTTTACAAACACTTTGTTTCTATTTTAATACAGTGAAAACAAACCTGTGATTAATGCAATTTACTTCTGTTTCAGTAAATGTCAGCTGCTATTTGCCTTCTCAATACAAGTCTGAATATGATTGCATTATAATATTACTGTATGTATTTAAAAACAAAAATATTTTTAACACACATATGGAAGTGAAGGAACTAATACAATTTACTTATCATAAAACACATTGTGCAGATTACATGTCAAACATGTAGACGCTACTAGATGGTTTAAGTGTTAAAGTCTTTTCTTCCATTTATTTAATAACGTAAAAAAAACAATTGAATCGTTTGAACAGAGTCAAAATAAATGAAATGCAGCAAACTGATGACTGTAAGATAACAAGCATCAATTCTACAAGAAATATTCATCTTTAAATGTTTTAGAGATTGTGTTTTACATTTTGAAATGGTTTATTCAAAGACAAAGTGAAATAATTGACTTTGATCATTTGAATATTCTTTTTTATTTCTCCTCACTTTAGTCTAACAGATCTAACAGACACATATGTGTAAGAGAAACACAGACATAAGAGGAGTTGTGTTGTGCTCTATTATATTAGCTTGCACATTTGAGAAATGAGATTTAAAGATTAAACACAAACCCTTTTCTGGACTTACACACACTGCATCATGTGTTCATGCGTTTCCATAATGATATCAGTAACAGACCATTTTAAAGCCTAAAATAAATAGCCTACATATTTACATACATAAACACTAACTGATCAACGCACAACTTTAAAATCCTTGAAATCCAGTTTGTGGATTGTGTGTTCATTCTTGAAGTCAGCTTTGGCGATTCGAGACTGAGGACTGCCGGTGGTCTGGAGCCAGTGTTTCATCTGTTCAACGTTTGAGGCCAGACCCTGCAGCTGACCCTGAACTGATCCAGAATCAGTGTTCTGAACCCAGCCCACCAGACCCAGCTTCTTACCCTCCGACTGCACAACACAACACACACACATACTGATGAACTGTAGCTGTCAGTCAATTATTAATGTGATGTCATATTTCTCCAACATGCAGAAGACACTGGGGCTAGTTGTCACACTAGAACAACTAATAACTTATGTTATGTAATGGACAATTATGCAACAATGGATTACTAGTGTTTAGTAGTCATCTATACTATATATGATCCCATTCTGATAAACAGTGACTGGACACAGTTGAAAACACTGCTATATGATACTGAATATCCGCTGAACTCTTACCTGTATCTGATTTCTCAGATAGTTTGTTTAATCAGAAAAATGAATACTGTGATAGTTGGAGATATTATTTGATACAGAAATATTATCTTCAGCGTTATGTTTTGCGTTTGTTGAGCACAGACCGACATACAGTTGTGCCGATTGGTTGGTGTGGTATTTGTCCCGCCCCTCCTGCACTGTGATGGCTGAGCCAAAAGCGACATTGACGAGCTGAGTGTTTTCCCCAAAATTAAACATTTTTCAAGTCCTGGCAGAGTATTGACGATAAACGCCAACTGCTGATGTTTATTAACATAGCAAACAAGTGAAAAAAAATACACCAGCCGCAGGACAAAACCCGCCGGTGGACACATGACCTTCCAGCTAACAGTCATTCATGTGTGATGTGTGTGACATCTCTTCACAATGCACATTCTGTAATTCTAATTTGGAAACAATATCACACTTATTTTTTGAATGTGACTATTCAAAGGATTTATGGAAAGAAATGTCTTGGCTTGTTTTCTCAGCTTACAACAAACTTTTTAGTTTTGAATTAAGTAATGTACTGTTTTTGATTTGGGAATCGGGATCAAAGGAGCTGGATGATATGTTAAAACTCTTGACCCTTTGTGGCCTATTTCATCTTCACAAATGTAAAGTTACTGATTCTATGCCCAATTTTAGGATCCTTTGTATTGATTTGAAATTATTTTATGAATCTCTCTGCTCATCGCTTAATAAGAAAGCTGTTAAAACAACCGTTTTGATAGAAAAAATAATGACTGTGTTGTAAGGGTAGTCTTTGAGTATTCTTTGAAGTTGATATTTTATGTGTAGTTTATTTATTTATTATTATTATTTTATATATTTTTTGTTACTACTTTTGTTTAGGTAAATATTGTTGTGTTTTCTGACTGTGGAAGGTTTTATTTTTTTTTGCTTTGACTGTATCCCCTGTGATTGGTATTTGTTTAATAAAAATAAAAATAAAAAATTGTGCGTGTGAGGTGTGTGTGTGTGTGTGTGATGTGTGTGTGTGGTGTGTGTGTGTTACCTGTGTGTATTTTCTAAAGAACACACCCTGAACTCTCCCAAACACCTCATAATCCACCGACAGCAGCTCTTCACTGGACATGATCACTGTCTGAAACACAAACACCACACACATCACATCACCATTCATTCATACGTCATCATTTTATGAGCACAGACACAGCGAGAGTAATATAGAGTCTATAGTTCAACATCAGTTCCAGAAAAGTGCACGTGCTCATTGTAAACAGTGTAAATCGAGCATGACAGAAGAGTATGTGTGCAGTCACATTATAATCAGAACACATCCCATACCGCTGAGCTCAAGCTGCTTACTGAACTCTAACCAAGTGCCATATTCATCCGGGTTACACTGTGACGTCATATTATCAACGCGCTTTCTCGCGGTATTGTGATGTCATCGTGCGGCGTTGTCTTGTTTCTAGGCAACGAGTGTAAACACAACCGTTAATGATAATTAGTGACTTCATGCGATGCGGCGCTGAACACTCACAGATGGTGAGATTAAACTACACACACACACACACACATAAACAATTAATTTAATTGCGTTTCTTATAAACAGGTGATCATTTAATAACACTATTTACACTAGCAATAAAACACAACTATTAGATTATGCTGAAGCAGTGTTGAGCTCGTTTCTTCATTTACTACATTTTTCATTCTCTGATTTAAATACATTGTTTTACTGCAATGACGATAGTTTAAGCCTGACGCATTTGTAGTAAAACTTTGCTATACACATGATATAAATCCTTCAGAAACATCGTCACTACTCATTTACTATATATATATATATATGTTTCTGTTTGTTATAGATTTGATATTACATCTGATTAAATGCTCTGTTGAAGCAAGTGACCCAATAATACATGTTGTTTCTTTTAGTCATACAGTAAAAACAATGCATGCAAAAAAATATTTTATATGTTGAAATGTTTCATCAGATCACAGACCTTCACAGTCCGTTTGACAATAAACCTGTAAAAACATGCAAATGGTGCCACACCTTCGCTTCACAAATCAATTTTGGGAAAGAGAAACAATAATATTGCCAAGACTTCCATTGTTGAAGAGAGAAGCCATGAGCAGACGAGATCCCTGGAGACCTGCAGAACACATCCACAGGAATGAATATGTTTCATCACGCCGAGCGTCAGACGTGTTTCCTCTGAAGCCGGTCCTTCACAAGAGGGCATACAGCCTAAATAACTATCAGATAAACACTGACGTCTCCAATAAAGAGACATTTTACTCGTATCTGCCCAGACTGACTGAGATAAAGTCCGTGAGGAAAGCAGATGCTCAAGGGAGGAGAAAAACATGTGATCTGCACAGCGAGCAGACTTCTGAGAAACTGTCCGAGGAAATCCATTCACAAGAGATGATGCTGCAGCAGAAGATCGTTAAAGCAGGAGAGACCTTACGCAGAATCCAGAGAGAGAGGAATGAAAGATATTCAGATAAAGAGAGGTTGGAAAACAGATTGTACAGCGATGGATACGGTCCCTGGCATGATGAAAGGGACAGATATGAAAACGAAAGGGAACGTAAGAGAAATGAAAGAGAGAAGGAGAGCAGGAGACAACCTTTGACCTCAGAGATGGCGAAGCTGAAAGATAAGAGACAGTGCGACGGCTACGACGACACGGCTAAAGGACGGAGAATAGAAACGCTGAGAGAGACGCAGGATAACACATGGCACAGGAGAGAACGGAGGAATGAGGAGGAGGTCAATAAAATACGGAAGGAGAAATATGACAGACGCAGAGAAGATGAGGAACGTGAGCGAGGCGGATCATCAGACTCGAGGAGAACAGACAGATCTCATGTTAAGCAAGAGAGATTCACAAAAGAGTCTCCGTATGAGCCGGCGTCAGGAGTCGACGTCAGGAGACGGAGGAGCGCAGCCGAGGAGTCTGAGCCGGACAGAACATCAAACCTGCTCCTGCAGGCGGAGGAAAATCCACAACGACTGAAGACGTGCGGCGTGTGTCAGCGTCACTTCTTACCAGACAGACTGGAGACACACATGAGGATCTGCAAGAAAAAACAACCTCAACGAAAGATCTTTGACATGTCAAAACACAGAGCCAAAGGAACAGACCTGGAGGAGTTCATGAAGACCAACAGCAGAAGAAAGACGCCTGAAGAGGTTTGTGCATCTTTTGGTCATGTTTCCTATATTGTTTACATCAGGGTTTTTCAAACTTTTTGTGTGTGTGGACCACTATTTGTAATCAAAAAATTTTGCGTACCACCTCATAACACACATAATAAAATGTCTACACACAGACTTACCTGAATTAATCCGCACCTCTAAATAGGCTTACAAGCCCTATTACAACTAGTCATCACATCAGTGTGCAACAGGCTTGTTATATCAATATAGGCCTACATATTCTTTTAATTTTTTTTTTTTTGGAATTTCCTGGTAAAATGAAGGTAAAATATTATTTTATTTTGCCTTTCCACGGACCACCTGCAGTACCCTCACGGACCACTAGTGGTCCGCGGACCACAGTTTGGGAATGACTGGTTTACATACACTCATCTCTCATTCATTTATGAATATAAGTCTTTGCTTTTAAATATGAACGATAAAACAATCAAACAACATTCACCCTCATTGACTTCCATTGTATGAACAAAATGAAATTTCTTTTGAACAACCTAAAATCTTGTCAATTCATGAAAGAAATTCATATCTATGCCATACTCATTTAGTGACATTTGGTTCTGATGATTTGACTTCATATCATCACACAGCTGGTTTTCTGATATGTTTCAGGTTAAGAAGAGCACCTGGCGTCAGAAACACGAGGTCTTCACTCAGATCATGCGTCAGGGTCGAGCTCACGAGACGCCGTCCGCTTTACATCTGAATCCAGAATATATAAGCTGTCCTCACTGTGGCCGGACGTTTGCTCCTGGACCGGCGGAGAGACACATCCCCAAATGTCAGAACATCAGGAGCAGACCAGCACCTCCTAAACAACTACACAACACCAACAACAGGAAAAACACAACACGCTGACGGTGTCCTTCTGTGACGTCTGCAAAAACAAGTGAAGAATAGAAACATCGACACTTTAAAATCAAATGAATTACTATTATGAAAGTGATGTTTTCTATAGAGAAGTGTACTCTTACACACTCCGTTCTGTCTTTACAGAATAAAGCACAAATAAATGCAAAGGAGCAATAAACTACATCAGTTTCAACTACCTCAACACAAAATCTTTTCCCAGTTAAAGAAATGACGTGAGATTATGTGCTAAACAATTTGTGACTCCAGATGTTTCTCTTAACTCGATGTTTTGTTTGAATTGCCGTGTTTGTGATTGTTGTATATTTTATACACCTAATGTCATGCAATGATACAATGAAACTCAACACATATATGACACGTGCAGTCAGCAGTTAATGTTCATTGATTTTAATGTTTAATAATTGATTTAGATTTTTTAATGAATCACAGACTGTGATTTTACAGTTCTATGTTGTGCAGGTTTGTGTTATGTGTAATTGTGTTATGTGTTGTATAATCCAGATTCAGTCACTGTTCTCCACCTGCTGGTGTGATGATGAAGTGATGTGAAGAGTGTGTTTATGGTGAACAGAACCATGACTATAGTAAAGTTATTCATGCTACTGATTGAAAACAGAATTAAAGTTATAGTGTACTTCAATATTTCAATCAAAACATGTAATATTTCAACATACATTTATCATAATAGATGATGAAAACACATGAAAATGGTTATAAATGAATCATTATGTTAATACTTACAACATAAACCCTTACAAATTAACCATAAATGTACTGTTGTAAAAGTGTAGTAACCATTTAACTGCAGTAAAACCACTATTCATGTCTGTATATATGCAATAGACTTTAGCAATGGCCCTAAAATGGGCTAACATTTATAAATATGATTATGAAATATATGATATCTTCTTTTGGTTTAGATTTTGGCCTAAATTGTAACATGTTTTAGAGGCAGAAGTCTGAAGGCATCAAATGAAGAATTCCTCAGTCATTACAGTTTATGTTTCAGTAAAGGTACATTTATGAGAAACATTTCTTCCTGTAATAATAATGTCAATGTTAACACCACATACAGATCATAAGTTTATATAGCGAATCTGCAAGATGTTTGTAAGGCATCATTTTATCATGATATTTTTCTTGCTGCTCTTTCTTAACTTTACTCACAGATGTTTTATTAGCGTCAGTAATGGACACATTTTTTTTTAAATTATTATTATTATTTTTTTTTTTTCGCGGTACTTGGATGTTTTTTTTTTTTTATTGAACAGAGAAACATATTTCATACAGTTACAACAATTTAGAAATTTCAAATGCTAGGGGGATATATATATAAAAAATTAAAGGAATACATTAAAGAGTGTACATGCTTGCAAAATTCTAATAGCTTTTTGTTTCTTCGAGGGCAATATGGATTCAATATAATATTTCACTTCATTTTTAAATGCTATAAAACATGGTTTTTCAGTAATGTACACATGCGGCCGACGTGACGTCACACCCCGACCCCTCCAATGGCCGCGTGAGAAACCCCGTACAACCGGAAGCGGAAAAAAACTCCCGCGGCATGAGTTTCACCGCCATTTTGCATGATCGCTGTAGAAGGGAGTGAGAGCCACGGCGGACACGGCGGGATCTGGTCACTTTCTTCCTCTCTCTCTCTCTCAACACACTTCCCTGTGACCTGACCCGTGACATACACTCACAGGTATGACCTCTCTCTCTTAAGCTTTCATTAGCGGACGCGCTAAACTCCCGCCTCTCGCGCTTTCAAACAAAAGTGTGCAGTGATCGCGCGCGTCACGCCGGTTCTCGCTAACGGACTGTGCGCGCGCGCGCGCGGGGCTTGAATTAAAACACGCGCGTTCTCGCGCACCTATATTTCCTATAGACTCGCTAGTGTGATTTGTGCACTTGATGGGGTGAATAGTGTGATTAAAGCGCGCGGAGGGTCTCTGCTCAAACACAATGCCCCCCTCCCCTCACGCGCACGCGCGCGCACGCTGTTAGACAAACAAACTGATCAACACTCACGCGCGCGCGCTTCAAACTTCACCTGAAAGTGGTCGTGTGTCATCTGTAAAGTGTGTAGCTGCTGTTGTGTAGACACACACAAGCGTGTGAGGGGATTTATTACACATCACAGTGTCCACGTAGCTCGTGTGTGTGTGTGTGTGTGTGTTGTGGCCTAGTGTATATGTGCCCTTGTCACACTGACACAACAAAGACACACAAAGTCCATAATAATAGTCGCTGCTACAACTGAACAACATCACAAGTGCATGACATCAAGTCTGATTATTTAAACTAACTCGTGTTTAAAAGCGAAAATAAATATTTGGCGATGAATGACACACATCTCCTCACTTAAAGCTGCCAGTAAGTGAAAACCTCGTGTCATAAAGTGCGTTATTAAAGTGTTAGTAATGAGTCATAATGTCTGAGAAATGAGTTTATATATGTGTGTGGATGAAGCGCACATGCTCGTCAGTTGATGTCTGAAGTGCGCATGCGCGTGTGTAGGGCCTGACGAACACGTGGACTGTCGGTTAGCTGATGTTGTGCAGAAACAAAAAAGTGCCTTTGTGTTATTGTGTTACCGCTACAAATCACGTCACTACCGGCTATACAAAGAGTCCACAATAATATATATATATATGAAGAATGAGATGTGCATTTATTACCTCAACAGAAATGTGCACATGTTGGCTGTATTGTGTGTCAGTTTACTGTAGTACTGCCACAAGACATCACACAGTCGTGTGTAATATACACAACTTGCTAAATAGTGTGATATACTCAAAAACAACCCAAATAATGTGATGATGCAGTAGTATAATGTTCATAAAGTTCATAAAAGCACTTTTCATTCAAATATATTTTAAAATAAAAGAATGTGCCACATTCTTTCTGGAAAAACATCATTTTGCAAGAATTTACATTGACATGAAACTTTGACTATGTATAACTTTTAGATTTATTTCCTTTGTTTTGTTATTACAAACTGTTGTGATGTGCACATTTGTGTATTGTGAGTTTAAAAAGGTTTTAAATTCAGTCCTAATATCAAATCAACAATCATAATAACATCAGGACTGTTACCCATAACTGCTCCTGGACGTTCTCTGAGAGCGGCTGATGGTACAGTGGCACAGATATGATTTCATATGAATAATTATACTTTGACAGATTTCAGTGTTTGGGGGTATGATTTGCTGGTTTCCTGGTAAAGTAGTAGAAATAAAACCGAATTACATTTACTAAGCACTCATTTCCTCAAGTACAAATATTCCATGTTTGATCGTTTCATTCACACTTGTGACATCATGTAAAACTGTACTCCTCTGGACACTGTTGACGCATATAACAACAGCATGAAAACATGACTGCAGATCAGGATGGTTGAGCATCTCTTCACCTGTTTTCCCCTGACAGATTGCCAGAGACATGGCCACAGAGCATATAAATGGGAACGGTACGGATGAACCGGTGGAGTCTTCACCTGCTCCTGCTCATTCAGAGCATTTCCAGACGTTATTAGATGCTGGTTTACCTAGAAAAGTTGCTGTCAAACTAGATGAAATTTATGTGGCAGGTAAGAATCATCTTCACGTCAATTTAGATTATATATATATATATACATATGCTGTGCTGTTTATGACATCTGGAGTAAAGATGAGCAACAGTCGATTACACTGAAAAAGTTTATTTTATAGTTGAATCTAATTTTCTTGTTACTATAATTTGTTTTAGCTGTATTTGCGCTCCCGTGGCATCTTCCGTTGCTAAGCAACCATGAGCCGAGCATTGAAGAAACCAGCGTGTGGCATCAGCGTAGCGCTTGCCCCGTCTCTGCATTTACAACAGGCAAAATCTGGTTTCAAAACTCCCATTTAAACGACAGTCAGATCAGGCGTAGGGCACATCCCTAATTTGGATCTGTGTTTTATATCAAGAATAAAGTGATTATGAACAGTGTGTAATTGTTTTTAGTTTTAAGTATTTAAATAAAGCTGTAGAGTCACATGCATTTACTGTTATGTATGGACCAATTTTTGAAATCTTAGTTTCAAAGTTTACTGAGAGGTCTTGGGTTTTATGCTTTTCCTAAATGACTCATTCAAGATATCCATTTATCAGTTCCCCAGAAATCGAACCCGTGACCTTGACGACGCAAGCGTCATGCTCTACCAGCAACTGTTTACATTAAATGTTTTCAAAGATATTGAAGCAGAAATAATCTCTATAAAATAATATGTGTAAACAGTAATCTGTGTTAGTGATGTCAGAAGTGTCGGTGTTGTGGTTAATACTGTAATGTAAAGAGTCGACGGCTGTGTGTGTGTTGTATGTGGCGAGCGCTCGTGATGATTTACATGTACTTCTGTAGATTAGTCTTTCTTCAAGACTTCTGAAGGTGATGATGTTGTTTTGTGCAGGTCTGGTGTGTCACAGTGATCTGGACGATCGGGCGATTGAAGCTCTGAAGGAGTTTAATGAAGAAGGCGCGCTGCAGGTTCTCATGCAGTTTAAAGACAGTGACCTGTCACATGTACAAGTAAGTCATTCAATCACATACCGATGCTCCACAAGTTCACACTTCTGTGGTCGTCTTGTTGTGATTTGCATTATTCTGCTATTAAAGAAATGCACTGAGAATGTAAAGTCTCAGATGTACACATGACAGCCGTGTGTCTGCTTTGAACAGAATAAAAGTGCCTTTCTGTGTGGAGTGATGAAGACATACAGACAGAGAGAGAAACAGGGCACCAAAGTGTCCGATTCCAATAAAGGACCAGATGAAGCCAAAATCAAAGTAAGTCTGTCCATTAACACCACTGATGAACTGATGAGCTAAATGTTTCTGTGTCATTCTGTAAGTATACAGATGAAACACTAGATGGCGGTGTCCAATAGATATGTTTTCATCTTGGGTTATATTGTTTTCGGGAACCACCAAATGATGTTCCAGCTGGGTTTTGCACCTTTTAATTAGTGAGTTGACAATATCGATTCAACACAAGTTGATTATATCTGGCAGGCAGACATCGGTAAGAGAGGGATTTTTCTTCCGTTAAACATGGTGATTTTCAGTCATACAGACTTTTGATGTGATGATATTATCTTGAGCAGGCGTTGCTGGAGAGAACGGGCTATACGCTGGATGTGACGACAGGTCAGAGGAAGTACGGCGGTCCTCCTCCAGGATCCTCTCACGCTGGTGTTCAGCCCACCGTCGGCACAGAGGTTTGTGCTGAACACACGTCACTTTAAAAACATCATCTGTTCTCTTCATTTATATCATGTGGACACATTGACAGATATTCGTGGGTAAGATCCCGAGAGATCTCTTTGAAGACGAGCTGGTTCCTCTCTTTGAGAAAGCTGGACCTATCTGGGATCTGCGTCTGATGATGGATCCCCTCAGCGGCCTGAACAGAGGATACGCCTTTGTCACTTTCTGCACTAAAGAGGCGGCGCAGGAGGCCGTCAAACTCGTAAGTGATGGTCTGTTTTCTGCTGTCTGTCGTCTGATGAATCGAGTCTTTACGGTGTGTTATTTTGGTTTCTTATCTGTTTTCTGCAGTGTAACAACAGTGAAATTCGTCCCGGTAAACACATCGGCGTTTGCATCTCCGTTGCCAATAATCGTCTGTTTGTGGGCTCCATCCCCAAGAGCAAAACTAAAGAGCAGATAGTGGAGGAATTTGCCAAAGTCACCGGTACGAGAGCGTCTTTAACTTCATCGCTACTGTTGAGATATGTGAGAGATTCTGACTGTCCTGTATGTCAACAGAGGGTTTGAACGACGTCATCCTGTACCATCAACCCGATGACAAGAAGAAGAACCGAGGCTTCTGTTTCTTAGAGTACGAGGATCACAAAACAGCCGCCCAGGCTCGCCGCCGCTTGATGAGCGGTAAAGTCAAGGTCTGGGGGAACGTGGTGACGGTGGAGTGGGCTGACCCTATTGAAGACCCTGACCCTGAGGTCATGGCAAAGGTAAGCTGATGCTCGCTGAACGCACGGGTAACATGCCTTTGATTGACGGAACAATAGCTCTCATTGTTTTTGTGTCGTGTCGTTTAGGTGAAAGTCCTTTTTGTGCGGAACCTGGCGAGCACAGTAACAGAAGAACATCTGGAGCAAACCTTCTGTTCGTACGGCAAACTGGAGAGGGTGAAGAAGCTGAAAGACTACGCCTTCATCCATTTTGAGGAGCGAGACGGTGCTGTTAAGGTAACGGTCTCGGCCTCGTTTTGGAGGTCGTTGCTGATCGTTGCACATTTTTAATCAAAGTCTTTTTCTTAGGCTTTAGCTGAAATGCACGGGAAAGATCTGGAAGGAGAACAAATTGAAATCGTCTTTGCGAAGCCGCCTGATCAGAAGAGAAAAGAGCGGAAGGCCCAGAGACAAGCTGCTAAAACACAAATGTAAGAGAGTTTTTGTGCGCTTGCGGTTTCATTGCGTCTTGTGGCAAAAATACATGACTTGATTATCTAACGCCTGCAGGTATGATGATTATTATTATTACGGGCCGCCGCCGGTGCATCACTCATCACGAGCCAGAGGACGAGGTGTCAGAGGAGGATATTCGTATCCTCACGACTATTACAGCTACAAGGATTATTACGACTACTACGGCTACGACTATCACAACTACAGAGGAGGCTACGACGATCCGTACTACGGCTACGAAGACTTTCAGGCTCACGTCAGAGGCGGCAGGGGATCCCGCGGGCCCACGCCATCCAGAGGCCGCGTCTCCGGCGCCTCCAGGGGTCGGGTGGGCTTCTCTCAGCGCGGCGGTCTGGGCTCCGGCAGAGGCAGTGGCCGCGGTTCTAGAGGTGGCGTTCAGCAGCGATGTCGAGTGGTACGTGATGTGTGGATGGAGCATTCTTGGAGTGCAGGCAGGAGGTTTTAAACCGTAGGATAGATGAGCAGCTTTTTAACTCTTTCCCTTTATTATAAGTGATCAAAATACATGTTCTGGCGTTTCTTTTTCCTTCCTCTCATTTTCACGTTGCTTACGTATGCAAGGCACCGTGCGGGCGAAACAGACCAAAGGTTTGAACTTTTCCTTCATTCATAGGCCATGCTTTTAGTATCTCGTTTATTTTATTCTGCCTGAGCATCTGATTGACTGTACCCTAAAATCTGTCTTTAATCTTCAGCCATTTCATGTTTTTGATTTGAAATGTCTAGAAATGTCTTTGAAATGCACTAGATTCAAATATGGCGGCATGTCGATAGCTTGAAGCGTCATTGATCTGTGTGTGTCTCATGTAGGGTTGGGTATCGTTTTAATTTCAGCTATTCCGATTCCCCTTATCCAATCCGGTTCTTATCGATTTCAAAACAGTTTTTACCTTTTATTCTTGCCACATTATAGGCAATTTGTCAAATAAATAAACTCTGTGTGTGCCGCACGGGTCATACAGCAGAAGATGCTACTGCTGAAGCACCAGATGTTACATAGATGATGGACAGAGAACAGCTGTAAATAAGGATGTACATTCAGGCTTTTGTTCTTTAAAAGCAGGAAATATGACGAGACGTGTCTTTCTTTCAGCCGTTGAATCCACTGAGCACAGGGCTGATGTTTGTGTTGCACACACAGGGAGATGTCACGCATGGGCACAACCATCAGCTTTGAGCTCGTTTCTTTTTGCCATTCATTTGGCGTCATAGAAAAAGTCAGGAATCGACAAACAGAATGGAAATGCGCGGCTCGATACCCAACCCAGTCTCATGATGAAACACACACGACACATCGTCCTAACAAATCTCTCTTACAAAAGTTATTTGTGAAGAAAACAGGCTTGTTTCAAGAACACAAAGCATAAATATCCTGCTGATGAATGTGATGATATGAGACATTTTTGGTGTGTTTCTACACCTCTGCTTGCATCCGTACACATTCTAAAGTCTGGTGTGTGTTTTGTTTCCACAGGGAAAGGGGGTCGAGGCTGGTCCTGACCAGGTAGTATGAAGACTGAACTCTTGTTGTATGGGGTTACACCGGACTCTACAGTGTTCATAAGGTAGACTCAATGGTCCAATGATATTCCAGCCTTTATTAAAGCATATTTCCTGTACCGCCGCTCCTGACCGGACCGCTGAACATCTGCAGTCAACGTCTCGAGTGTTTTTACACGAGGATCCCCCGGTCGTCTTCTCATCCTTCTACGTACGCCACCGTTTGGAATTGAAGTTCAGATTCTGCAGAATCCCATTGTGTCAAATGTGTGTTGCACTTTTTTGTTTTGTCTTGTCGTTTTGTTTTTCTCTTCTGGGTTTGACGTGGCTCAGAGGAGCGTGATGCTGATGTATATTTTTGTGCTAATGGGGAATATCCATGTAAAGCTAAAATGATTTGGGTTTGGCTAGAGACCATCTGCAGGTTTTGGTGTAACCGCCTCGCGTGGGTAAGTCAGGCATTCCGGGAGCGTGGTTCTTTAAGAACTTTGTCTTTTTAAGGGTCGGTTAACTACCTCAGTAGAGAGGATTCAACTACCCTGCCTGTACTGTAAATAGAGACGCTTAAAGCATAAGAGCAGGGCTTGTTTCTGATGAAATATGCACGAGAGCAGCGGCACTTCATGTAATATAGTCAATCCTCTGCTGCTCCGCCATTGCAAACAGTTAAACTGGGCATGCAAGTCAATCTCATGTGATGAGCTGGAACAAGCCCCGCTCTTATCCCTATCTTTTGAACTGAATTAGCCGCCTCAGACGCTTCTTCAGATTATGTAGTTACTGGGTGTATGATAGTTTGGAATAAAATGTTACTTTTCTATTGGTTTAACGTCACCGATGCAGTCACTGCATTGATCAAGCCTCGCCGTGTCTCGCGTTTTTCTAGCCGTACTCGTTTCTGGTGAAAAGCAGCTCGATAATAAAGAATTATGTAGGTCTTTTTTTTAACGGATCATGAATTTGATTGGCCGTAGCGTTCGTCGGGCGACACGTGAACGTAGAAAAAGGGATACTGCGGTTTATAATTCGTATGTAGTGAACAGGTGAGCGAGCGATCCATCGACCCGGTTTTGTACACAGTTAACTCCCTCTCAATGAAGCCGTAACATTGCAACCTTTTGAAAAGATGTGAGCAGTTTTAATCTATTGTTGGTGGCCAACAATGTTTTTGCATTCCAGCAAATAAATTGTTTTATACTGTAAAATGAGGTGAGTGTAACTTATTTTTGTAATAAAGGTTTTGAATTCTATCTTAAAAATGATTCGTACTGTCTTAATGTTTGCATCTTATCTGTGTGCGGGTGAATACACGGATGTTTTCACACAAGTTATCAAGTTAAAAATAAAATATAAAAATATAAATATAAAAAAAAATCTATATATAAAATCTAAATGTACTTATGCCATATAAATACTCACAGAATGCATCGGTTTATATTTTCCTAAAGTGAGTCCTGTTGATCGAGTCCAGACATCAGAAAATATCAGTCTATACACGAGATATCAATTTAAAAAAAATGAAAATATACACGTGTTATGAGTGTGTGAAGCAATAATACCCGACTCTGAACATTAAACATCAAATAGTTTATATGTTTTAATGTTCATGTGTTCATTTATGAGGAATATGAACTGTTATGAATGAAAACACACTTTATCTGACTATGAAAAATCATGATTTAAACAGAAACAAATGCTTTATAAACTTTAAGAGATTTAAACCATCTGAACTATCAGTCTGATGATAAACCTTTTCTTTTTAATGTTGAATGTAAAGTTTGCATGAAATTGCCCATAGGCAGATGAGTTTAAGAGAAATGAAAGTGTAGTATAATAAAGCAAGAAACATTTTCTTCTATATTTGATGACTGTGTATTTGCACAGAGACAGAAAGTCACACAGTAAAGAGATTCAAGCAGATACTTTATTTGTCTCGTTACAAACTGGATTGCTTTGGCAATTTTGTAACAAACAGTGAAATGCCAATATTGTTATTGATAACAGCAGAACACTTGACAGACGTTTATAATGATAAAATAATCAAAGAGAATTCTGCACTAGTCACACCAACTGAAAAAGCAAACGATAAAAGACTGATGCTCTTATTTGATCAGATGTAGGTTCAGACTCCCAGAAGTTTCTTGGCCATATAGCCGGGCATACTGTAGAGGAACAGGGCCACAATGGCAAGCAGAAGAAGTGCCAACACTATTTTGATGACCAGCCACTTGTATTGATTGCAGATGAGATAGCGGATTGCCTTTAGCGGACTAATGAACCACAGGAATGTTGTGTCAGGACGGCTGGTGGAAGAAAACCAGTAAACAAGCTTTTAAACATCACGTTTTAACATGGACATTACCAGTTCTAAGATGTTTGTCCACCCGTGTCTTTGAAAAACGTTGAATTTTGCAAAAGCTCTTTGTGACATGCTGAAATTTGGCTTATGAATGGATGTTAAATGAACAATTAACATGCTTAAAGGTGCTTGATAAAGAAATATAGAAATGAAAGCAAATAATGAATAATAACTCAATAATAAATATTGTTTGTGCTGCGTTCATGAATAAAATGCATGTTATAGTTTTTATTGATTTATTTGTAACATTCAAAGCACACAGTAACACATATTTTAATATAACGTGTCCATTTTCACGCAGGAAACTAATACAAAAACACATTTTACAGAAACCTTGGAGATGCACACCGGAGAACTAGTATCAAGAGTATGATGATTCATACAAAAATCAAGAACTAACACAGCCAAAGAAAGTGTTTTTTTATGATTGTTTTGTTTGAGTTTGTGTTGAGTTGAATACACTTGAATGATTTGAAAGTTGACGAACAGTAATGGTTCATGTAACTTCTCCAACAGTCTCATCACATGATTCTGACAGCAGACATGTGAAGGAGCTTTTCAAGCACCTAGAAGTTTTTTCACCATGTAGCCGGGCATACTGTACAAAAACAGACCCAACATGGCCAATAACAACAGAGCCACAACAATTTTGATGATTAGCCACTTGTATTGATTGCAGATGAGATAGCGGATTGCTTTGAGCGGACTGATGAACCACAGGAAGGTTGTGTCGGGTCGGCTGGTGGGACAAAGAAAAACGGCTGGTAAAGATCTGTGCCACAGCGCAGCTTTCTCACCCTAACTCAATGTTTGCTGAAAGCCTCTCTAAATCTTCTCATCTCGTCCATATTGACTAACTGAACAGACATTTGTTTGAGGAAAAAAATACTTTTAAGGGCATCGTCTGTCTTCTAGTAAAAAGCAAATCACTACTGAAAACTACTGATGTGTTCATGGCTAGAACTTCAGCTTTACTAGGTTACTTTGCAATAAAACTAATGTAATTCAAGAAAAAACCACCAACTTTGTTCATCTTGTTTCAGTCAGTTATTATTGACATTTGGCATATTTTTCGCTCTGTTGTTCATAAGTGTATGAACAGCCCAAACCATCAGGTGAAATCACTCCAGATCAGACAATGATTGAATATCTTTTCTGTTAACTATTAAAGTAGATCACAATCCTGTTGCATTGGTTTCATGAAGAATCATTTATAAAAAAATGAATTTGTGTCTTCCATGAATTTACAGTGAATAAATTCCAGGTGTAAACATTTTAAACATTGATTAAAAAGTCGTGAAACGTATGGGTCTGTTTGCAGTTGATCCTAATGATTTTCTTTCTAAACGTGATGTAAAGGATGTTAAATAGTGAAAGATTTTGTAGATGTTGATCTTACTTTGGTTTCTCGAGTGGTTCAGGTTCATTTCGTCCTTCACCCACAGGACTCTTCTCAGCCTCTTCACCCGTCAGCAGATGAAGCTCCGCTTCTACTTTACCCTGAAGATATAAAGAAAAAAAACAACGTGTGTGAACCGAACATGTGCTGATGCTCTGAGATGAGCGAATAATTATTTAAACCGATTAAGCCCTTAAGACTGGATGTCAAGATAAAGCAATGAGCCAGAGAGAGAAGAGATTTTTATTGGTTAAAAAGGATCAATTCTTCCTCCAGGTAAAACTGGTTATGTGTGTGTATTGAAATTTCACAAGAGCTTTGATTCGATTGTGGCTCATCCAATCAGAATTTAGAGTTGAATTTGGAGATTCATTAGTCACTTACTGTAATTTCCAGCTCGTCATTTTCATCTCGAGCCACGAACGGCCACCATCCTTTAATTCTCTTCTGTTTAAAGAGGTTGACCATGGGCATGTCCTGCTCATTAACAACCATGTCAATGGAGCACTGCTTCGCCGTCTTCGCCCCGCGAGGGAATCGATTCAGATCAAGTTCAATTGCACCTGAATCCAAAACAAATATTCACAACATGAAAAACGACTAAAAGGGGCTAAAAACGATTCTCTATAGTGTAAGAAACATGACATCACACCCAGAAAATCATCTGCAGAGAAATGATCTGCATCCCAGACTTGTAAATTAAGTCGGGCTGGAATTTTATATTCGGTCTCGTCCCAGGAGAACATGGACTCTTTTTTTGAGATGACAATCTTCTCCTCTGCCTGCAGATAGTCGAAGGGATAAATGAAGCGCCAGTTGAAATTTCCTTCACCGGTCAGTGAATGATAGTGAACGTCAGTGTCCTGTTTATCCTCCTGTTGACCTTTCAGCCATCTGATCAACACACATACACATGAACACAATCATAATTTTATAACATAGACCACATTACATAATATCATTCTTTTGAACTTTTTGGCCACAATAATCATGCAGTGAAAATCTCATATTGTGATGTGATGTCATACCCTCTAACGAATATGTCACTGGACTTTTCCCCTGTGAAGATGTCATCATCCTCTAGAACGACCTCATCTGTGTTCCACACAATCACCCGCAGCTCAAATCTGTCCATCAGGAAATATATTATTACAATACCAACATAACCATAACAACATCACAGAGAAGAAACGCAATACTATTTTGAATATTTGTAAAAATATGAAAATGTGAACTCTACTTCTTTGGTTTCCGTGGAGAAATATCGAGAGCAGGTCCAGGAGCAGGCATGTCCTTTGGATACATGTCCACCCACATCTCAATTCTCCCCTACATCATCAGAGTCACACATTAGTTTTATCAACTCAGCATCCTCGGACAGATCTTCTGTGTGTTAGATCATTCCTGACCTGCTCGATGCCGGGTTTATCAGGGTTCAGGAGAGGTCTTGTCTCTACATGCTCAGAAACCAGTTTGCAGCCAATCCGTGGAATGTCATCCCAGCGGTTCAGTACGGCCAGAGCCAGATGCTCATCCGTCTGTTTCTTCAGTCCTGTCATATAAATGGACAGTACAATCATGTGATGTGCTGCTGGATCTCAAAATGTAGCCATTAATCTCATCCAGAACAATTTATAAACAACATGTATTCATAACATCATAAACTGCACAGGCGATGACAATAAATGGAAATGAACAACTTCATCAAATGCAAAAGTTGGATATCATGAAAATCCACATACCATTTTCATCCTCAATTTCCGTGGGTCCAGTGTAAACTCTGTTTGCCACCTTCACTCTTCCCCCCGGGCCATAATGGGGCTGATCCATTTTGCCATCTTTGCAGAGTTTGGCAAGGATTTGTGTCGGTTTAAATGGGTCTCTCCACACATTATAGCCATGACTAAAAAACAGCAGGACATTAACTCATCACTGTGTTTATTCTGTGATATTGAATTGTTCTACCCCAGATAAAAAATACAGATTTCCATCTATAGTATTACATGAGTATGGAGTACTAACAGCAGTAAAATACACAACTAGAACCGAATGTGTACAGTAGAACTGCATGTTTGCAGTAGAACCGCATGTGTACTGTAGAACCGCATGTGTACAGTAGAACCGCATGTGTACAGTAGAACTGCATGTTTAAAGAAGAACCGCATATGTACAGTAGAACCGCATGTGTACAGTAGAATTGCATGTTTAATTGCATGTTTACAGTAGAATTGCATGTTTACAGTAGAATTGCATGTTTACAGTAGAATTGCATGTTTACAGTAAAACCGCATGTTTAAAGTAGAACCATATGTGTGCAGAAGAAGTGTACGTTTACAGTAGAATCGTGTGTGTACAGTGAAACTGAATGTAAGTAGAATGGTATGTGTACACTAGAACTGTATGTTTGTAGTAGAGCCATATGTGTACCATAGAGCCGAATAAGTTCAGTAGAACTGTTTGTTTACAGTAGGACCGAACATGTAAAGACAAACTGTGTACAGAAGAACTGTATGTGTAGAGTAGAACTGTATGTGATCAGTAGAACGATTACATGTACAGTAGAAGTGCTTACATTGCATAGCTGGAGCCGATGCCACATGTTGCTCTGTGTTTACTGTAGTAACGGTTTTCCAAGTCAATCTTTGTCTCTCCAATCAAATCATCAGTTCCCACCAGATCCCAGTCATAGATGGACACAGTGAGAGTGGAATCCATGGGAAGTGTTGCTTCAATATCAAAAGACCTGCATGTTTGGAGCTAACGATGTTAGTACTTTTATTATACAGTGAATGAGAATCACAATGAATGTTTCAATGTACTAACTTTCCAAACACAGGGTTGAGCTGCTTAGATATGTAATTCTCTTTGTCCTTGATGTCAGACTTGCCCAGCTTAATGGCAATATAAGGATCTGCTTTTCCATTGATGTCTGCAGGATGAAGGTCTGTTGCCTAAAACAAATCCATACATTTTTAACCATGATTAACATGGACTAACAAAATAAACAGCCCTTATACGAGTGCCACATACCCTGACGACATAGACCCGGACCAGGACATTTATTGGGTCATTGTGTGGAAGGTTCTGGAACATGCCCATGTTGGAATCAAAGCCCATCTCTCTGGACACCTCATCTGACAGAGGAACCTTATAGATACACAAAGAGCCCTGCGGCACACACACCGTACAATAAACTCAACATCGATTCAACAGCTCAATGTGCAGAAGTTAGATTTCTTTAATCCAGTGAGTGGTCAGATTGCTTTTTAAAAGGTCAGTCATGGATACATAGTAAGATCTACTGTACCAGGAGGAGATATCTGAACAACAGACCTTAAATTTGCCAATAAGTCTGTCTTCATCAGCTGCGTTCTGCTCAACATCAGCATCATCTGAGCATTTCCCTCTGAACAGATTAAAGGTGTGAAGCCAGTCCTCAAAGCTGTTAAATTCACTCTCCAGCTCTCTGTTAAACACCTATGGACAACACAAGATGTTCTTTAGATTTTTAGACATGACTGGACTTTCCTCATTCAAACGTCTAGTTGTGTAAATGTACCTTTAGCTCCTCAATCTTCTGCTTCTTTTTCTCTGGTGCGCTCTCTCCAGGCGCTGACCTGTTCTTTCCCTTCCCTCTCTTCTTCTTGCCTGTCGGATCATGATGAAGGTGTCATTGACTACTGTAAATGATTGTGTGTGTGTGTGTGTGTGTGTGTTTGCTGTTTGAGTTACCTGCTCCCTCTCCAGAGTCAAAATCTTCTTTCTCTTCAGCTTCAGCTTCTTGTGCTTTAATTATCTAAAGTGTGTGACATCATTACACGTAAACCATTATAGAAAATGTTCATATATGTTTTTCTTGTATACATGGAAGTATTTCTCACTTCTTTTAGTGTCTCAATAGAAGCGAAGTATTTAGACCACCAGTCCAGCATGCTCTCGTCCAGCTCCTCCTCCTCTGGCTCCTCCCCCTTCTTACGCTTCTTTTTGCCTTTTCCACCTTTCTCATCCTCCTGTCACGGTGTTAACGGCAGTAATAAACCCACATTTCAACACTTTAAACACTACTGAATATACACTTACCATATCAACCTTCACCACAGCGTCAGACGCCTGCAACACACAACATAAACGCCTCATTATATTTCAGAATAAAAAGTTTTGCTATGTTAAACCCATAGAATCTTAGCAGTCGGTTATCGTGAGTTTTTTTACAGTCTTTCTCTTAATATTGTTTTGTAATTAAAAAATTCATATATGCTCTGAAACATATTGGACCGTTTCAACGTAAGATTAGGTCTGTTCAGTTAAATGAACTAAATAAACCCAACTAGTGGTTTTCTCCATGTTTTTAAACCCTTTATCTGTTTATTATTTAGGTTCAAAGAGTTAATAGTAAGTTTGTCTAGTATTTAACGTTAGCTAACATGAATTAACAATGAGTTTTTCAGCATTTGCTTTAGCAAAATAATGTTAACATGAAATAATGTGAAGAAACCCGTGTGTATAATGTAACTGTTGTGTGTTGGTTTGGGTAAGATAAGGTTTAGGGGTGACTTTATGGTCAAGAGCATAATGACATGCAGATACTTTTTAATACAATGTACAATGTAATATAATAAACACACACATAGACACGTTAAACAGCATCTCATTTAAAGTGAGACCTGAAATTCATATGTGGAAACAATTTGTATAAAATGCTTTCCAGAAAGCCTTCAGACCTAAATCACATATCATGTATAACAGCAGAAGAGACGGTAACATGTGAAATGTGAAGTATTCTATCTGATGCTTCGATAGGTTAGGCTGAATACACTGGGCGCTGTTCTTAACACACACGACTAAAGGCAAGATTGACAATTCTGATTCAAGTGTAAATCAAGAACACCCTGTTAGAGTTACATACTGAGTCCAGTTTGACCACAGTCTCCATCTTCTTAACGGCTGGTTCTGGTTCTGTGTGAATAACAACCTCTTCTGCAGAAGAAAAGACACTGTTAGTTCTGATTGCTATAGATAAAGAAATATATACTTCATCATCATATATTTAATAGCTAAACCATGATGGAAATTTTTGTTTGTTTGCTTTGCAAAACAACCAGCCAAAAGATTCCCACTTAACATAGTAGTGAACTCTGAAAAACTCTGAAATAACACAAATGTAGACTACCTATAAGAATTATGTTGAGAATAAAAGAAATCAAAAGTTGTCTGACATATTTCATATGATCTTTACAGTAGTGTTTCGCTATTGCTCTAGAATTTACAGAAATGTTTTCATGTCATTTTATCTGTGGGTTAGTTAAGATCTCACCCTGAGATGTTTTATTGTGTAGTTGAGATAATTAGCAGCATTTCTCCTGCATACACACCCATAGCAGACCAGTTATTGACGCTCTTCTCCGGCGGTCTGTAAATAAACTTGCGCAGAGCCGTGACGGCGTGAGAGCCAACCAGCGTGTAACGTCCAAACGCCCTGCAGTCCACCACCCGAATGTTCAGAGGAGGATGAAGAAGCTCGTTTTCAGGCAGATCCTAAAGAACAATCACGAGCGTCATCAAGCGCTCGTAATGCCATAAACATAATGCACGAAATCTAAAGAGAACTCACCACTTCAAACCACTTCACCAGTGTGCTGAAATTAGGATTTTTCTTGTAGTTCTGAATCAGAGCTGACTGTACGCCTTTACCAGCACACTCAATGTCCACACGGGGACGATCCACTTGTGCAAGATTCACACGCTTCAGATCCCTCAGACCCCAGAACAACACCTGAGAGATCAATCACTGCTTACTGTTAACTATTCACATTTTCTGCATACTGGATATGAGATCAATACTTTACCTCAATTCTGTATTTACTCAGCACAGGTCTGATGCCGATAGGAACCGGCAGGATTGGGCCGCGATCAAAATCTGTAGGTCCATCTATGGGAGGAAGATCAGCCTTTCCACCCGGTCCAATCTGGAACATTTCCACAAGACATGTATGAGTCTCGTGTCACACACACACACACACACGTGTGAAGAGGTTCAGTGTGTCGCACCTGCAGCAGTTCAAAGGCTGCAAGCATCTCTCCAGCGGTGCCGTTACCGCGGTAGATCTGGTAATACTCCAACTGAGGAGGAAATCGTGGAGGTCCATAGTGCTCGTCTGACATCTTGGTTATAGGTTTAGCAAACGTGCGACCCATGAAATCAGCTTTACCCTTGACAGAGAGAACGAGACTGAGATATAACAGCAGCAGGTATTGGGCCGACGAGAACCGTAAAACGCTTTTGACAATCACTCACAACAGTGTCCTGATCGTAGACCTCGATGACGATTATAGGTGGATCGTCTCTCAGTTCACCTGCCTCACCGTACAGCTCCACGTTATCAAACACCAGCAGCTGATCCCATGTGGGACACAGGGTCTCATTCAGGACCTGAGAGAAAACAGGCACATACATACATCATCTCTCAGACAGGTCATGCTTGAATACAACACGAAAACATGAAAGTGACGTTCACCTCTGTTACTTGGCTGTGAGTGGAAAAGAAAACCCGAGCGAACGGGTCCGAGAGTCCCGTGCTGTCCGCCGCAAACAGACTACGAGCCTGATACATGTGAACCCTCAGCTGGAAGATCTGTTTCACTGTTCAGAGACATTTAAACGTCAGACTCACGGCGACAGTCCGGAGCGACGCTACAACATGATAAGCGCTCCGTTACTCTGTTATCTTACTGGTGTACATGAGGCTGATGGGCGGAGCGGAGTGCACCCCGGGACCTTTAACTGCCTTGTTCTCCTCGAACCCGTTGGGTAATCCGCTCAGATAGTCTTTACGCTGTCTGTTCAAGCCCAGCCACAGATACAGCTCGGTTTTAGCCTGAACGGTCCAACCCGCAGGCCCGAAGCTCTTCTTGCCAGGCAACTAGAAAGAGAAATCATCCATCAGCAACAAAACTCCAGAATAGACAAGTAAAGACAAGTACGTGACAATGAAGCCAATGTGAATTAACCTTGAAAAAGATGGTCTGGACCTTCCCGCAGTCCTTCCCCTTCTCTTCATCCACAGGAGAGTAGAGAATGTCTTTGGAGGGAACGCGAGCGTACGCGATGCGCTTGTTGTTGCTTATCATCCAGATGTAAATGTCTGGAATGCTGTGTTGAGGCTAAAACAGACGAAGCCAGTATGAATATTTGACATGTGTGATATGAATCATGTACATAAGCACATGAGGTTAATGTATAATGTTGTACCTCATCAGACAGAAATCTGAGCTTCTGCAGAAAGTTCTGTGCCAGTTTGATTTTGTCTCTTACGTTACTCTTCTTCACCTGTGATCTCATGCTCTTGGCTTGCTGGCCCATGTTCTCCTGAGCACATGATACACAGACACAATATTGAGGCTACATTGAGATAACAGTGTGGACGATGTGAAGATCTGTGTGAATTTTACCAGCTCCTGCATGCAGGACTTCAGTCTCTCTCGGTCCAACTTTGTCCTTCCTGCCTGGTTCTGGTCATTGTTCGCCAAAGTTACGAAAGTACTGAAAAAAGAAATCATTGTCATTTTGTGCTTCCAGAGATATCACTTTCATTTTAAAGAAATGGAACTATTTGATTTGATATGTTTCATGATATTTGGTTCCAACAAAAAAATATTGAGTTAAAACATGAAATACTGTAAATGTGTTATTGTTATTTGCTAACAGTTGATAACACACACAACGCTACATCCTGAGAATGATGTGCATTCAAACCTGCAGCTGATGCTGAGCTCCTCAAGGACTCCTCTGAGTCTGCGCTCAGGATACGCCTTCTCTGTTTTAATGATCTCCTGAACATCATTTAATCCATCTTCCTATTAAACAATATACACTTTTACTCTTAAGATATATCAGTTGTAACCAGAGCTTTTATTGTACAAGAAATATTGACAAATAAAGTTTAAATGAATAGAAACAAGTAACAGGGTTGACACTCAATAGGGGTGTCATGTGTCTGCCATTATGTTCTGTTTTTCCCTTCGTCCTGGATTGTACTTACTTGCAGTTACATGTTAAATAATTGAAAATAATGAACGTAATGTAATATATAATATATAAAAAATACGATGTCAATGTTCTAATGCATGATATGAACAGTTACATACAGTGGAGAAGGTCGAGATCCCTGACATGAGTAAATTCCTGAGCAAATGATGTTTAACAGCTGATTTGTTACCAGTTTATTCGCAATGTTGTCCATGATGTTAGAATTATAAAGCCGTCGTCTTTGGTCCTGCCACCAGCTCTTGATGTAGATACAGGGTTTCCTCTCGAAATAGGGCAGATGGAAATAATTCCTGAAACAACATGAAAACACATCACACATGAATTAAACATGCACAGTTATCAATGCACTGTTTTATGAGTAAACATGCAGTTATCAGACCTGTCCGTGATGACGGGCTTCATTGGAGGCGTGGTGGAAACTGACATCATCTCTCCATCAGTATCCACCTCTTCATCACTGGAGCCGTGAATGAGCTCCGACTCCTCATCATCTCCATCTCCTTTTTTCTTCTTTGATCTTGGCTTGGTTGGAGTATCAAGCTCACTGCCGTAGTTTCCTTGAGTTGGGAAGAACGTTGAGAAGACACATGTCCAATATTAGTGTTACCATTTGCTAAAAAAGATTAGTGCAATAGATGTTTCTGAGTTCAGATATCAGGCTTATGGCCTTTAGTCTCTTTGGTGATTCTCTTTTAAAGCAACACATCCTTGTGTCTTTTTAGACCTGCGCAAACATTGTATATGTAAAAATGTAAACGTTAGGATCTTGCTGGCCTGTAAAATGGGTTAGGGTTCAAATTCAACAGTTCTGTACACTGTTTGCAATCCAGGAACTGAATAATAATTTTGAAGGTGTCTCGAGTCACAGTTTTACCTATTGTAACCTCAAAGTTGATGGGTTTGTCTCCAATCTTTCTGTCAATCATTGTTGCCTCTAGGAAAGATCCGAAGAGAAAGAATTCCTCAATCTTTCCTGTTGCGTTCTAAACATACAGAAAAACACATTCTGATGTCATTGTGCTCATGAATAATTCACAACAGCTCAGGAACAGCTGTAGATATTTTATTTTTTAACAGTGGGTCACGTGCATAACTTTGGCTCTGACTCGCTGTAGACGATTGTCTTTCTACTATGAGTATTACAGTTGAATGAATAATGTAGAGAGATAAATACAGGGAATGAATTATTCATTCTAATTGTCCTGTCGATGGATCACGTACATCTGAGATGTTGGGTATCCCCTCCACCTGCACCTCCGTGGAACTCATGACATCAGGAGAGGAGGTGTCCAGTATCTCCACGGCCAGACTGATGAGCAGCCGGGCCCGGAACGACACCCCCTCCCCTAAACCTTCATTCAGGTCCTGATACTCGTCCATCAGCGTGTAACTGCGCGTCGAGCCATACATGTTCACCCAGGCTGGACCCAGGGTTGGGAGGAAGCCTGTCAATGAGAAACATAATCAATGTTCCACCTCATGACCAGTGACATTGAGTATTTCTGAAAATCATTTTGAAAGAGATCGCACACAATCTGGAGGGAAATTTAGAGCTAATATAATATGTTAAAGCTGCGGCTTTCCTGATCTTGATATGATTATCTGTGACGTAACGTAACATCTTTAGGAAAGCACCGTTACCTTTGTCTCCATCATTAGCAATCTTCCTCAGGTCGATGAAGTGTGTTCCTAAAGCCACATCATTAACTTTATCCGAGTCACGGATCTGCAGTTTCATTCTGCGACACAGTGGTGGAAACTGCTCGGTGAAGACGATCTGCTCGTTCCAGATGGGCTCATAACTGCTCTTCTGAATGGATGTTTTTCCCTGTGTGGTGCACAAATGAAACTTCAGAAAACATATGCTGATGATTTGTGTCAGCTGTGAGTAAGAATTCTGCTCACCTTCTGTCCCGCGAACTGAACCTGCACATATGGATCCACCAGATCTTTATTTTCTCCGATGAAAGCTTTCTTGACATTCGCCATGATGCTGGTGTTCATCTTGGGTAAACCCTCGGCTCTGTAGATCTTCAGGTAGAATTTCGCCCACTGACGCTCAGCAGGAACGTCTTCCGGCAGCAGAAGATTACTAAAGACGAGATCACGAAAACAAAATGAATATATAGCGATGCCTGTATTCGATTGGAATAATTGTAATATTTATTATTTGATGTGTTGGTTATGATTCTGCGAGAAATGTCACATAAGTTTAAGAAGTAACCTGCAGTTTTATGTTTCAAACGGAGATGACGTCAGAGAGGCGAGAGTTACGGAAAGTAGATGTTCATATACATCAAGTAACAGGTGTGGAGATTGTGACAATGCTGTTGTAGGTGGTTATTGAGGCGTTAGTGCTAAACTGTTATCTGTTGAGTTTAAAGGTTTTGGTAAAATCACTAGTTCATTCAGACAGTATAAAGCGGTTGTTTTTACCCCTCAATGTCGTCCTCATCGGTCTCATTTGCTTTGTGTGGAGTTTTGATAGTGTCGCCCTTTGCTACAACTGCGACGTCACACTTGACGTAACCTTTGCATCCTGCGGTGATGTCCTCAGGGTCACATAAAGTGGCCCATTTGTGGAAGAACTGATGTTCTGCAGAGATATATTGAGAATGAATGAAGATCTCCAGCTGTCAGTTTAAAAATTAGACAAAGACAAAACTTTACCAGGTTGTGAATATATTGCGCCCACATCAAGCTTGAAGCTACCCACGAGCGTTCCACTTCGCAAAAGATTTTTCGAATGGATGACCTGCAGAAGCATAATACTAGACGTTTACCGATCAGTAAAACCAGAGGTCTTTATCGCTGTCTCTTACTTGAACTCTTCTGCATTTATTACATAACACTTACTGATATTTTCAGGATCTTGTCAAACATGACATCAGGAGGAACGTGGAAATCAAAAACAAAGTACTGCAAGAGAAACGTTGGTCATAAGTTTAACATGGATTTAACTTTGGCACAATCTCACGTAATGAAGACACAAACCTCGTTGTAATAAGGGCAGTTAGTGGATTCCTTCATTGATGTGTACTTTTTATCATCTCCAATTTCAACACACACCACCGGATCCATGTTCAAACCCACCAGCTGTCTGGCCTCGACGACAGTAACACTGACCTGAAACCCAAATCAACAGATCATCTGCATTTACAGTAGCTGTTTATTGTATATCAGCTACTTATGATGGTATCTATATACAGTATTTACACACTTGGAAATCCATTGGTCGTCCAGCACTGGGTTCAATCTTGATATCAGGCTTTGATCTGAATAATTGAATGAAAAATAATTGTTGATCACTTTACATTTACATTTAGGCATTTAGCTGACGCTTTTATCCAAAGCCACTTACAAGTATTAGGAGACTTTGAGTAGGCTATGTAAATGTATGTATGGTTGTCAAGAAAACTGTAGTTATACAGAATCATAGTAACAGTGCTGACAAACCTTAAAGCGTAAGATTTTATGTTTTATGTAAAAAAACAATTACTTTAAAAGTAAGAAAATAACCTAATGACAGATTAGAGAAGAAAACCCATGTATCCTTATGATGACAAATAAATAGCTATGATGACTTGACTCATCAGAATAAATGTGATCAGCACACCTCTTGTTGGAGACATTAGTCGTGACAGCTGTGACTGAAGCCAGTGAGATTGTGTCGGGGTCTGGCATTCTCATGTCTTCTGTCTCCAGTATAGCTGCTTCATCTGACACATCAAATACACATTCTTCAGCACAGCTATTCGCTTCACAATAAAATGAATCATATATGCACAAATGAAATGTTTCATATACTAAATTTGAATTGAAGTCTTTCTTTCACCTTGAGCTTTTCCATCGTCCTTTGACGCGCGGTGCTTGTTGCGTTTCATTGTTGCGATTGATGGGATTTATTCTGTGTGTATAAACATGAAAACAGAAAAAAATCATTACGCTCAATCCATTTCATTATGTATTCCATTTGAACTCGGTTTGTATGATCAGATGATCAAATGTTTCTTTCAATGATTCAATGAAGCTGATGAGTTTCACCCATTAATGATAAGCAGATAGATTCTTTCATCTGAATATAGTTCGAGCGAGATCAATAAAATACTGAATAGACTGTGTTAATAACTCCAGTGCACATCTCAATACACTGTAAGATAAACACCTGCTGTATCCTTCATCATCAACATGAACTTTATCATCAAAAATCCATCAGAAGAATTCATCATAAGACAGTACGGGTGTTGTATCACAAAGTGAAATGTAAAGAATAAAGTACTGTGAGAAACTATCTGACAGGTCATTATTAGAAAACTATAGAAAACTATTATTAGAAATCTATAGAAAACTATTATTAGAAATCTATAGAAAACTATTATTAGAAATCTATAGAAAACTATTATTAGAAAACTATAGAAAACTATTATTAGAAAACTATAGAAAACTATTATTAGAAATCTATAGAAAACTATGAAAACTAAACCATAAACTATCCGACAGGTCATTATCAGAAAACTATATCAGCTCAATGATTTCTATCATCTGCTCTTTCAAAAGCATTTCTAACATTTCATACTGTCGAGAAACTTCAAGGTGACTTTTCTATGAATTTATATTCCTGCCTTGAGTAATGAAACACACATATAGATCAATTCTTCATGTCATCCCTGTTGATTTACATGATAATGTTGAGTGATTATAAAGAGCGGTTACTCACCGTCAGCGAGCGATTCACCTGCTTCTCTTTATTCTCTGAAAACTCCTGAAATGAATTCAGCTATACAGTCATTATTGACATTTGGATTAGAGAAGTAAGTGAAAAAGAGTTGTGTTTGCTGTGTGCGTTCAGTTGCTCTGGAGGGATGTGATCTGCTCATGAATACTGTATGAATGTTGAACCCGACACGAGATCCTGATGTGACGTGCCATCAGATCTCTTCTGACAGGATGAGAATTACAACCGTACGACTGTGTTAAACTCTCACCAGACTTGAAGTTTCTGAAGTGTAAAACACTATATTGACTGATGCTTTCATTTGACCAACATTCATAAGTCTTTCCTGTAGCTCAGTGGTTCAGTCATGGCGCTAGCAACGCCGTGGTCACGGGTTCCATCCCAGGGATCGCACATATACTCAGAAACAAATGTGTAGTATAATGTCACATTACAAGCCATACCAACAAAGATCCTGAGATGAACTGCTCTGATTACAGATCTGTTTGCTTTCTTCCTCGCAATCCCATGTTTTTCTACAATTCACATAGTACAAATTCCCAGGGATTTGAGATAATGACTATTTTCCAATATTGTCCAAACAGTTTGAAATAAACTCAAATCATTCAAATACATATCTATCCTGCAAAGACCAAGAACTGATCATAATGATATTCCATGATGAGAGATGTGATGTGTCAGACTATGAGAGTTTGGACAGAATATCATGCTGATGAAAACATAAAACACATCATCTCACTTCAGTATAGATATATTCACATATAGTATAATGTGTGAATGTGGTCTTTGTGTTGATGGATTTTGTCTTTAATAATGAATGGCGTCTTGTTCCAGCGGTATCACACAGAATACATGACGACACGTAGATCTGGTAACACAATAGTGTCCGATGTTCATTTACAATGCAAATGTGTTGAAATGTGACACGTCTCACTTTATTCATAACGTTACATGAAATGACTTTTCATTTACATCATAAAAGACTGTCAAGACAAGACGACAACCTCGTGTTTTAAAAGTGTAAATGATAGTTGTATTTAAGAAGTGTTTAGTAAATGTGTAATATTCGTGATGTTGTAGTGTAGATTGTGTGTTAATACAGTCCTGTTGAAGAGATAAAGTCAAGTAATCAACTGATGAATAATTCAGCATTTCAGTCTAAAGTTGCCTGGATCCAGTGAAACAAGCTCAATTATTAAATCATGTCAATCAGTCTCACGTATAAGTCTCTGTTATACATCAGTACTGAAGAGAATCATGAAACTTCATAAAATAATGAACGGTCTTTACTGTTTACTGTATTTCACCTGATATCTGTCATATACACATGAAAATCACCAGCTGAAATAGTGTTTTTTTACTCTTATGCTATTTATTCTTGAGGGTTTCCATCAATATATAGTTTGTCATGATTCCATTAGAATTGAACTATGAAATATTAAAGTGAATAAGTTAAACAGGTGTCACTTCATCAAACATCTCTGTACCTGATCTTAACCCTTGACCTTAGAAACACGCATGTATATTTACATTTATTCTGAAACATCCTTTAACATCATTACACCTGTAGTCTGTTTGCTGTTCAATAACTAAAATAATCTAGTCAATGAGAATATTTTGTCTGAGAATTGATCTTGGGTTGAATATAAATGAGCTTGTAACCGAGTCCACAGACCGACACCTTCAGCTTTGTCATTCAGGCCGAACCCGAGCTAAACCTGATAGCAGACTGAAATCTAATCTGCTTTTCTTTACAAAACTCTTTCTTGGCTTTACTCGTATTATCCTGATGTCTTTGTGTTTCATTGCCATCTGACTGTGGTGTTGTGTATCTCAAACCATCAGATCGTCATTCTTAAAAACAAGACACACAGAAAATAAATAAAAGACTCAAAGCCTTCTCTGAAACTCATACTGTACATAATCCTGACACTAATCATCTCTCCATCATGCACATACCAGCAAAGACTTCTGGGAAATGAAGTGTAAGATGACAGTAGGAGTGATCTTGTTTTCTTATGGATTTTAGCTATTCTGCCACTCGCAGCTCATAAAAGAGATCAGATGTGAGTGTTTGTTAAAACCAAACAAATCATCCTCTTATCTATTTCATTTCATTTCATTTTCAATCCATTTGAAACCATTTTAGTTGTTTTAACTCTTTGTCTTTATGATTATTTTAACTAATTTTATGTAAAGCACTTTGAATGATGATTGTGTATGAAATGTGCTGTAGAAATAAACTTGCCTTTCCATCACGTGATGTAAATCTGGCCGCTGATGACCCATTTCACCACATCCATCTGACTAAATCACAGTAATAATGTTGAACTTTGTCTTCAGTTCAGAGCCAGAGAAACATTCACAGCTGAATCAATCTGGCTTTTACTATATTATATAGTATAATAAATGCACTAAATACATAAAAATAATCGATCAAGGCTGAATAAATATTTTTCTATGATGGTGTATATGAAATCTTCTGGAACTGCAGCTGATCAGACTTCAAATGTTCCTTTCAGCAACACTGACAGTCAAAATATTGTGACCTTGATCAAAAAACATCATAATGAAAGTAAACATTAATATTCAGACAGACAGTGTCATTCATAAAGATGTTAAGCATTCAAACATTGATTCTACTCAAGCTTTTATTATTCAGAAACATGAATTTGGCATCATCCGTTTCATTTACTGAATATCTCAAGCGCTCCATTTACAGTCCAATCAGAAACACAGGCCGTATAAAATCAACACTAAAATCATGAAGAGGTTTTAATAAATCACTTTACTAACAGATGTGACTCGGACACGAGTCCCGTCTTAGTTTTCCAGATGTTTGATGAATGCTGATGATGAAGTGATTGAGAAGATCATCTCCTGTAACATCACACTGTTCTTCTCTTTCCAATCTCTGAATTTCTCTGCTGTTAGACAGGAATCACACAACACCTCATCTAACGTCTGCACATCGGCTTCTTTAGCCTACAAAACAAACACAAATAAACATGAACAAGATCTGTACATTAGGGGTTATAATGGAGAATTGTAGAAGTTAAACCTTGAGAGTGCTGTTGAGGGTTCGGATGGTGTGGATCTTCTCATTCAGCATCTGGTCTTTACATCGCTTCAGAAACGACGCTCGTAATTCATATTTTGAGGATGGTTTGCGTTCACCGGTTGGAGACAGACTGGCTCTTTTTAAATGCAAATATAATCTTTCCATCTCATCATTTGTTGCGTCCCGCTCATCTGAAACAAGTTAGAAATGTTACTGCCACGTTCTTACTATAAACAGCGTGTTTCACGATCGACGTCTCGATATCTTACCGTCACGTGCGGTCGGCTGGTGTTGTGCGGTCGTGCCAGATGACGCGGCGCTGGTTTGACTGTGTTGTGTTTGCTCATTTACGGCTGTATGGAGCACAGCAGAAGACACCGGATCCATCCACGAGCGTCTGCGTTTCACCAGAGACGACGCCGAGCCGTCCGAGGTCATCGTACTGACCGGAGACGACGGCAGGGTACCCGTGACCTCGCTGGGAACAGGTGAAGAATAGGGAGGAGGAAGACTTCCCTGATGAGGAAGATCACAGCAGAATGAGATTTACTGCCTCATTATAGTGTAAATCGTGCAGGTCTGTGACCTGACCTGATGAACGTTCATGGAGTACGGTGGAGGAGGAATATCCACACATTCAGCTTCATCATGATCACTCGCCTCACTGTAACATTCTGCCGACAGAAGAACACAGTAAAGGAAGAAAACAGGATGAAAATGTTTGTTTGTGTCGCACTGAAGAAATAAAATCAGCTGAGATGACATGATGACAGAATAAGTGGATTATTCAGATGAATTATGACTCACCGGCCGGATGACCGTCTGGAACTTCATACTGAATAGACGCCAGACCCAGTTTATTCAACCATCTGAAATCATACCAACACAATACTGTAAACGTCACACGTGATGACATGTAGACAACATGAATATCAGACATGTGTGTGTGTGTGTGTGTGTGTGGTTCATATGTCTTACAGGGTCATGTCTTCATTACTGTCCGCTGCAAAGTAAAACATCATGACTTTAGGATGACAAGCTCTGATGGCACTGTGAGAGAAGATGAAGAGCTGATGATGACATCATCTGTTTTGTGTTTGGATGACAAACAATGAACATAATAATGCAAATGACCGACTTACTATTTCTTCTTACACTCCATTGCTCTGTCAATGACAAAATCAGTCAAGTTTATGAAGCCTTCTGCTTTTTCAGCCTGGAAAACAATAACACATCATCTTTAATTCTGTTCAAACGGCACATCACTCAAATCTGAAGGTGTTTTGCTTTATAGACATATTATTGTGCATTACACAATATTTTTTACACAATTATATTTCAGTAACAACATCATTTCTTAGATACATTTGTGTTTTTCTATCATTTTGATCATAAACATTTTTTAAAACACACAAAACATATTATATTAATAAAAACAACTAATGTCACGATCAAACTAAACTTTTCCATTCTTATGTATGTGAATGCAACAGACGAGAAATCCCGTGAAAAGATTTTGCATTTCGCTGCGTTCTGGAGGTCAAGTCTGATGAACTCTGACCTGCGGATTTTTATCATGTGATGATGTGTGACCAACAGAAGATGAACAGGTCAAAGCATGACAATAATAATAATAATAATAATAATAATAATAGTATTATTATTATTATCACACTAATGACAAAAACGACAATAACAGAGCAAATATGAATCCATGGTGTGTTTTTTGGCCATATACACACGGGTCTGTGTAGAAGTTTCACATTATAAAAGTCTCATTTGCCGGCCGGCACATAATTGTGAAGCAGCACAACTCTGTGACATCACACATCATCTGACATGTTTCAAACAGATGACGATGGTTTGCAGCTTTGACACAGGAAACAAATAAAGAAAAGTGAAGTCATGTTGATCTCAGGTCTGTGACTCACGCTTTGATTTGTGTACCAGTAGAGAGACGTTTTCTTCAGCACAAACCAAAACTTCTTCCACTTGAAACCCAGAAATCCTTTTCCTTCTTTCTTACGATAAAGCCATCCCTGATGATCCACCGGCTCCAGATCTCTGACAGAAACTCTCCTGCGGCTCATTCTCATCAGTCCTGATACACAACATCAACACAAATGACTTCTGTTTGGTGGGTATTTAGAGAAATCATCATTGTTTCTACTGTACCTCCACGACTCTTCTTCTTCTTCTTTGACTTTAGTCTGAGAGACACCTGAAGACAGATATATGTGTATTATTACTCTCATGTCTCTTTCAAATCATGTACTGAACAGGATGAGAAATAATATCATTACTGGATGATATTCATCTGTAGCAGGAGACAGAGAAATGGGGAATGAAGCCTGTGAAGAGATCAAACCACACATGAAACATCTCCAAACACACACACAACCTTGACAATCACACAACAATCTATTGTGTTATCTCAATGAAACACTTACAGTAACAGTATTTTACACACAAGAATCTGTAAAATATGTCTGATAATCTCTCAGTGACATCTGCTGGACGAGACGCGAGACACAAATAATGTTAATCAAGACACATCAACTAAATAAATACAATATATATTTATAAAGCTGCAATCTGTAATCTGATTAAAAAATGATTTATAGCATTTATACTTAAATAAATGCTATATTTAAAAAAATCAGATTACAGATTAAATCATTTAACATTAAATCGTTTACTTATCTAATCATGATTAATAAAGGTAAACGTTTATTAAGGATTTATAACTTGACCTGTCAGGTCTGATTTGATGGTAAATATAAATAAAGATAAATTAACCTGCGGTCATTTTATGATTTAAACAGAAATGGAGATACAGAGACAAAAGTTACAGATTGTACCTTAAAACAAATAACAAAATATGGGACTTTTTTGTAAAAGTATTGTTGATTCATGTGCATTATTTTTATAGTTCTGAAGCCAATCCCATGATCTGAAACATGATTTCTTTTGTATTTCACAGAAGGTCAGGTTTGAAATAATATGTGACGTTGTCTTTATTATACACTTCATGCAGAATAAATGATCACATGTGACAGTAAACAGATCTGATGAACACGTGACAGATGTTCCTCTTTCACTTATTACACAACACTATTATATCAAGGCTATATGTTTATAGTATCAGTAGAGACACTATATTAAAGACACTGATATTACTGTATACATATGAAACACATACACAACAGTTCAACAGACCTGATCAGTTTAATCCTCAGACCGTCACGGTTCTGAAATGATGCCGTTCTCCTTTCACAGTTAATGCAGTCGTGTGTGTGTGTGTGTGTGTACGGTTACAGAGAAATAAACACAACTTCTGCTTTACACAAGAACATTTCAAAACACACACACGCTCATATGAGAACATACTGCAGAAACATGATGATGTCGTGTTCCAATACAACTAAAACCAGCCAAGACAAAGACATCTATTCTCATAAGATCTCTTGTATTTCACTTTAGATGTCATTCAAGAACGCTTTCTATTCTATAGTATAGACATCATGTCATTTCATCTACTGGCCTTTGTTTGATACACAGCAGCTGCTTTGAAATATCTAAAACAAGAGATGGTTTAGAAACTTCAGATCTGTGTGATTCAGTCATTAGTTGAATTCATTCAGAAGTGATTCTTACCGCTTGAGAGAATGACCAGGATCTCATGACGCTGCTGCTGTACCTGCTGAACAGACGATGATGATGATGATGACACGTTACATCATATCTAAAGATATGATATGATCCTGATCACATGACTTTTAACTATTACAGGGTTCTGTTCTTCATCCATCTTTACGTGTTTATTTATCTGATGTGGTTTAATTCATCTCTCACCCGTTGATGAATGTGTTGTTTGATGTCCGTTCTGGATCCTGTGACAGGACATAAACACAGAGTCATCATGACATCTTACACAAGGCTTTAGTTACGTCTGAACACTGAAATAATTCATCTAGTGTTAGAACAAAAGCTCCAGTTTATCTCTGACTAATGAAAATATCTCTCGGATTTAAGATGAAAGACGGGATTCAGTGACAGCGTCTGATGAAAATAACTTCTCATATCCACATGCATTAGACACAAAACAGGCATTATATTGATTTATTCACATGACTGGATCATCATCTGGATCATCTGGTGTTTTAAGAAGTCACAGATCATGACATGAATTCAAAAACAGCGATGACATTAACATCAAGCATCTCATCTGTGATGAAAAAAGAAAGACAAATGCTGAAGAAACTGAACATTCAGTATTAATGAATAAATGAAACTATTAGAAGCTCATAGAGAGCGAGAGAAAGCTCAGAAACAGAAACAGATAAAATCAAGAAACTTCTGCTTTCATTGAATATTCATTCATATTGATTGATCTTCATTGTCTAAACCTCCATCACTGAAGAATTGTGTTTCACTTTTTCAAAACAGTTCATTTTAGGGAAGAACCAACTACATTTATTAATCATTTACTAAAAAGAAACAGCTGTATTACACAACACAACTGATAAATGTATGTCACACGTTTCTAACGTTCTTTAATGTAAGTCCATGTCTGACGGTACAGACGACGGCTTCACTAATATCCAACATCACTTCTTTTTCTTGTCTTTCATTAGAAAACAAACACGTAATTAAATAAAGACAATACAAATGAAATATTTCAAACAACACATTTACTGGTCAAACTGCATAACAAAATGCAAATACATTATCCTGTAATACTGAATCATCCAGAAAAGAGATTTCACCTGTTATTACACGCGTGTGGACTCCATCTAACACACACATGAAACTACAGAAGATGTATAACACACAGTCCAGAGCCAAACTCTCATCACACCGTCAATACAGCGACAGAGTGATTTACATTCTGTGAAGTTATAAAAGCAGCTTCATGTAAATCATCTTGTAGTTTTGAACCTATTTACATGTCAACAGCATTGTATCGTATAAATCAATGCAGAACTGTGCAAAAGTCTTCGACACGTTAGTATTTTCAACCATAAAAATGACTTTAATCCAGTTCGATATTTTGCTCTAGTGTGTTTGCAAACATTCCTTTTGTCATTTGTCATCATTCAGTGAGATTCAGTTTTGTATGCAGATCTGTTCTCATCATCATCATCATCATCATCAAGTCCGTCTATTATGACACGAGACTAAATCCAGAAGAACTGTGACAATGTGAAGAAACTCACCTGAAAAACTACAATGTGTATCTAGAACACAAACAATAATAAAAATGATAAATCAGATGAATTTATGACATTATTTCTGCCTAAATCTTGTAGTTTTGCAGGAAGGTTTCTGTCACAGTTATATCACAAGATGATCTCTTTTATAACTCTTACACATCTTCTACAAGAGAAAGAAACAGATGACCTCTTTAAATATGAAAAACAGATGTTAAACATTATTAAAGTAATAATTCACCCTGAAATAATCATTCAGTCATCATTTATTCGTCCTCATGTGTGTTTATAATCCTGTAGGAGACGCTTCCTTCAGTGGAACACAAAAGAAGAGATTTTAAGAAATGTCTCATATAATGAAAGTCAATGATGTTTAATTATCAACATTCTTCATAATCTCTTCTGTTGTGATCTACAGAAGAAAGTGAAGAAATGATGAAAAACTCTTCATATTTGGCTGAATTATTCCTCTAAATGAGTATTAAATGAGAAATGGGTTTTATTCAAGGCAATAATGACGGGAACGACTTCTGAACTGTGTTTTCTTGTATTTGCATTGGATTGTTTTCATCCTAAACCAAAGGTCCATAAACACTTTGAGTTCTCTGGATGGATCTGAGGTAGATATACATTTACATACATGACATATATCAATCAATTCCACTTAAACGGAGTCATTTTATGATTGCCGTTGAGGCAATCCAGTCCAATGGCATTATGGGTAAATAAGAGGCACAAAGTCTCCAGAGAAAGAGAGAGAAAGCTTGAAGAGATCAGAAGAGAAGCTGGCGGTTAGTGAGTGAAAAGTTTAAGTCGTGTGATGAAACTGACCAGCAGCGACGGTTCAGGCGCGGCTCGTTTGGGACTGGAGCTCACTGGAGTGTCATCATGATAAGGGATGGTGTCAGTGTTGTGTAGATCTGGATTAAACACACATCTGTCTCTTATGAATGTGTGCGATGATCCCGCAGACTCCTCGCTGATGCTGGAGATCCGTTCATTACTCAAATATCTGGACAGAAGATCTTTATCTGCACATTAAAACATGAAGCCATAAACTCAACAATAAACTCAGATTTTACTCTTTTATTGTTTGCTACATAAAATCATTTTCTACAAGTCAAAGATTCACATCCATGTTTAGAAAGGAAAGAAACTTCCTTTGATGATTTTAATCACGAGGTCACATTAAAGTTGTGCAAAGCTGCCAAAACACATTTAAAAACAAGTGAGTGTATAGCGTAATAACTTCATATTTCAAATGTTAATCTGTAATACTTGATTCTGATTGGCCAGTCAAGTTACATTTCAATGTGTGTTATTCCCCGATAACATCCGCTCAAAACTAACAACACTGACTCATTAAAAATAATTTACTCATGAATACATCTGAAACACGTCTAATTAATAACATATATATGAGATGACATTATAAATGACTAAAGCCGATAGGAAACTGTTTTGTATTTGTAACAAATAAGTTGAATAATTTGACAGGATGTGACAGGATAACAGAGTCACATTAATGACCCCGTCAGGGTTTATTCTGTGTGATAAAAGAATGAGTGAATGTGTTTCACCTTTATGTTTGTGTGTCCAGGGTCTGGCATACAGATGTGTCATGTTTAAACACGTGTCCGCTGGCATAGACAAGGGTCGTGCTTTACCTGTGACATAAACACACAGTGAACATGACTGAAGAAAACACCGCGGCCATGAGCAATGATAAATAATAAAGACCGTGTGTGGGAGCCGCTCCTCTGGAACGCAGCTGTACGTTGACCTCGAGCGGCTGAACAGACGCTTTGTCGTGATGTGTGACGGTGAAACGCCGGCGACGCTCCAGATCCAGACATGAGTTTGGAGACTCTGAGCCTTTACGTCTGTCACTCGTGAAGCTTTGAGATGCGTTTCTAACACGAGACACATGATGAGTTCAGTACATGAAGCGATGTTTGATCATGAGAGAGTTTCCATCAGCTTTACCGTGGTGTGTAAGGGACAGATGGAGGCGGAGGGAGGTACAGGTCCAGGATCGCTGGTTTCTCTTTCCTCACGTCGAGTTTACTGGAATCAGATGATGATTGACTGGAGCTCTGCAGAGCAACACATCTTACCATTAACATTCCCAATGACAGAGATTCTTTCTCCAGTCTTGATGTTTGATTGACACCTGAGGTAGGGCTGGTCTCCAGCGCATGTTCTTCAGCGGCGCTGCCGTGAATCCTGATGTTCCAGCGGGTCTTTTCTTTAACAGAAGAACCACACGTCTTGGGTTTTCTCTCAGCTTTGACACCACATTCTTCAGCTGCCAACCAACCTGAACACAACACAACACACATCACTACAAGCAACACACGTGAGGGTTTGTTTGTGTGTCTACTTCTGTGTCTGTTTTGTGCGTGTGTGTCTTGTGCATGTGTGTGATTGTGTGTTTGTGTGTGTCTTGTGCATGTGTGTGATTGTGTGTGTCTTGTGCATGTGTGTGATTGTGTGTTTGTATGTGTCTTGTGCATGTGTGTGATTGTGTGTGTCTTGTGCATGTGTGTGATTGTGTGTTTGTATGTGTCTTGTGCATGTGTGTGATTGTGTGTTTGTATGTGTCTTGTGCATGTGTGTGATTGTGTGTGTCTTGTGCATGTGTGTGATTGTGTGTTTGTATGTGTCTTGTGCATGTGTGTGATTGTGTGTGTCTTGTGCATGTGTGTGATTGTGTGTGTCTTGTGCATGTGTGTGATTGTGTGTTTGTATGTGCATGTGTGTGATTGTGTGTTTGTATGTGTCTTGTGCATGTGTGTGATTGTGTGTGTCTTGTGCATGTGTGTGATTGTGTGTTTGTATATGTCTTGTGCATGTGTGTGATTGTGTGTTTTGTGTGTGTCTTGTGCATGTGTGTGTCTTGTGCATGTGTGTGATTGTGTGTTTGTGTTTTGTGTGTGTCTTGTGCATGTGAGTTATGTGAGTGTGTGTGTCTTGTGCATGTGTGTGATTGTGTGTTTGTGTGTGTCTTGTGCATGTGTGTGATTGTGTGTTTGTGTTTTGTGCATGTGTTATGTGAGTGTATTTTTGTGTCTTGTGCATGTGTGTGTGTGTGAGTGTGTGTGTCTTGTGCATGTGTGTGATTGTGTGTTTGTGTTTTGATTGTGTGTGTCTTGTGCATGTGAGTTATGTGAGTGTGTGTGTCTTGTGCATGTGTGTGATTGTGTGTTTGTGTGTGTCTTGTGCATGTGTGTGATTGTGTGTTTGTGTTTTGTGTGTGTCTTGTGCATGTGAGTTATGTGAGTGTGTGTGTCTTGTGCATGTGTGTGATTGTGTGTTTGTGTGTGTCTTGTGCATGTGTGTGATTGTGTGTTTGTGTTTTGTGTGTGTCTTGTGCATGTGAGTTATGTGAGTGTGTGTGTCTTGTGCATGTGTGTGATTGTGTGTTTGTGTGTGTCTTGTGCATGTGTGTGATTGTGTGTTTGTGTTTTGTGCGTGTCTTGTGCATGTGTGTTATGTGAGTGTATGTGTGTTGTGTTGTGTTGTGTGTGAACAGAAGTGTATTTACTCGCTCTGCTGTTCACACTTTTCTTTCTTTTATAGATTTAATGTTTTCTTTCTAGTTCTTATGTTTCCCTTTATGAAAATAAACCTGAGCTGAAAGCACATCAACTCAAAAATAAAACTTTCATTCATACACAACTGCGCTTCAACTGCTTTTCATCTTTTCCTTGACCACAAACGTACACGCACAGGATCTTTATCTGTTCTCTTTGTGTAAATGCATCTTTAAATCACACATCATTTTCATTTGAAATATCATTTTACAGCACAGTGTAAAGTTTACAGCATACTGTAAATCCTGTTATTCGTTCAAAAACATGCTGAAGTCAAACCAGTCAAGATGTGTAAAGTGTTTCATTTAGATCAAGATGATTCTTGTGTTTGAGATGTTCACACAGAGATTCATTTACCACAGTCTGCTGATTGACCTGAATCACTTCATCTCCAGCGTGAATCTTGTGCGTCAGATCTGCTGGAGACTATGAAAGACATGAAAAAGATGAACACAACAGTGACAGAGTGAAATCATCAGACACACATACAGTATACTAATACAAGCCTGTGCTCTTGTACATGACACGAGCATGTGATGTCATCAACTGATCTAAATTTACATAAAGATACACAAATTACACACAACCTCCTACTTCTATAACTGTGAATGTTCAAACAGTCACCATCATGAAAAGCTCTTCCTCACATTCTCTGTAGTGCCGGTGGATCCATCTGGAACATAGAAAGAGAGAAAATGTTTCATGTACAAAACTCATTTAGACTGATATCACCATGATGACATCATCATCAGTACTGATGGAAGCCTGTTTTATGTGTTTTAAGGTCAATCATTAGTTTAAAGAGCACCTTGAATCAGTAACCTGCTCTCATCTTCTGATAACTTTGTTGAGCATGTTGAACACATATCTCATGTGTTTTAGTGTTTTAGCGTTCCTCAGGGACCTGTTTTTGCGCCTCTCCTTTTTTCGATCTACACAACACCCCTGGGACCCATCATTCAATCCCACAAGCTTCGACTGCAACTGCTACGCAGACGACACCCAGATTTTCTTCTCTTTCCTGCCAGACGATCCCACAATAGCATCACACATTGCAGCCTGCCTGAATGACATCTCATCTTGGATGACTAAACACCACCTCCAGCTAAACCTTGCCAAAACTGAGCTCCTGGTACTTCCGGCCTCACCTGCAACGCAACACAACCTCACAATTCAAATTGGCAAAACAACCATTACACCGTCTAAATCCTTAAGAAACCTAGGTGTAATCTTCAACGACCAGCTGTCCTTTACCGAACACATCTCAAGGATATCACGGTCTTGTAGATTTGCACTTTACAACATCAGGAAGATCAGGCCATATCTCACAGAGCTGCCCAACTGCTAGTTCAAGCCCTGGTAATCTCCAGACTGGACTATTGCAACGCTCTTCTGGCTGGTCTTCCTGCACGAACAATCAAACCACTTCAGATGATACAGAACTCAGCAGCAAGACTTGTTTTCCAGGAACCCAAAAGAGCACGTCACACCTCTCTTCATCTCTCTCCATTGGCTATCAGTTGCTGCTGCATTAAATTCAAATCATTAATGCTGACATTTAAAACCATCACAAATTCTGCACCCTCATACTTTAACTCTCTTCTACATACCTACAACCCATCCAGAACCCTGCGCTCAACCCATCCAGAACCCTGCGCTCAACCCA
Source organism: Beaufortia kweichowensis (assembly GCA_019155185.1). Taxonomy (NCBI): domain Eukaryota; kingdom Metazoa; phylum Chordata; class Actinopteri; order Cypriniformes; family Gastromyzontidae; genus Beaufortia; species Beaufortia kweichowensis. The sequence continues at coordinate 160,830 of CM032805.1, read as the reverse complement.
TCCAGAACCCTGTGTTCAGTGAATGAACGTCGACTGGTGGTTCCCTTACAGAAGTGCACTAAATCTCTCTCTCTCTCTCGTTCTTTCTCCTTCTCTATTCCCTGCTTGTGGAATAATCTCCCTAACGCAATCCGCCACATCCCTCACCTCCTTTAAGAAACAGATAAAAACACACCTCTTCCACCAACACCTGACATCATAATACAATTTTTTTTTCCCTCTACAGGTATTTATCTAGCACTGCAAAACATTGTACACTTAACTTAGTAAAGCACTTCTTAGTACTATTGTTGCCGCTTTTGATGTGTTGCTTCATTGTCTCCTAATATTTGTAAGTCGCTTTGCATAAAAGCGTCAGCTAAATGCCTAAATGTAAATGTTTTTACCAGTCCTTCTCCTGGATTAATGTCGGTCAGGTGAACTTCTTGCAGACATGCAGACTGACACATCAGAGGATCAGACGTGTTTCTGACGGTCTCATCACAAATACTGTTCAACACCTTCAACTGCAAAACAAAACACAATAATTGTAAATCAACACAACGAAAAACTAACATGATCTGAACTTTGATTTAATGTACCACTTTGGGGTAAGAAAAACTTTATCTACTGAATGGAATGGAACTAAACGACTAATTAATAATTCAATTTTTACAAATGAGGTATCGCAGATATATACTTACAATAGTCAAAATCTTCTCTTCCATGTCACACACAGTAGAGTCCTGCACAGGAACATACAGAAGAACACAGATAACCACACAGCAAATATAACACAGTGAGTAAGAGCTATAAATGAGCTTGAGCTATAAATGAACAGCTTTCAGACTGAATAACATCTTTAAATTCACTGTGAGACAACATAATAACTGCACACACACACACCCCATTAACGAAAGCTTGCTGTATGTGAGGCTGAACTCAAAGTACGCCAAGATGTCGTTCCTAGTGGCCTACACCCCCTACCGACAATGCTGAAAAAGTAGAAAATTTAGGTCATCCTGAAATATGACGTGTTCCTCTACTGTTAGAGTTCAACGCAAATGTTGGCAGTGACAACACAGGCAGAGAGAGGGTCATGGGGCAGCATGGAGATTGCACTGATAACAGGAAGAAGCTCATTGACTTCTGTGAACAGAACAACTTGATTATCAGTGGAACACTTTTTCTGCATAAAACCATTCCCAGGCTTACTTGGACTTCATCTGACGGGGAAACCCAAAACCAGATACTTTACTTGTGGCAAAGCTGACTCTCAAGTTGATGAAGGTAAGGTTCGGAGACAGCAGAAATCAACGCTTTGATGTTGCCAAGCTAAAAGACCCAGCAATGAGGAAGGATTTTAGCACTGCTCTGAAGAATCGCTTCAGCATCCTTCAGGATGATGCAGCGTTGACCATTAGCTAACCAAGTCTTGACTGAGGCAGCAAAAGAAACCATCGCACACAAGAAGAGTGTAAAGTCAGAATGGATATCCAAGGATACATGGAAAGCCATAGAAGAAAGAAACCAGGATCAAGAAGAAGCTGCCTGACACCAAGTCACAGAGGTTGAAAGAGAGAATCACAGCCCGCAGAGAAAAGGACAAAGAAGTGAGACAACATAAGACTTGGCAAGACGAGACAGATGGCAGTATGTCGAACATCTTGCAGAAGGACTTTGTACGTGATTACAAAAAACTGAGAGGGAACAGAGGACAAAGTCAGGACATCCCAGGGAAGGCAGCAGATGGAACTCTCATCACAGAAGAACTTGGCAAGCTGGAAAGGTGGAGGGAACATTCCAAGACCATCTTGAACAGGCCAGAACCACCAGCGCTTGCTGACATACCAGAGGCAGATAAGGACCTGGACATCAACACCGGTTACATCACAGCAGAAGAGGTCAGGAAAGCCATTAACAAGCTGAAGAACGGAAAATCTCCAGGACTGGATGAAGTTTGAGAGGACTTTGAGAAGGCTTTTAAAAATCTGCATCTTGTATCACTCTGGAAGATCCTACGACATTATGGCATTCTGAGAAAATTGTTAACCAGTATTTCTACTACAGTTTTGAGTGTGAGCTCAGCGAACGAACGTCGACTGGTGGTTCCCTCACAGAAGGGCACTAAATCTCTCTCGTTCATTCTCCTTCTCCTTCCCTGCTTGTGGAATAATCTCCCTAACGCAATCCCATCTGCCACATCCCTCACCTCCTTTAAAAAACAGATAAAAAGACACCTCTTCCACAAATACTTAACATCCTAACCACCCTCTCAAAAAAAAATTCCCATCAACCCTCTCTTCTTCTCCACAGGTAGTATCTAGCACTGTGAAACATTGTAAACTTAGTAAAGCATTTGTTTGCATTATTGTTGCCTTCTTATGATGTGTTGCTTCATTGTCCCCTTATATTTGTAAGTCGCTTTGGATAAAAGCATCAGCTAAATGCCTAAATGTACATGATTGTCGTGTCATCCATAACAGTGAGCTAACAAAACCCTTTCTGGTGGAAACTGGAGTGTGGCAAGGCTTCATCCTGTCTCCAATCCTGTTCTCCCTGGCTATCGACTGGCTAATGCTTAGTGTCACCAAAGGAAAACGTTAAAGCATATTCGTTTCTGGAGGACATGGACTATGCAGACGACCTTGATCTGTTATCTCACAAACATCAGGACATTCAGCGGTAGACAGAAAAGCTTTGCAATAAAGCCAGTATCATTGGGCTGAAATTACCACAGTCAATACTCCTGTCAATATAGATGGAACACCTTTGGAGGACATGCAGGAATTTGTCTACCTGGGCAGCAGGATGACAACAGATGGTGACTGCGATGCTGAAGTGTATGCCAAACAGTAAGGCAAACCAGGCATTCGCCATGCTCAAATCAGTCTGGAGAACCACAAACCTGAGCCTTTACACCAAGATTAGGATCTACAAGAGCAATGTCCTGAGTGTTCTTTTCTATAGCTTAGAATGCTGGATGACGACAGTAGCCATTGAGTGAAAGCTGGAATGCTTTTAGAACAAGTGCGAATTCCTAAGACGAATTCTTAGAGTCTTCTGGTCGAAAAACATCTCCAATGACGACATTAGGGACAGGACTGGAGTAAAGTCAGAGCAAGAGTCAGTCCAGTCACGCCGATGCAGGTAGCTTGGTCATGTCTGCCGTATGCCAGCTGACTCCCTACCCAGAACAGCCCTACAATGGACAACACAAGGAAAAAGAAACCGCGGGCAGTTGAAGAAGAAGGCTACTTTAACTGAAGAAGAGGCTTAATCTACAAAAAGGCTTACTCTCCAGGCAGACCCTAAAATAACGGTAGACAGAACGAAGTGAAGAAACCTTGC